>JAMPIV010019178.1:0-401779 GCA_024509875.1 Oreohelix idahoensis | reverse complement strand
TCAAATGCCTATTCCAGATCTAAGAAGCAAAGATGGATCTCACTCTTATACTCAAGAGCCTTTTCAACTGTCTGAGTGTGAAGATTAGGTCTTGAGTACTTCGATTTGCTCGGAAGCCACACTGGACCTCATCCATTTGTGGCTTAGCTAGGCGTCTGAGTCTCTGCTCCAGTATTCTATAGTAGATTTTACGAGAGACACTGAGAAGGGATATGCCTCTATGGTTTCCACATCGTCGGTTGTTACCCTTTTTGAAAATCTGTGTTATTATGGCAATCTCCCAATCCTTTGGTATGGTCTTGTTGCACCAAGCTGCCTGTAGGACTCTTAAGAGTAAAGGTCGCCTGCTGCTCCCATGTACTTAACCATTTCTGGTGTTATGCCATTATGTCCTGCTGCTTTGCCCATCTTGATTTTCTCCAGTGCTGCCTTCAGTTCTTCCATCTTTATGTCATCTTCATCATAATTGGTTTCCCCTTCTGTATCTGTGGTTATCATTTCTGATGCTTGACCTTGCTCACCATCCAGGAGATCTGAAAAATATTCTTTCCATTACTTCTTTTGGGGCAGTAAGCAATTTGCCTTGCTTGTCCTTTATAAATTTAAGAGGGCACTGTTTTTCCTTCTTCATATTCTTTAGGGTCTTATAGAACAATTTCTGGTTTTCTTGCGCATCACTTTCTAGCTTTTCTCTAAATTCTTCCCAGAGCTTCTGTTTTGCTGCTAGCACCTTGATCTTTATTTCTGTTCTGGGTATCATATATTTTCTGCATTTCTCTGTTTTTCCTGGTGTGTTTTTTGCTCCTAAGTATTGTTTCCATGCCTTTTTCTTCTCTCTTTTTTTCTCTTTAACCTCATCTGTCCACCAAGGTGTCTTCTTTCTCTTGTCCCCAAGTCGAACTTCATCACATGCTTCTGCTGCTGCTGTCTTTATGATGTCCTTGAATTTCAGCCAGAGTGTTTCCAGGTCATCAGGTTGTTGTTCTGTGTTTTTCACTGCCTTAGCAATAAGCCCCTGGTATCTGGTCTTCACTTCTGGCTCTCTCAGCTTGTAGATCTTAATGTTTGCTTCCCCTGTTCGTTTACTTAGCTTCTTGCGTGATGTTAGTTAGTTTCTAGGCCGATTAACTCTTTCAGTTGTTCTTTTAATTGTTAACAAGTAGTGGTCACTTCCAACCTCTGGCCCCCTCCACACTCTAGCATCACGGACATACTTGAATGAGTGTAAAAGGTTAAGGCATTTAATATATTGCGATAGAGGTTTCAATTTTGAACGCTTTAGACACGATCGATTATGACGTGTATAGAGTTGTTTAGGACACAGTCGGTAACTAAGAAACGCTACCCTTTTCACATTGACCGTCAAGCTGTTAAGACGCGTATGACTCTCCTTCCAATGTTGGGCATGGTATTGCCATACAGATATATTTTATGCAAGTACGGACATGGGTCAGTCCATTGCTATTACGAAGATTTGAAATGATTAAAGGTCAGTACGAAGTGAAAATTAAGGAAGGATGAATTACAGTCCATGGTATTTGATTTTGCCAGACTCATAGACTCACTGTCGGCCGTTGGAAACCCCAACCGCGCGTGCATACAGCTATGACAATCTGCATACAGTAATTTGATTATTGGACAAGGACTGATAGGATATCTACATATCTATGCCATATATTTTCAAGTTATAATATGTACCTTTGTGATCAACATGCATGAATCGTCTTGACGTGTAATCTGTATTAAATAATGGTGGACTCAATGGAACCGACTTGTCACATCAATCGTATTCCAAGGTTCAATTATTATTCAGAATCTTCCACCCCTGCATTCGCGTAATCTTACATAGAAGGCACGATACACGATCACTCAAGAATATCAAGAAGATAAAACAATGGCCAGAATTTATAACTACTTTTATTGACATTATATGGAACATTGTTCAGAAGCTAACCAAACCACTACTTGCAACACTTCCACTTTCGCAACAGTGGTGTCCGGTGTCTGGGGATCGACAAAAAATTTCTGAATGACTTTCGAATGAAATGTTTACGATCAAGTTACGATCACATGATGTGCTGAATTATGACCTATGACGCAGTACTCAGTCTAATGCCTAACAACGCGACGTCACTGAAATTCGTGTAGGTGAAACTATCGGAGAAAAAACTGAAGTCGTTCTTTTAAGCCTAACCAAGGGAAAAATAAGTCATTTGAAGCAGACACAAGAATGGACTACAGGAGCAGGCAGTCAAGGGCATTAGCCTAGCTGTTGACGACCTATAGCACTGACCGAAGCAACTGGAAAGATAAGTCTAGCTGTTTAAATTGTCGTCATTGCAAAAACCGTAATACTGAGTCCATTTCGCTTTGATTAGGCATGTCTATGTATTTTCATGTATATATGTTAAATTTGTTTTCCATCGTATGTATTTGTTGTTAATTCGTGGGCCGGTTGGAGAGGGAACTGAAATCTCTGGGAATGTCGCGAACAGCTGACCACCTAGATTTCAGTCGTTCTTAGGGAACTTAAACGATCGCACTTTTGGAAGCCCATTGAGGTTGCCATTGGACAGTCTGTCCAAATTTGCTACCGTTTGACAATTTGCGTTAGCTGTACTGTCCCGTAGATAATTGGTGTATTTTATTCGTATTCAGTTAATAATTTTATTCAGTTCTGTACCATGTTCGTCACTATTTCGTCCATTCTCCTCTGACTATCATTTATTTTATGATTATTAAATTTTCGTCCGTTATGAGTCCTGTGACGTCATCATTTTTCGCAGTCATTTTTTTTGTGTGTACCTTGAATATTCAGTTGACCTCAGGTCAGACCTTGACCTTTCATTTGGTCTGTGACATTTCCGCTTATTTTATTTAGTTCATAAATTCATTTTTAATTGTGAAAATGTCTTGTTTGCGTCTTGACATTGTTTGTACCCTTTAGTTGCATCATTGCTTGTCTGTCCTCATGATATATATTAATATTACATTAATAATATGATAATTATATGCAATAATACACTTGTAATTTAATTTAATTAATTTTTTTTTGATAATTAAGATTAATATGGGACATTGCATAATTATGCAGTGATAGTCCAAGAAAGTAGCACTACAATTTATCATAGATGCCTAGGGCATAATAATATAATATATATATTGACAAAATAAATAATCTTATAGCTACCTTTGAGGTAATAGACCCATTGTATATTATTATTTAATATACTTTTCTGGTACTAAGAGAGTGACTTAGTACATTGAACAATATCATTACTAGGAATTATACCCAACATTATTGGACATTGAAATTAATTGTGTGATATAATTACATTATATTTAACAGATATCATAACTATTTATGATATAGTTTTATTTAGATACAATATTGTTACAAAATATTGTCTATTAGGTGAACTTAAACATTAAGTTCAATACTATTGTGATTACTTATATTGAATATTTCTAAGTTGAGTAAGTATAATAATTACTCTGAAGCTACTATTGACTATTTTAATCAGTAATTATCAATAATTACTACAGATAAAAGTCAAAATGCTTACTATAGACCATTTCGTTAAAATTGGCCGTGATTATGGCTACAAATCTCAAGAACTTCGTCAGTTTGCTGAATCAGAACTCGAAAAATATGAAAGAAAGGAAGAAGAGAAAAGGGCTTCATGAAAGAAAGAGGAAGAGGAACAAAAGGCAGCATTAAAGAAAGAGGAAGCAGAACTTGAGATGAAGCAAATTGCCAAGGAAAATAGGTTGAGAGAGATTGCTCAACGTGAAAGAGAAGAGCAAAGAGCAATCTCCAGGCAGGAAGAAGAGAATAAATTGAAACGAGAGGAAATTATTTTACAACAAGAAATGGAATTGGCGCGTATTAAATTGGAGACAGCAAGATTACAAGCACAAAATGCTGATGCAAACCAGAATAATACCGCACAAAATGGATCATCATCCAGCCAGCCTAAACACTTCTACAACTTTAAACTACCCATTTTCAACTTGAACGTCGACGACCTTTCATCGTTCCTGGCACGGTTTGAACAGACTTGCAAATCTAACCATTTGCCTGAAGAGTCATGGGTACTCAAGTTAAATGAATTCTTGGTTGGAGAACCACTGACAGCTTCTCAAAATGCTGACCCATCAATAGCTAATAACTACGGTGCTATTAAGTCCTTGCTTCTACGAAGATTTCACCTGGACGAGGAACACTGTAGGTTGAAATTTAAGGGAATTTTACCTGAATCTCCAAGGGATTTTGCAGGATTCATTGCGAATATACGCAATACATTTAACAGATGGGTTGAACTGGCAGAAGTCAACAAATCATACGACAAATTAGTTGATTTACTACTACGAGATAAGGTATTATCTTCGGTTAGCCAGCCATTTTTTGCATATTTGCAGGAGCGTAAACCAGGTACTATGGATGAGTTAGAAAAAATTTCTTTAAACTACTGTTCGGCACACCCGAATGCAACCATTTCTAACTCCTCATTAAGAGAACCTCTACCTGTGGCGTCTAATATGGCCTACAATCATAATAGCAAACAAAGACATCACAGTGTAGACAGAAGCAGGTTCCAAAGAAATCACAATGTTAACTTTCAGAAGGGACATAATAATGATTTCAACAATAAAAATGAGTTCAACAGAGGTAGATCACGAGATAGAAATTATTCACCTCAAACAAACTACCACAATGGTCAACATAACACTCATTATAATCGATCACATACTCCCATAATAATAGTAACTGGAAGGGTAATAATCATGGCTCGAGACATCGAGATAATAGTTGCTATAGAGGACGACGAGATAATTCTAACAATTATACTCGGAATCGATCTCATTCTCGGGGATCATCTCATTACAACCATAATACAGGGGCGGCAGTTACAAATAATACTACCCCTATAGCTCAGGTCCCACTTGATAATAATACAACACAGTCTTCTGCTGCATGTTTTGCTATTAATTATAATGTGGCAAATAGTTGCCAGCAATGCAATCTTATTTTTCAGAAGGCGAAAGAAACAGTGCTTAACTGCGGACATATTATACCACAGGTAGGTCTTGCAGTCAACGATGGAACAGGCCTACTAATTTTTAACAGGGGATTAGTTAATGGATCCGTCGTCTCAGTATTGAGGGATTCGGGATCCACAACGATTGGTGTACGACAGTCGCTGGTACATCCCAGCTGTGCAACGGGGGAATATGTTCGTTGCATGACGTTTGGTGGAACAATAGAGTTTTACCCCACAGCTATTATTCATGTCAACACTCCTTTCTTCACAGGAAACGTAAAAGTATGTATGCTAAAAAAGCCTATAGCTGATTTTGATGGTTGGTCGTATACACGGCAGTAAAGATTGTACTCCAGATGAGATTATAGAATGGGAGAAACATAACCTATGCACTGGAAACGCCGTGACGACTAGAGCACAGACTCAACTCATGGAGAAAGTTGATGATAATAAAATGGATGCAGACAACCAAGAGGAAATTTGTAGTCAATTCACCTATTGACAGGGAAACATTTGCAACCAAACAAAAAGAGGATAAATCTTTTAAAAAATTTTTTACGTTGGTTGATAAAGTTGACAATCTATCCTCAGGTAATAATAACAAACATTGTTTTGTTATTAAAAATGGCATATTGATTAGATGTTTTAATGACAAATCACAAATGAAACAACAAGTTATGGTCCCATATACTTTTAGACGGTACATTCTTCAACACGCACATGACTCACATTGTGCTGGAACATATGGGATATACTCGAACACGATCTCGAGTACTGTCTTCATTCTTTTGGCCAGGGGTGTCAAGAGATATTTCGCAGTATGTACGTTCCTGTACTACATGCCAAGAAGTGAAAGCACGTGGAGCTTTTCACACGGCGCCTATTCAGGCTTGCGATATCTCAGTGAGACCTTTTGACAAGATGGCAATAGACATTATTGGTCCATTGCTACCATCGGCCAGAGGACATAGATTCGTCCTTACGTGCATTGATTTGTGCACACGATGGCCGGAAGCTATCCCATTAAAGACCACCACTACCACAGATGTAGCTGATGCACTACATCTCATCTTTTCTAGAATAGGGTTTCCTAGAAAACTTTTATCAGACCATGGGTCACAGTTTATATCTGACACCATGAAGGAAGTCATGAAAACTTGGGACATTGATAGGAATTTAAGTAGTATTTATCATCCGATGAGTAATGGTGCGGTTGAAAGACTTAACCGTACACTTAAACAACTACTACATAAGGTTACTACTAAGCACCCTCATGACTGGGACAGAGCACTCCCAGCTGTTCTATTTGCTTATCGGGAGGTACCGCATGAACAAACTGGCTTCTCTCCCTTTGAATTAGTTTTTGGTGCTCCCCCAAGAGGTCCTATGGGACTAATAAAAAACTTATTAATTGACGACGAGATGACTCAGGACACTCAGTCATCTTACGAGTACGTGATTTTATCTTCGGAAGAACATTATTGAGTCTTGCCAGTTGGCAACAGCTTCTTCTGAGGCTGCAAAAGCTAAGGCTCGATCTCTACAAAATATGTCTCGACGATTACGCCAATTATTCCCAGGCGACGAGGCTTATGTGTTACTTCCTCACAATAACAATAAATTATTGATATCTTGGAATGGTCCTTACAAAGTCATTGATAAAAATTCCGACGTTGATTACGTCTTAGATATCAAGGGACACAAAAAGATATTTCATATTAACATGCTCAAGCAATTTCATACACGTCCTGAACACTTACAGTCAATTTTTCATGAACTAGATGACAACACAGTATCCACTTGTCATTATACTAACTTATCTGTCATCCAGGAAGAAGAATCTTCTTTTCCTGAGGTACAGTTACCGTTACCTGTACCAGTAGTTCAACCTACTGAATCTTGGCGGGATGTAACCATCTCTTCAACGGTTACACCGCAACAGCGTCTACAGATTGCTAATCTATTACAATCTTATCCAGATGTGTTGACCGACGTTCCGGGTCGCACATCGGCTATCAGTCATGACATTACTCTCAATGACGATACACCTATTCGTGTACATCCCTATTCTGTTCCTTTACATTTCCTTGCTAAAACTACTAAAGAACTTGAACAGATGTTGTCTCTGGGAATCATTGAGACTAGTAATTCGCCATTCTCTTCTCCATTAGTGATTGTCCGGAAGAAGGACAATAACATTAGACTATGTGTTGATTATAGAAAATTAAATGCTAAGACTATAGTTGACAGCGAACCACATCCACTTATCGACGACTTACTACCACGTCTATCCAACGCAACTATATTTAGTAAGATAGACTTAACTAAAGGTTATTGGCAGATACCACTGACCGAAAGGCTAAGTACTACACCGCATTTTCCACGCCACAAGGTCTATACCAGTGGAACGTGATGCCTTTTGGGCTTGTTAATGCGCCAGCTACCTTCATTCGCCTGATGCGACAAATTTTATCAGGTAGACCAGACGTTATTACATATATTGACGACATATGCTTGTTTAGTTCGTCGTTTGAGGAACATGTTTTGGGACTTAGATATGTTTTTGACACTCTAAGGAATTATCATCTAACTGCTAAACCTACAAAGGTGCAAATCGCGTGTAATGAGATAACCTTTTTGGGACATATCATTGGATCGGGATATATCCGAACGTTACCTAGTACAGTCTCAAAAATTCTAAACATAGCAGTTCCTCAGACGAAGAAGAAACAGGTCAGGAGTTTGTTAGGACTTGTTCAATATTACAGTAGATTCATACCAAACTTGTCATCCATCACGGCTGTATTGTCTTCATTGTTAAAAAAAGATATGCCGGTGAAGGTGACATGGACTGGTACATGCAATGAAACTTTCAACAAAATTATAAATTTGTTCTCACATGAACCAATTTTAAGACTTCCCGATGCTTCCAAAAGATTTTTCTTACGAACAGATGCTAGTAACTACGGCATTGGTGCATGCCTGCTCCAGAACCATGACGGCATTCTACACCCCACCTTATATATATCAAGAAAGCTGAAGCCGGCTGAAACAAAGTATTCACAGTCGACAAGGAACTTTTGTCTGTGATCTGGGCAATAACGAAGCTGGAGAAATTCTTACTCGGTGCCCCCTTTACCATACAGACGGACCAACGTGCGGTCGCATCCTTGCGTCGATCCAACCACAAAAGCCAAAAACTTGCCAGATATTCAATCATCCTACAGCCATTCGAGTTCTCCATTGAACACATACCTGGCACTGAAAATTGTGTGGCAGATGCGTTGTCACGTAATCCTATTGACGACGAATAATCAACATTGACACTCTTAAACTACATCAATCAGAACTACATTGGATTGAACGAAGTATCAACTATAAAGGAACTAACCTTGCCTTCAATTCAAACTTTATAAACACTATATGCATCACAGAATTGAACGACAAGACAATCAAGGTATATATATACTTACATTCGAACTTCGTATAATATCCATACACGATATACGAATATCATTGAACAATCATGGAATAATATCTGACGACAAGTCGAACTTATTATCCTATGGACTCTTAATTCTTCGATGCAGTTATAAATGACATTTCTTTCCGACGTGGACATTTGAACACTTTTGCCTAAAAGAATTCATCAGGATCAAGACTACGGATGGATCATCATATCCTATACTAATTAATTAGTTAACTTAACTTCTTAATTGAATTATTATCAATAAAATGAAAGGTGAGAAAAAAATTAAATGAAAAAAAAAAGAGAACGAAATACTAAAAAGAAGAAATTATGAAAAGAGAAAATAAATCTCACACAAGTATTAGATTAATAATTTTTTTTTTAATGTACCTATACAGTATTTAGTTAGTTAAGTTAGTTAGTTATTATTCACTAACACTTAACACACACAATTAAGTTAAAACTTATATTCGAATTTCTTTCTATTTCTTCTCACTTAGTTTGTCTTTTCTTCTCTCATAACATCGCATTACATTAGAACCTTAATAATTTAACTCTTAGTTTAATTAATTAATTTAATTTTAATTAGTCAAATTAATTCCTATATGACATACTAATACGACAGACCTTACTTTAATTTAATTCTATCATTCACTATTAACATTGGACATTTATTTAGTTGATATAATAATATGTATAATATTGATATATAATGTGATTTATCTTAGATGACTATGACAAATAGTTAGTTGACACGACCGCAACACGGTTCTACTCAGAACATCGTCGGCCATATGTCACAATTGTGTTAAATTTTTTTGAAAAATTGTTAAGTCGGATAGATATTGAAAAAAAATCTATCGATTTTTTTTTCCCCGGTGTACAGGGAATTGTTACGGTATATGATATTAACGCCGTCTGCTAAAGGTTACCAGACGTGCAATTGTAAAAGGTTAAGGCATTTAATATATTGCGATAGAGGTTTCAATTTTGAACGCTTTAGACACGATCGATTATGACGTGTATAGAGTTGTTTAGGACACAGTCGGTAACTAAGAAACGCTACCCTTTTCACATTGACCGTCAAGCTGTTAAGACGCGTATGACTCTCCTTCCAATGTTGGGCATGGTATTGCCATACAGATATATTTTATGCAAGTACGGACATGGGTCAGTCCATTGCTATTACGAAGATTTGAAATGATTAAAGGTCAGTACGAAGTGAAAATTAAGGAAGGATGAATTACAGTCCATAGTATTTGATTTTGCCAGACTCATAGACTCACTGTCGGCCGTTGGAAACCCCAACCGCGCGTGCATACAGCTATGACAATCTGCATACAGTAATTTGATTATTGGACAAGGACTGATAGGATATCTACATATCTATGCCATATATTTTCAAGTTATAATATGTACCTTTGTGATCAACATGCATGAATCGTCTTGACGTGTAATCTGTATTAAATAATTGTGGACTCAATGGAACCGACTTGTCACATCAATCGTATTCCAAGGTTCAATTATTATTCAGAATCTTCCACCCCTGCATTCGCGTAATCTTACATAGAAGGCACGATACACGATCACTCAAGAATATCAAGAAGATAAAACAATGGCCAGAATTTATAACTACTTTATTGACATTATATGGAACATTGTTCAGACGGCAAAGCAGTATGTGGCCAGTACGCCTAGTGGCGTCTTAGGGCAACAACAAATTGATCAATCTATCGCTGTTTCCACCACGCCTAGTGGCGTCTTTGTGGAACAAAAACAGACCAAACAATCTATCGTTGTTTCCGTAATCAGATTGGTTGGCAAGCAGGTGATCAGCCCACTGTGCGAAGTTTTTACGGGATGGGGTAAACAGCCCCATGCCCAACCCTCCTTAGTCACTTTTTACGACATGCGTGGTAGGGTGCAGTGTTACTATTCTTTGCTCCCCTTTCGGGCCCCGGCAACACACGGGTGATCTTCTCCATATATTCCGATAACTCCACCCCATCCAGCATGGTCATTTCAAACTCTGGCATTGAAATCTCCGAGCAGGATTACTTCATCCAGACAGTCGTCCACTGAAGCAGCTCGAAGAATTCCTCCTTTACCTCTGCTCGCTCATTTTCATTTGGCCCATACACAATGACAAGGTTGACTACGGTTTCTCCTTCTTTTAGTTTCAGTACCATAATGCGTTCCGAGACAAAGATCCATCCTTTGATACTATCCCTTCGGTTTTTGGCCACAATGCAACCCACGCCCCCTTTAGCTCTTTCAGATGTGCAGACTCCACTGTAGAGCAGAGTGTCGCCATCGAGATCCATAACTCCTTGTCCTTTTTTCTTTGTTTCTGTTAAAGCCAGGATTTATAATTTCGCTTTCCTCATCTCTTCCACCAGCTCCTCTTCCTTCCCATTTATACTTCTTGTGTTCCATGTTCCGTACGTCGTAGTCCGTAGTCCGTTCCAGTTCGTCGCCTTTAGAATCAGTCCGGTTTTCTCTCTTATGTTTCTCATAACCTGGTTTTTAAGACAAACAGGTGATTGGCCTGTTGTGCCTTTGCATGATGGAGGGGCTGCTTCCTTACGAGACTGTATATGGATTGTGTAATTGTAAGCTGTTCAACAGCTTACCTTAACCAATCAAATTTCATTTATTTATTCATTAAGTTTTAACTCCGCGTGGAGCATCGGTGTTGCGAGGTTGGTTGTTGTGAAGATTTGAATGGAATTATAATATACTTCGCTTGCGAGAGTTACAGTTACCAACAGATTACTGGTGGCAATGTATGTAGTTATTATAATATTTATTTGTCTGAGGGAAAGTATTTGTTTTTAGAATCAAAATGCTTTCCTGGTCAAAAGTAAATCACACATGATTGATTGATACTTTTGTTATATGGGTTATCTCCCCTGGATATCGAATTTGGCGTATGAATCTAGATTTTGTTCATCTGTTCCTTGTTGGGCCAGAAACAGATTGTGCTTGCTTAGGTTTATGCAGGAATGTTTATGGTCCGAGTCTATATTTACTCCGTGTCTATTTCAGACGATTCGGTCTTATATCGTGATATCTTTGTATGTCTATGTGGGACTATTTTTCCTTGTACTGAACTATGGGGTCAGGAATTTTCTGCACAAGCGGAGACGAAAAGGGGGTCTTCCGTGATGATGAAGGCTGGTGAAGGCCATGTCGGAAACGAGTCCTCAGTTTGTTGATCACTGTGATTTGTTATGGGGAAGAAGATAATTTCTGATATGATTATTAAGTCTATGAGTTCCCTAGTGTTTATTCTATAACGCCAGGAGATTGCGTATGTGTTCTGCTAGTGTATTTCCCATGCCCAGGTAAAAAAACTTTTGCTGAACTTTTTCTTCCTAGGCTTAGATGGGCAGACGTCTACATGATGATTATCTATATCAATATGTCGGGATGACATGTTACCTAGCAGCACTGAATACGATTGTATGCAGCAGTTATGATGAAAGAATATGCTGATTCTTGTAGAAACATTTGTGTTCATGAACAAAGCTTATATTGAAGCTTTACTATGCATCTGTATAGTGAGCGATGCTCAAAGGGAACCAGAAGCCATTTTGGATCCTATTTTTTGTCGATCATCGATCAGAGAACAGGGATCCCCCTTATTATCAGGTGATGATTAAGAGATCACAGTTATAAAGAAAACCCAATACTGGTGGGTTAACATTGTCTTCAGAAATATTTGCTGAACTTTACTTAAAGGAATCTTCGCTAGAAAAGAGGTTCTGTCTAGGAGTCATGCTTGAACATTATTTATTAACTGACATGATCGGTCAGTAAGGCCTGATGATTACATTTATAAACAGTGAAAATCTAAGTGCTTGTCTTCGGACGTTCCATTGTAATGTTCTTCAACATGAATGCCAACTTAAGACTGTAGACCATTGATCAACCGAATGCTGATATATGTCAACCTGTTTTCCTGTAACTATACTCGTACTGTCCAAGTGTGTGCGTCCCATTAAACAGTATGAAACGACCATAGTAGTTCGAGTAGTCTGCATCATTAACTTCTAGCTACGTGTGAGTGAGTGTTTGATCTTCTAGTCAGCTCTTCAGAACAATCAATGCATTCGCGTATTGACACTCACAGTAACACTCATAGTCAATATTACATCCTTGTCGGGGCCTCATTACGTTTTTGGACAAGGTGACCTGTATGCCCAACACTGTGCTGGGTTTTGAGTTGACTATCTACACCAGTACCAGCTTTATCAACGTGGTAGGCCAGCTTTCTGGGTTAACCTGCACAGTAAAAACTACATGGAAGTCAGCTACTCATACCAGATCGTTTCCATGACGCCTGATACGACACACTAGCAGTGAGAGTCTACAATTTGTCGACAGTTCCTCACGTGACCTATCGAGCGAATACTGAAACTAGGTCAGCGCTTGTTGACATTTTTTCGTTGGACATTACAGCAAGTTATAAACATACGTTTAACATTTTTGGAAAAATAACAGTACAAGTCAGAAGTCCTTCGTGTGTTAGTTATTAGAACCATCAACGTTGGAGCTTCTTGAACTGCTCTATACATTGAACTTTGTAATAGTTTAGTTCAAAATTTAGTGTTTATTAAAGTGGCAGTTTATTGTATTTACATTAGAAACTTTGCCATTACATAACAGCTGCACCTTCGCTACAACACATCCCATTTATATGATATATATGTATTTATGTTTAAATGTTTACATATTATTTGTGCGTCTATGTCGTGGGCGGTTGGTGAGGTGACTAATATAAGATTTCCCAAGTAACATAGGGCTTATATTAGTGGTCTGTAGGGGGCAATTTTCTTAATTGAAAATTTGCATGCAACATCTGTTGCTATTTTTTGTTAGCGGTGACGACTGTACTTATCGTTGTTTTTGTAATATTTTTCTGTTCTTTGGTTTTGTTTTGATTTGTTTGTATTTGTAGGTCTACCCTTTCCTAAAATTCAGTTCTGTACAACTTTATATTTATACTCTGTGGCGTTATTTGTTTTGTTTATTACGGCGCAGTTATCATCACAGGTTCTGTGATTATTTTCTTCTGTTTTTCTATTTAACTTATTTGATTTCTGCGAATGTTTTCATGTCGTCTTTTATAATTGTTTTGTTTGTGTTCTTGATTGACATACGCTATATAAAATATATTTGATCATACACTACTAGCTGTGTAGTGAACTTAGGAGAAAGAATCAACTGATGATTAATAGCTATTATTAGAGGTACACAGTTGATTACACAAGACCTCATTTAAAGGCTTGTTTCCCACAAAGATTGGGATATAGGGAGCTGATTATACAAGTTTTTGTTAAAAACTTGCTCCTGTTTGGTTGAAATAAATTTGTTATTTCAGTGATAATAGCCATATATTATTAAATATTATGGCAACTTTAGACTACTTCATTGAGCAAGGGAGAGCCCTTGGGATGACTCCTGAGGAGTTAAAAGAGTTTGCACTTTCTCATTATGCCAAAGCACAGAAGGAGGAAGAGAAAAACAAAAAGCTGAAGAAAAAAGATTAGAAAGAGAAGCTGAGGCTAAAAAACAAAAAGCTGAGGGAAAAAAATGGAATTGGAAGCTAAATAAAAGAAGATACTGAAAGGTGACACTCTGACTAGTTTAAGCTTCGTAGAAGAAGCTGACCAGAATAATTATGATTTTATCAGAGCAGCCTTGTTAAAAAAATATCAATTAACAGAGGAAGGTTACCGTCTTTTGTTTAAGAAAATGGTACCTGAATCAGGGGTAGAATTTTCAGAATTCATTGCAAGGACACGTCTTACATTTAATCTTTGGATTGAGTTGTCCAAAACAGAAAAACATATGAAGCATTTATGGACTTATTGCTCAGAGACAAGATTATGTCAAGTGTAAATAAACCATTCCTTGAATTCCTACATGAGCGTAAACCCAAGACACTAAAAGAAATGGAAGAATATTGTACCCAATACGTCACGGCACATCCGGACGTAGCTTTTAGCAATGCTAAGGTTAAAGAAGGTATGCCAGTTGCATCAGCAACACCATACAACCCTAATTATTCACACAAATTTCAGGAACCGCAAAACAGGTTTGATAAAAAGGGTAACCATAATAGTTATCAAAACCAAGGTAACCAATCATTTCAGGGTTCTTCTTCGAAGAACTGGAGACGAGCCGACAGCCCTCGATTTAGGGGTGGTCACAATTATAGGAATTTCCGCAGAGGAATTCATTATAGAAACTATCCAAGTCATCCATCATGGAGACAACAAGATCATAATTATAGAGATACTCATTATAATGAATATGATAATGGTAACCATGAGAACTATGACTCAAACCCAAATAGGGGTTACAATAGAGGAAACAATAATGACTACAGAGGCAATAATAATCGAGGTAGATCACAATACAAAAAACAAAAATCACATTATCAGGCAAACTCTGCACAGCAAGAGTCACATGAAGCCTATAAACAGACTAAAGATAATAATGACGCTAATAATATGGCATGTTCCGCTTTTGATTTTGGGAGAGCATCTCAGTGCCCCCAATGCAAAACACTTTTTGAACCAACTACGGTGTCCACTATAAGTTGTGCCCATCATCTTCCCGCTCTTCCTGCGTCAGTCGCGCATGATGGAAGAGGTTCTCTTGTCTTACATAAAGGTTTAGTAAATGACAATCCAGTGACAGTTCTTTTTGATTCTGGATGCACCACAATTGGTGTTAGGCAGTCACTTGTAGATCCTTCTCGTGCCACAGGAAAAGTAGTCAAATGTGTAACATTTGGCGGCACCTTAGAGAAATACTCTACTGCTATCATTAAGATTGCTACTCCTTTCTTTACAGGAGATGTACACGCATGTCTTCTGCCAAATCCGATCGCTGATCTTATCATCGGTCGTATTCACGGAGTCAAAGAATGCACTCCACAACAAATTTCCGTTTGGGAAAAACAAAATATGCAAACTGCTAATGCTGTAGTCACTAGAGCTCAAGCTCTTAATATGCCTCAAACTTCATCTACTGAAGATAATGAAGTGCATAACCAAGATGATCCCTTGGTAATTTCTCGTGACTCGTTTATAAAACAGCAAGAGGATGACTCGACTCTAAAGAAATTCTTCACTCTTGCAACAAAAGGTGATCCGAATAAAGATACAAAGCGTAAATCTTGGATTACAATGAAGAATGGCGTACTTGTACGTATGGTGCAAGACTCCACTAGATCAAGTCATTCTCAGATTCTTGTGCCCAAGAATTTGAGAGTTAAAATTTTGCAGCACGCTCACGACTCTCAGTGTGCTGGACATATGGGTTTTTCCCGTACTAAGTCAAGAGTTCTTGCGGCTTTCTTTTGGCCTTTTGTGAACAAGGACATACGGATTTTTTGTCGATCTTGTAAAGTATGTCAAGAGGTCAAATCCAAAGGTCCACGCCATGCTGCACCTATTCAGGCTGCAGACATCCCTATTCGACCATTTCAGAAAATGGCGATAGACATCATTGGTCCATTTAAGATCAAATCTGCTAGAGGACATCAGTTTATATTGACGTGTGTTGATATGTGCACACGTTGGCCAGAGGCTATTCCTCTGAAGAGCATTACTACTGCTGACATTGCAGATGCTCTTTGGCTTATATTTTCTCGTCTGGGATTCCCCGGAGAGATATTATCAGACCATGGCACCCAACTAATTTCGGATACCATGTCTCAAGTAATGTCTACTCTGCAGATAGAGAGATCTTTGAGTAGTATCTATCATCCTATGTCCAATGGGATGGTCGAACGGCTAAATAGAACACTCAAAAACTTACTAGGGAAGATAACTGAGAATCATCTGCAAGATTGGGACAGGGTTTTACCCGCGGCTCTCTTCGCTTACAGAGAGGTCCCCAATGAACATACAGGATTTTCTCCCTTTGAACTTGTTTTTGGCGCGCGACCGCGCGGCCCTATGTCTTTGCTTCATGATCTCATAACCGCTGATAATATTACCGATGACACAAAATCTTCTTACGAATATGTCATCGCGCTGAGACAAAAGATTATCGAAGCATGCAAATTGGCAACTTCTTCTTCTGAATTTGCTAAACAGAAGGCAAGACAATTTGCCAATAAGAAAAGAACCTTACGACAACTTTGTCCTGGTGACAAAGCATTTGTTTTGCTACCTAGTAGTGAAAACAGACTTCTTATTTCTTGGAAAGGTCCGTACGATATAACCTCGAAAATTTTCGATGTTGACTACATTGTCGATATTGAGGGAAAGCATAAAACCTTCCACATCAGTATGCTTATGGAATTTCATGAACGTCCGGATTATTTACAGCCTATTTTCCAGGCAATGGACGATTCACCAGTCCAACATGGTCATTACTCATCACTGTCCGTAATACAGGATGAGGAAACAAGTTTTTCAGATGTAAATCTTCCTCTTCCGATGATTCCACTTCATTCTAGTGAATCATGGAAAAATGTTACTGTCTCTCCTGATTTATCTCTAGGAGAACAGCTACAAGTTTCGGCTATGTTACAAACATTTCAAGATGTCCTTACTGACATCCCTGGACAAACTCATGTCATTGAACATGACATTATTCTAACTGACCATAATCCTATAAAGGGTCAGACCTTATCCTATCCCTATACATTTTGAAGCACAGGTTGAGAAGGAGTTGGATGAGATGATAGATTTAAAAATAATTGAACCATCCACTTCTGCATATTTTTCGCCGATGGTTATTGTTCGAAAAAAAGACAATAACATACGTCTTTGCGTTGACTATCGCAAATTGAATCAAGTTACAAAGTTCGATGCTGAACCTATGCCTTTACTAGAAGAGCTACTTACTAGGCTTTCTAAATCTCATTTTTTCCACTAAACTTGACTTGTCTAAAGGATATTGGCAAGTTCCTTTATCTGAACGCGCCAAACCAATTACGGCTTTTTCTACACCTAGAGGCCTTTTTCAATGGAATTTCATGCCTTTCGGCCTTATGAACGCACCAGCTACATTCGTACGCATGATGCGTCGAATCCTATCTTATCGGTCAGATGTCATTGCGAACCTAGACGATATCCGTCTTTTCAGCGATACTTGGGAAGATCACTATTCGGGGTTAGTTGAATTACTGTCTACTCTACGCGAGTATAACCTGACAGTGAAACCCTCTAAAGCCTGCATTGGTTTTAGCGAAATTTCTTTCCTAGGCCATCGAGTCGGTCATGGTTTCCTAAAGACAGAGGACCATAATATCACTAAGATACTTAACATCTCTATTCCTAAGACTAAAAAGCAAGTGCGAAGTCTCTTAGGTCTTATTCAATTTTATGGAAGATTCATTCCGAATCTATCCTCTATCATGGCACCTCTTTCTAAACTACTGAAGAAAGGGTCGCCTAATATGATCCACTGGTCACAGGAATGCCAATCCTCTTTGGATAAGATTAAAAATTTGTTTTCAACACCACCTATTTTAGTGTTACCTACTACAGATAAGACATTTGTTCTTCGTGGTGACACTTCATCAACTGGGATTGGAGCGGCACTAATGCAAGAGTACTCTGGAACTCTGCATCCTGTAATGTATACCTCCAGAAAACTTAATGCTGCAGAAAGGAATTACTCGGTTTTAGACCGTGAACTATTGGCTATGGTCTGGTCAATTCTCAAACTACAAAGATTCCTTCTAGGCGCACATTTCATAGTAGAAACCGACCAGAAAGCTCTTACGGATATACAGAGTAAGAATTTGAAGAGCTCGAGGTCTACTCGATATGCAATTGCTCTTCAACCTTTTCATTTCTCGGTACGAGCTATCCGTGGATCAGATAATGTGATCTTCAGAACAATCCATGCATTCGCGTATTGACACTCACAGTAACACTCATAGTCAATATTACATCCTTGTCAGGGCATCATTACGTTTTTGGACAAGGTGACCTGTATGCCCAACACTGTGCCGGGTTTTCAGTTGACCATCTACACCAGTACCAGCTTTATTAACGTGGTGACCTAAAAAGAGTCTTTATCAGTTACCAATCTGCAACATAAGAAGACGTCATTAACAAGACATTGAAGATTCTCCAGACTGCTCAATCATTTATTGTTTTACTTTGGCACAAGTAACGAATATCACAAACACACACATATATAATAGATCCATCTTTCCTTCTTGATACATAACACTTTCGTTTCCATGTCCACGTTTACTGCTGGACACATGGATATTTATTCATCTATGAAAAAACTCCTCACAGAAATCACACTTTTCTGGACACGTCTGACCACTACGAGATCATCTAACCACCAGACAGTTGTGACCAAGAATACGTCATCCTTCTGAACTCGCTTACGTCATCCGCCAACGACGCAACAACAAGCGTTCACTAAGAGCGCTATTTGGCACACAACACCCCAAAAAAGAGTAATTGTAGTTTATGTGTCCTAAAGCAGCTCTCAACAATATGACTTCAAGAAATTCTCCCATAGACTTTCTGTACTTTCCTTCCAAGCTGACTCGATGTCCTTTTTTATAATTTGTAAGCATGTCTCCAGTTGCCTCCTTCGTGTGTTATAAGGCCTCCCTCTACTTGCCGTAATCTGTTGATACAAGTATAAAGACTGTTTTGTAGTGCCACCAACTGGTTTTCTCACAATGTGTCTACTCAACGACAGCGACGTTTCCACATCTCTTTTTTTTTTTAAATTAAGCATTAGTCTGGTTATTTCCCCTTATTAATCCCGTGCCATTTCATACCATTTCAGTCCTTCTATTCTATGGTATGACAAAGTCACAAATGTGGAATTGATGACAAGAACCAGACAAGTGCCAGTGGAACAAGAGATGAAAAGAAGACGCTGGTGATGGCTAGGACACACATTGAGGAAACCTGTTGATAGCATTACAAGGCAGTCCTTGTTCTTGAATCTACAGGGAAAGAGAGGCAGAGGTAGACCCAAAAAACACATGGAGAAAAGATTTGGATACAGAGGTGAAAATGATGAAGAAAACCTGGAAAGGACTTGATCGGGTGGCACAGGACAGGAAGACTTGGCATGTGTTTGTTGAAGGCCTATGCTCCTCTGGGAGCTAAAGGGTATTGATTGATTGAATCCCGTACGGTTTCAATCATTCTATTCTACGTAAGCACGCATATATGACTGTTTTCCGGTAGTCTCAATACTAATCCTAATATTACATTGCTAAAATACTACAGCCGAGTGTTATGTCTCCGAGGTACCTAGAACGGTATGTTATATCTCATCACCAGACCACAGTGCCTTTTATATCTGGACAAATACCCTAATATAACCGATGAACTTTGTGTCTTGACTGAACTTGCCAAAACGAGACACATCTCATAATTAAAACAAAATGTTTGTAGTACTTCTGCTATTCGTGTCGCATAATTATGTCGAGAGGCCGACTAAAAACAATTTGGTAAAGAACTGTGGAGACCGCGATGCAAAGAATGATCCAAAGCTGTGCACTGTTCGAAGGATGGCCGCCGACCGAACAGGGTGGAAGCAGTTTGTTGCTGCCCTACATACGTGATGGTCATTGATTGCTTTTACAGTCGGCAGCTAAGGATCAAAGAAGAAGAAAGAAACGTATATTTATGTAAGATATTACATATGACTTTGTGCTTGTTTTGACAAATTTAGTTTGTTGTGCTTATATAAAATATAAATGTAAAGTCAGTCACAAAGCAGAAACTGCCGTTGGGGAGTGAAACAGCGGTTTTCAGCCTGTGCTCCGCGGCGCCCTGGGGCGCCATGACTGACGGTCACGGGCGCCGTGGGTGGGCGTGGATTTTTTTCGTATTTAGCTGTAAAGAAAACACAAAGCTGTGGGAAATTTCATTTTCGGTGTTTGTCAACCTGCGTGACAACGGAGAAATTTCACTTTTGATGTTGGCCAGCCTTTGAAGTCCCGCTCCCCCGACCCGCCTATAAACTTTCCGCGCATTCTCCTCACTCGACCATAGTAGGTAACACGGTGATTTTCTGTTTTCAAACGTTTTTGATTGTTTTGTGAGTTTGATATAAACTATGGAAATATTGTTTAATTTGGTTAGTGTTAGTAAAAAGCGAGAACTTGTTGAGGATGACAAGGAAAGTGGTAATGAGGAAAGGAAACGTAAGTATAGAAAATACGACGAAGGTTACTTAGATTTTGGTTTCACGTGCACTCTTGTGACCAATGAAGAGCGTCCACAGTGTGTTTTGTGTTTCAAAGTACTCTCTGTCGAATGTATGCTGCCTAGCAAATTGAAGCGCCATTTAGAAAGCGTTCATAAGAATGACGTGCGCAAACCAAGAAAATATGTCTCTAGAAAGCCGAGTCAAATGAAAGAACAAAAATCAGACAATGAAATAGATTTTAGTGCAGATATTGTTTCTATAATTCAAGGACACTTATCTCAACTCAGTGTTCATTTTGAAATATACAGTACTTTCATGAAAACTGTGACAGGTTTCAATGGGTTCAAAATCCCTTCAGTAGTGATGCTCCTTCGGACTTCAGTAGTGCAGAAGAGGAAGAACTGATAGAACTTTCATCAGACTCTTCACTACAAGCGAAGTTTCCATCCATGGCATTGGCAAAATTTTGGTATTCAGTAAAACTGGAGTTCCCAAACTTGAGCAAGAGAGCACTGAAGATATTAATTCCTTTTGCAACCTCCTATCTCTGCAAGGCTCGGTTTTCGGCGGTGGCTGTCATAAAAACCAAGTTCAGATCAAGACTTGATGTGGAGAAGGAAATGAGGGAAGTTGTATCTCAACTGGTGCCAAGATTTGACAACAGATGTAGCAAAGTTAGATTTTGCTGGGGAGGTTATGATGGTATCCTAAAAGAATGAAATGCGTGTATGTATTAACCGTGTGAGGTCAAGCACATGTAGGCCCCTGACTCTATAAATGATGATGATGAATTATGTGCAGGGAACCTAACGCTACCTCCCTAGATCTCACACGGTCACTATTTTGGCTCTAGTGTCTTGTGTATGATGTACCTAGTGTCTAGGGGAGAAATGAAATGATGGTACACAACACAAAAACACTTTAAGTTTCTATGAGGAAGTGAATAAAACCTGTGGTTAAGTTTTTCTTTAAATTTGATAATTTTTTGTACAATTTATTTTGCCTGTCCAGTCATATCGTTTGGACAGGTCTTTGAAAATGAGGACAAGATAGTTTACATAAAAGATTAACTAAAATTGTGTGGACAATCTGCCCAAATAACTACAAAGTTAATATATGTCTTTCCTGTTGGAATGTTCACAGTTTACACTTTATTCTTCTAAGAGGGAGAGTCACTGTGTATGAGGGGCTGTATTATCATCATACCCCATCAACTTCCTGAGTATGATTTAAAATACCAAGGTTTATTTAAACCGAAAATGTCAGATATACCCAGGTCCTTAACATATCACCTGGGGTATCTTGTTGAATGATAAGATAGTGTGTAGTTGCAGAAATATCGATATCACGTCACACGCACAAGCTCCTGCTGTTATCTCTTGACAGCATACATGAAGTGTCGGAGACTTCTTGGCGTTATCGTCACTCCTCAGGTTTCCTGTCACCAGCTGGCAACAGGAAACAAAACCTCTGCAACAAAAGGACACCCTGGCCTTTTACATCTGATCACTTATTCTTTTATTTAATTTCATACGTGGGTATGGGGTCAGCCTCGCGTGCATTTCAGGTGCACTCACCCCCTAATTTTTCATGACTCCCACCTTGCAGTGACCACCCCTCAGGTCCCTATGGCAGATACGCCACTGTACGTTTACATAGTTTTCCTCCATAAAATAATGTGGAGTAACCACATTTCCTTTGATATGATTTTCTCTTCTTTTCTTATAAATAAATAAATAAATAAATAAATAAATAAATAAATAAATAAATAAATAAATATAAATATAAATAAAAATATAAAAATATAAAAATATAAAAATATAAAAATATAAAAATATATAAATATATATATATAAATATATATATATATATATATACGCATGCTTCAGGCATGTTGAACAGTGTCCATGGAACACGGAGGTTTACTAATATACTCTAATACAATAATATTCAAACATAATCATGACAACATACATTAGTTAGATACATTTCAACGTGAGGACTTAACAATGTCTGCTCCCGGCACGTCCTTCACTTTTTCCCAATAGCAGTATCTAACTTTGGTAATGGGATTAAACATATTAAATTCATAAAGCATTCTTACCACAAATCAAGAAATATAAATAAATGACGCTGACTTTGCAAAGAAATGGCCTCAGTTTCTTCTGCTCCGTCCAGAGTGTGAAATACTTATTTAGTTATTTAATTTACTTTTAAATTTATCATAGCTGTTCTCAGCGTATCTGAATAAAAAAATACTGTTCAACTGGCAATGAATAGTGACGGCTTTTTGCTAATATTTAGTAGCACTGGCCAATCGAAAGCTTGCGACTACCAGAATTCAAATGCAGTTTTTGAAAAACAAAATAAATTCCAAACATACTCTGCGTCTGGTAGTCGATTGGCCAGTCTGCTTTAGTTATGCCAATACAAAACGATGTTAGTTTTTGGTAACAATTTTCGTACCGCTCCCCTCTCCTCCTATACTCTTGTTACCCAAGCGAATTTGAATTTACCTCAATGCCTCCTTTCTAAGCCGGTGTCCCCACTAACGTTATGAAAAAAAACAAGCAGGAACAACAGTCTGTCTGGTCGTGCGTCCGTAGACATTTAGTATTTTCTCAATAATTTGGCTAATACTGGGACTATCATATTATTTAAAACACATTCTTGCTCAGTGGACTCTAAGCTATACTACCATATGATTTTTATGGTCAGTTTCATTATGGTTTTAGATTTTCAATTTTATCACCGGCAATCGTCAAATAAAAATTTTACACAAGACGGCCATCTTCCCCTCTCTTTCATCTCGCTAGCATGTATTTTTCAAATAACTAACTTGTTTTTGTGACGTCAGAAACATTACCGCGAGGAGGCAATAAAATTGTCTGCGTGTTTTGCCTCTTTTGGCTTTGCTCCAGCGTATATATATATGCATGGCGGACTGTCAAGCGAGGCGGGGTGTTGGCGTGGCGGGTTAAGAATTGGCGTTAATAATTTGTATTGTATCGTGTAACACTACCAAAAAATGTAAGGATTACTACTAAATTTTGCGTTAAAGTTTACAGAATACGTTAATTCAGATAGTTATTTTGCGGCACACTTCCGCAAAATCGTTAATTATAAGTCTTGGCTGCAGAATGTATGCAGCAGATCTGGCAAAATGTTAAATATTGGTAGTACGTTTTCGAAACCGAAACTAAAACGCGTGTTAGATTTTTACCGTAGGATCGTTCTATAGGCTTTAGCACTGCACAAAAGGCAGCGTTGCTGGCGTGTGAGAGCATCACCGTCAGACACAACAGTGCGGGTTTATTTATTATCATTTTATGACTAAAATCTTACTGAAATGAGCAATTATTCTCGCAGATTTTACTACAACAAGTAAGCTCAAGTTTCACACTGAGGTGACTGGTACATTATTCATCATATTTTCTTTTTAGTTTTACTGTACATGTTTTTTGTTATGGAGATTGAATCATGAGTGCAGTATATCAGTGAATGATTTTCAGACAAAAATATAAAAAAATGTGAGAAAGTAACTACTTTATCTGTACTGTTTTCTTTTTTATAGAAAGGGTTTTCAAAGTGCACTTTGTATATATTTTTTCTTGTACGTGTAATTTTTTAACAGATTGTCAAATTGCATTTTCTTTTAAATTACATTAAAAAATTACATTGTTTAAAAGCCTTTCCAAAGCTCCCCTGCTTAAAAAAAAGGCTAAATGTCGAAACATCGCTAGAGTTTTTACCAGTTATCCCACAAGGGAGCCGCAGGAAAAAATGTAGTTGGTCAGGGAAGTCATGGACTCAAAAAAGGTTGAAAACCGCAGACTTAGACAATTGGACGCTTCTGTAAACACAAAATCGCATTTGTGAACGAAACAAACTTTAAACAAAGTTTACCACAGTTGTTTTCATTGAGCTTAAATGTTTATGATACAATACGAGCCTGTTACATTTAATCTGCCATTTCTTTCTGAATGTTGACTCGAAAATTCATTTATATATATATATATATATATATATATATATATATATATATATATATATATATATATATATATATATATATATATATATATATATATATATATAAGCACAAAGGCAGTCTAATGTTGATTCGACATTATTCTGGCAACTCCTGCAACGTGGCTTGTACTAATCTGTATCGCGGCTACTACCATTTCTTTTGACCTACCGGCTAGGTGGAAAGGGAGCACATGCTGCATTGGCAACAGCCTGATCTCCATATAACTGGACCATGCTCGCGACCTGGAGAGAACATTCCAGCTTCACCCTGCAGTGTCGGCACAACATGAGAAGTAGCAGTTACCGGTTTTAAACATCTCGCCCAATGGGGCATGGCGTTAGGGACTACTTCCGACTTTTGGGTGAGGTTCTACGATCTCACTGGACAGTTACCACCCGCTTCAAGCTGGGCAGCCCCCTGCCAATTAGGTGTTGTCTCACCACTGTCTGCTTTCCCCATTGGGTGTATGGGGATTAGAGTAAAACCCGAACTGTGGACAGAAAATTTTGCACTAAGCAATAATGTAGAAACACACATAAGAAAACTTGTAAGAAAAAAAAAAAGAACTTAAAAACTAAATGAATTACAAACTCAAGTATAAAATTCCTCACGTTTTAAAACGCCACATATTGTCACAGAACTGAATCCTACCACAAGAATTTTCCCCAGGGTCCACGTAATCATTTCACGGCTCCAAGCGCTCTACGTGACTGCACACATTTTAGGAAGCATTAAAAAGCTCTAATTCAACGTTTCTCCAGTCGGCCACGTTCCCTGAAGAGGTTATTCATCCGGACGTGATACACTCGGGGAATATGTTCAGCTTGGCTGTTTCGCCATTGTCCTTGTCATACAAAAATGTGTTTCTATGTTTGTTGTACCACTTTGCATGCTATATTTGTCTTTGTTAATTTATTCAGTGAAAGATAATCGCAAACATTCTCTTGAAGATGAGGCATATCTCCAAACTGAATTCAGGACGTGAAACTGGCTGACAGTATGTTAAGTTTAAGACAGCTACTTTCTTAACTGGTTGCTTTGATCAGTGGTAGCGAACCAGGGTTCCCAGTGCACTCTGGGGTGCACGGATTTAAAAAAAAAAGAGTTTATGGTATCAGCGGGGTGCGTAGAAAGGTGCATGACATACACATTATGTTTAGGAATGTATGAAATACAAAGCAATAAAAACATTTAAAACATCTACTGCGTATACGTGTGGTGAAGTGGGATGTTATAAATATTTATAGGGGACTTAGTGTACTGACTGAGATCAGCTGTGAAGGTATATATATCTAATAAGAGTAGTGTATTATATATAACCTTACTTGCTACCACATATCTATATATCTCAGTCAGAATTATTCTGGAATAGTGTGATGACTACGTTATGTGTCTAGGGTATGTGTATGATGAAGTGTAAGTCACAACAACAGACAGATAAACAATTTAATTTAATCCACTACTCTTAACAACACTGTGACACTCACATACATATAACACTCTATGAGAATATCTTAAAGAAGTCACTCGTAACGTTTCAAATAACAATATGTATTCAGTGCTGTTAATAATGTATTTGTGTCCTGATTCAAATACAAAGGAACCAGGAATCACAATCAATTTTAATTACAAGTATATGTACAGACTTTATCAATATGAATATTGTAGTGACATATATTATTAAAAATATCCTATGTGTGTCAGTTGTGTAGTAGTAATATGAGGTAATACTGGTTTTGTTTTGTTCAAGCTCTGTTGGTATTTGTCATCATGACTTCAATAGTTTGTCTTAGGGACTAGTATTGGAGATGTTCTCAGTTCCTGATATTAAGACAATTAAATTCCCCTCTGAATGTTATTTTTACAAAGTTATTTCAAGATGAGGGGACATAATGTTGAGCTCAGCTGGCCAAGTTAGCTTATCTGGCGTGATGGCGGCAGGAAAGGACTCCTCTGCTCGAATTCTCCTCTGGGCTCTGGAGACACCTCACTGATAGCTAAAAGGACCAAGGAGTATGCTGTCCGACACTGGATTCAGCAAAGCTCTGACCAGGTGCTGCTCAGTACCATCAAGACCACTGTCCCTGAAATCAAGAAGGATGTACCTTCTACTTCATAACTAACTTAAACTCTCTTGTTACACTGATCACAACACAGCACAAACATTGAGTTCAGAGCATTAGGCCAACTGTCAGCTTCATTTGAAATACTTTATTCCAGTATTACCCTTCTTAATGGTTACTACGCCTCTGCAATTCCAGCATTATTTCTTTCTAGTCAATCATCTAGGTGTCAGTGTACTGTTTTGCCATTCCATGCCGTTTGACTTTTCTCCGACACCCTCTGTTCAGGCTGGAGCATTACAGGCTTTACCTCACGTTTGCCACTGAACTACACATATATATACAGGCATAAATCAACAATTCACATTCAATTTTCATTAAAAGATATTGAATGGTTCAAGCTTACCACAATTCATACGAATAAACACAGATACGTTGATTAGCAATGAATTCTGGCACAAACTGGCACAAATTCCCATCTGCTTATCTTCCAGGCTTTTATTGAGCCAAATATAAGCTGGCTTCAACGCACTGATGCTTTATCAAGCTTATTTAAACAAGTGGTTTCGAACTAACGCTCCCAAGTGTGTATATCAGCGAGTCTGACCAATGAGGCCCCGTTTCGACAAGTGTTTGAAAAAATGTTACCTTTCCCCGTTTCCCCTAACAACGAAGATAGTATTTATAGTCCGACCAATCGTGGTTAGGCTTTCATTTGTTGCGCTCCAATCAATGGGGAGTTTACATGGTAGGCTATTTATGTAACGTAAGGTTTTTTCAAACACGTTATAAAAAAAATTTTATGAGCAGAAATGATTCCATGCTGTCAGGCATCCTCACTATTTTATTTTGGGTATAATTTATTAATTCCTGGACTATTTGCGTAACGTTTTACATATTATTTGTCAGCAAGCCCTAAGGAACCCAATTATCCAAATTTAAAAGAGCTACGTGGCTGCGTTCAAAATATGTATTTTCTACCTCCTGTTTCGAAGATGTGCTGTCTGGGTACTGTTATGTTTTCAACCGTAAACCCATCTAATGTTATCTTTTCTAATAAGAGTTTTTTATGATTTATAAACCTAACTCTGGGAAAGGGTAGTGTATTTTATCACTGTCCGTCTGAAAAAAAAATTAGTGCATGTAGACTTACACGCGTGATGGCAGCATTTGTGAACCGCGCGACGCGTGTTGCATGCGTTCCTGATTTTCAGCCCTCCCCTCTCTCTTTATCCTTTTGTCCATCTGTTCGTTCGTTTTGGTAACGCAGTGTAGAAAAAGACATGAATGGAATTTAAAATTTAGGTCAACTTGCATATTTCAAGGTTTTTCTTAGAAAGGCAGCACATTTTATTGTGTGTTTGGGAAACGCGTGTATGTTGCAGAAAGCCTTTAATATCGACGTGAAACGTTACAATTTGCTTACGCAGTAGAAAACAAGGGGATTTCGAGTACAGTCATTGTGACAGCACTGTTCTTTACCATTCTTCTTCCTTTATTTATTATATGTATTTATTAGGCTTTATATTTACTTGATAATTTATATATGTGGATTAGAATATTCCACGACACCTCCCCTCTTAAAACAGACATTATATGTCAGTCCTTTATTCTATATACACATAGAGAAATTTATTATTATTTCTGGGGTTTAAGGTGATTCTCATCACACGGATGGCGGCTTAAAAAATCCGCTCCCAAATTGGTTTTTCCAGATATATACTCAATGCTAAAATTATATGGAGCCAGAAGCAAAGACCATCGGAGTAACCTAGAGTTCTCATGCTTAGCCTGTGCTAGAAACGATAAAGGTTTGTGATCTGTTTGCAACTTAAATGCCTTCCCATATAGATAAATATTGAATTTCTTTATCGCCCATATTACTGCAAGACATTCTTTTTCGCTAGTTGAGTAGTTGATTTCAGCTTTATTCAACTTTCTGCTAGCATATGCCACTGGGCTTAATTCCCCATCCAATGCATCTGATTTCTGTAGTAAAGTTGCACCTAACCCAATATTACTTGCATCCGTCCTTACTATGAATTCTTGACTTAAGTCAGGTAATTTCAAAATGGGTTTACTTGTGAGCTTTTCCTTCAATTCTTGGTAAGTCATTTCACATTGTGGTGTCCATGTAATGCGATCTGGATGTCCTTTACGTGTCAATTCAGTTAACGGTGCACATATGGAATTAAAGTTTTTGATATACTTCTGGTAGAAACCACATAATGAGACAAAGGATCTCACGTCCTTCTTGGTTTGTGGTCTCGGGGCTTTCTGTAGTTTCTCTAAATTCTTTGGGTCAGGGGTCATGTTTCCCTGATAAACTGTGTGTCCCAAAAATTCCAATTCTTTACATCCAACGCAACATTTGGTTGGTCGGGCTGTTAAATTTGCCTCCCTAAGTCGATTAAACAGCATGTTCAGAGAGTCAATGTGTTCCTCAAATGTTTCGGTTGCTATAAGGATATCATCCATAAAATTTGTTATACAGGGATTATTCAGAGGAACCAAAAATTTTCTCATCATTCTAGAGAAGACACTAGGCGCATTCTTCAATCCAAATGGCAATCTATTAAACTCATAGTGTCCTTCTGAGGTACTAAAAGCTAGGTATGGTCTAACCTCAGGCTTTACTGGAATCTGATAGTATCCTTTACTCAGATCCACTTTTGAGAAATATTTAGCTTTATTTAGCCTGGCAAACAGCTGATTTGTATCCGGCAATGGATCCACCTGTCCTTCTGTAATAGCATTCAGTCTCCTGTAATCTATACAGAGTCTATGTTCTCCAGAGGGCTTCCTTAAGAGTACCACCCCGGAACTATACGAAGACTCACTGTGCGAAATAATTCCTTCCTTCAACAGATAGTCTATCTCTTCCTTCAAAGCTTTCTCCTTAGCAAACGGAATCGAATATGGTTTCATACAGACAGGTGTGGGGTCTATCAGTTTCATATCATATTCCAATAGGTTTGTATGCCCTGGTCGGTCTGTTAACACCTCTGCATGATTATTTAGAACCTGTTGCACTCTCTCTTTCTGAGTTTTCGTTAAATGTGTACTGATTTTCACCTGTGCTGCTGTCTCACAGGGGTGTAATGGATATTCAAATGATGAAAGTGGTTCCTTTTTCATCTCCATGGCGATGGACAAGGTCAACAAGTGTGTCTCTTCCTGATGTTCTCTTTCCAAATATTTCTTCAGGAGATTCACATGATAGATTTTTTCTTTCCCCTTCTTATCTATCTTATAATTTGTTCTAGACACCTTCTCTAGAACTGTATATGGACCCTGCCATCCAATTTGTAACTTATTCTGACTCCCGGGCAAAAGAAGCAGTACTTTCTCTCCCACAGCCAAATTTCTGTCTTTCGCCTTCCTGTTATAATAGGCAGCATGTTTCTTCCTGGCTTGTTTCAAATTTTCATTGGCAAGTTTCCAGCCAGTTTTCAACCGAGTGGTCAGCTCATTCACATATTGGTATGAAGATGTAATGTTTTCCTCTGCCTTTTCATCAGTCCACGTTCTTAACAAAGCTTCAAGTGGACCTTTTATTGGCCTTCCAAACAATAATGTTGCCGGGGCCATACCGGTTGAACTATGGGGTACCTCCCGATAAGCAAAGAGGGCGGCGTGCAGGTACTGGTCCCATGTATCTGGTTTTTCGTGTGCCAACTTTCTCAGGATCGACATCAATGTGCCGTTAAATCTTTCCACTTGGCCGTTCCCTTGGGGATGATACACACTACAATGGAAGTGTTTGGCCTGGAAGATCCTGAAAACTTCTTCAGTTAGTTTCCCCTTGAACTGAGAGCCATTATCAGTCAAGATTTGATTGGGAAAGCCTAACCTTGTGAAAATTGTGAGCAATGCCTCTGCCACATGTTTAGAATCAATCGATGACAGGGCTACTGCCTCTCCCCACATAGAACAAGTGTCCACCAGAGTCAGAATGTAGCTGTTCCTTCTCTTGGTTCGGGTGAGAGGTCCCACAAGATCCACGGCAACTCTCTCAAAGGGTGTTCCCACTATGGGCATTTCCCCCAGAGTTGCTGGTGCAGTCCAATGTTTAGGTGCTACTCGTTGGCACTCTGGACAGGATTTTACATATCGTTTGATATCTTCAGTTATTCCTGGCCAGAAATAGTGACAAGCTATTCGCTGTCCTGTTGCGCTGATTCCCATATGACCACTGAAGGGAATCGCATGCCCTAGTTCCAACACTTTAGTCCTATATGAAGTGGGAAGGACCAGCTGTCCGTGACCATTGGATTCAGATCCAGCCTTCCTATATATCAGTTTGTTCTTCATATAAAACTCTCCCTTGCCTGGAGGTGTATGAGATTTGGGCAACTTCTTGAAACATGGCTTGAGTGTTTTGTCCTCAGCCTGTGCCTTCCTCATCTCATCTGGGTGAGTATTTATGGGATTATCCTCCTCCTTCTTTGACTGTGATCTGGTCTGCACTGTTGCCAATATCACAGGTCTCTTGGGATTCCCCAAGAAGACATATCTACACCCCAATATTAGAGGGTAGATTGGCTCATTTATCACTGCTGCTTTTATGATTCCTTCCACATATCGCGTTTTCACTTTTATTCGGGCGACGGGAAGTGTCATGGTAGCTACATCCTTGGTTGCAGTTTGAATCTCCACTGTTTCTGTGGTGTATTGATCGGCCTGCACCAGGTGAGAACTCACAACGGAATCGTAATCTAAACCGGTATCATATAAACATCTTATAGTGACACCATTACAGATGACATCTTCACACACTGGGGGGTGGTATGGTTCCTGTAATTCTTCAGGTTTGCCCTTCTTTTCCTTTTTCCCCGATGTCATAGCAGCAAAATGAGGAGGTTTCCTTCTACAATGGTCAGTGTCATGATTGTTCATCTTACAATTTTTACACCACCTTTTTCCTTGGTTGAAAGATTTTCTTTCATCATATTTCCTTTCATCGAATTGTGGGAATTTATTTTTATTTTCATACCGTGGCCTATCAAATTGGTGCTTACCTTTATTTGGATCCTTAGGATCAAATTTATTAAAGTTCTGTGGTGCCCTAAAGTTGTCCACCTGTTTCTTTTTATTACCTGTTACCTCTGCTTGAGCTGCTTGATACCTTTCAGCAACATTTAGCAACTCACCCAGCCTCTCTGCACCTTGTTCCATGAGAAACTTTCTCAGGTCTGGAGCCATGGACTCTCTTAATTGCTCTATAAGGACCATTTCCTTAAGATCTTGGGTTTTCCCCAGAGAAGTCCATTTCTCCAAGTATGTCTCTATTCGTGCAGAGAACTGGTGATAGGTTTCACCTGACAGTAGTTTAGCATTCCTAAATTTTTTCCTGTAAAACTCTGCATTCTTTTCATACCTTAACAAAAGAGCCTGCTTTAGCATGTCATAATTTTCCTGATCACCTCTGCTCATTTTTGCAAAAACTTCATAAGCTGCCCCACGAAGTCCCTGAGATAACTTTAAGCTCCACCTTTCTCTCTCTAACCCATATGTGGTAGCTAATAGTTCATACCTATTCAGGTAGCTCTCTATATCATCGTCTTTCTCAACAAAATGATCTAAATGAAAATTCATAGCTGAGGTTGAGGCTCCTTGAGTAACCGTAGCATCAGAGGCAAAGGGACTGGCACCATTTTCAGGAGCATGGCCTTGAAACTCAAACTCCCTTAGTCGTAACTCATGTTCCCTTTGTAATCTTTTATCTTCTGCTTCCCTTTCTGCAGCTAATCTCCTCTCTTCCCTTTCTGCAGCTAATTTCTTCTCTTCCCTTTCTGCAGCTAATTTCTTCTCTTCTCTTTCTGCAGCTAATTTCTTCTCTTCTCTTTCTGCAGCCTGTCTTCTTTCCTCGGCTTCCAATTTCTTAGCCTCAGCCTCAATCTGCAACCTCTTAATTTCCTTGTCAGCCTCTAACTTTCTTTCGGCTTCAAACCTTCTTTCTTCGCGTTCAATAAATTTGTCACATTCCGTCGTGACATAAGCAACCATAACTTGCCCATCTAATCCTAACTCTTTTGCAGTCTGAACAGCGGCAGATCGAAATTTGGCCAGGTCCGCCATTGTCTATCAGGTAAATTTATATAATGTCTAACCAACAATTCAAATTCTAAATATATATAATGGACAACACAGGCACCGTGAGCTCAACCTTATTTAATTCCACCCAAGGATACCTTTTAATTCTTATATTCCCTGAAATGAATTACCCCCAATATTTTTAATAGGGAAAGATTCAAAATCCCAAGAGCGAGACCCCAATATTTGTGGTGAAGTGGGATGTTATAAATATTTATAGGGGACTTAGTGTACTGACTGAGATCAGCTGTGAAGGTATATATATCTAATAAGAGTAGTGTATTATATATATAACCTTACTTGCTACCACATATCTATATATCTCAGTCAGAATTATTCTGGAATAGTGTGATGACTACGTTATGTGTCTAGGGTATGTGTATGATGAAGTGTAAGTCACAACAACAGACAGATAAACAATTTAATTTAATCCACTACTCTTAACAACACTGTGACACTCACATACATATAACACTCTATGAGAATATCTTAAAGAAGTCACTCGTAACGTTTCAAATAACAATATGTATTCAGTGCTGTTAATAATGTATTTGTGTCCTGATTCAAATACAAAGGAACCAGGAATCACAATCAATTTTAATTACAAGTATATGTACAGACTTTATCAATATGAATATTGTAGTGACATATATTATTAAAAATATCCTATGTGTGTCAGTTGTGTAGTAGTAATATGAGGTAATACTGGTTTTGTTTTGTTCAAGCTCTGTTGGTATTTGTCATCATGACTTCAATAGTTTGTCTTAGGGACTAGTATTGGAGATGTTCTCAGTTCCTGATATTAAGACAATTAAATTCCCCTCTGAATGTTATTTTTACAAAGTTATTTCAAGATGAGGGGACATAATGTTGAGCTCAGCTGGCCAAGTTAGCTTATCTGGCGTGATGGCGGCAGGAAAGGACTCCTCTGCTCGAATTCTCCTCTGGGCTCTGGAGACACCTCACTGATAGCTAAAAGGACCAAGGAGTATGCTGTCCGACACTGGATTCAGCAAAGCTCTGACCAGGTGCTGCTCAGGACCATCAAGACCACTGTCCCTGAAATCAAGAAGGATGTACCTTCTACTTCATAACTAACTTAAACTCTCTTGTTACACTGATCACAACACAGCACAAACATTGAGTTCAGAGCATTAGGCCAACTGTCAGCTTCATTTGAAATACTTTATTCCAGTATTACCCTTCTTAATGGTTACTACGCCTCTGCAATTCCAGCATTATTTCTTTCTAGTCAATCATCTAGGTGTCAGTGTACTGTTTTGCCATTCCATGCCGTTTGACTTTTCTCCGACACCCTCTGTTCAGGCTGGAGCATTACAGGCTTTACCTCACGTTTGCCACTGAACTACACATATATATACAGGCATAAATCAACAATTCACATTCAATTTTCATTAAAAGATATTGAATGGTTCAAGCTTACCACAATTCATACGAATAAACACAGATACGTTGATTAGCAATGAATTCTGGCACAAACTGGCACAAATTCCCATCTGCTTATCTTCCAGGCTTTTATTGAGCCAAATATAAGCTGGCTTCAACGCACTGATGCTTTATCAAGCTTATTTAAACAAGTGGTTTCGAACTAACGCTCCCAAGTGTGTATATCAGCGAGTCTGACCAATGAGGCCCCGTTTCGACAAGTGTTTGAAAAAAATGTTACCTTTCCCCGTTTCCCCTAACAACGAAGATAGTATTTATAGTCCGACCAATCGTGGTTAGGCTTTCATTTGTTGCGCTCCAATCAATGGGGAGTTTACATGGTAGGCTATTTATGTAACGTAAGGTTTTTTCAAACACGTTATAAAAAAAATTTTATGAGCAGAAATGATTCCATGCTGTCAGGCATCCTCACTATTTTATTTTGGGTATAATTTATTAATTCCTGGACTATTTGCGTAACGTTTTACATATTATTTGTCAGCAAGCCCTAAGGAACCCAATTATCCAAATTTAAAAGAGCTACGTGGCTGCGTTCAAAATATGTATTTTCTACCTCCTGTTTCGAAGATGTGCTGTCTGGGTACTGTTATGTTTTCAACCGTAAACCCATCTAATGTTATCTTTTCTAATAAGAGTTTTTTTATGATTTATAAACCTAACTCTGGGAAAGGGTAGTGTATTTTATCACTGTCCGTCTGAAAAAAAAAATTAGTGCATGTAGACTTACACGCGTGATGGCAGCATTTGTGAACCGCGCGACGCGTGTTGCATGCGTTCCTGATTTTCAGCCTTCCCCTCTCTCTTTATCCTTTTGTCCATCTGTTCGTTCGTTTTGGTAACGCAGTGTAGAAAAAGACATGAATGGAATTTAAAATTTAGGTCAACTTGCATATTTCAAGGTTTTTCTTAGAAAGGCAGCACATTTTATTGTGTGTTTGGGAAACGCGTGTATGTTGCAGAAAGCCTTTAATATCGACGTGAAACGTTACAATTTGCTTACGCAGTAGAAAACAAGGGGATTTCGAGTACAGTCATTGTGACAGCACTGTTCTTTACCATTCTTCTTCCTTTATTTATTATATGTATTTATTAGGCTTTATATTTACTTGATAATTTATATATGTGGATTAGAATATTCCACGACAATACGTACAATGTACTTTAAATGTCATATAAATTATCAATTTCGTCGAGCAAACACAACTAGAGAATTTTAAGCTAGCCCGATAACTGTTAATGATGGTGGGAATGTGGACCTATTTTAATTGTGTTTTGTAGAATTTTCTCTTATTTAAAAAAAAAAATTAAATTTATAACTATTCTCAAATTACTAGAATTATTCTCTCTGATATTATTAATCAATAATAAAGAAACATTACACAAAGGTTGATTATGTCAGGAGACACCCAGCTTGGCCAGGTGTAGAAGTCTTCTCATGCTGTTTAAAAAATGGCAATGTAATACAATAGGCGGTGCGACAAAGAGACTTGTTAGCATGCTGGACAGCGAGTTGTGTGACAGATAGCGGACAGGGGAGTTTGTCCAGCTGGCCAATCAACAAACACCGTGCAGTCTGACAAAGACTGATAGGCGACGCAATCGAAAGTTGGTGGCAGATAGCCCAACCCACTTCAGCCCGTGACACGCGCTAACAGGGTGAGCAACAAGATGGTCTCTTAGCTATTGGGGAGAGGCGGAGTTTCACGTCCCAGGCAAGATTTGGTAACATATGGGCGTCTTAGGAATATATGTACCGTGCAGTTCGTTAGATCAGATGAGTCCAGTTTTTTTCAACATTGTGTTATAGAGAGAAATCCCTAAAGCTTACCCTTATTCAATATTCAGTGTGGATAAAATAATTCATATCTGTAGTGTATTGTGTTCTTAAAGGATTTTGCAAAGGGAAAAGAAGTCCAAAGAAGTCTGAGTCTTCACGCTACGTGTCTGACATCTAACCAGAAAAAAGTTATCATTGGGTTAGCAGTTTCGTCATAGGACATCCTTCATTCCTCAATTAAAAAGGAATATTTCTCGCCCACGATTAAGACGGTGGACGCATCATTTTTCGTCACCTTATATCACGTGCACACACGTTCAATACATATTTAAACAAGTTCAAATCACATGAAAGCTTACTACATGAGTCAATCTAAAGCTCACAGTTGATTACTTGTCCGAATATCAAGTTCAGCTCCTTCGGAAGCTTACCATCTGAAGTCACGCTAAAAGGCTCAAAATATGAATCCCATATTTATATCAAGTGCAACACACTCATAAGCGCACTCTATGAAGCAGACTCCAAAGTATACTTTATGAATCACGATTATATACTACATACTAAGAACAGTTCGTGAAGATATCCAGTCTGGCCAGTAACCTTCAGAGATTAGACAACAGACATTTTTCACACGACAACTGTTAACCGTTGATCAATGCTACAGAGATATTGTCAAACAGTGAAGGACTGTATATCGTCAACGTTCTCAGTACAACAAAAGTTTTCATCAGAACGTCCTCGACTTAGAGATACCCCACTCGACATAACTTATAACAACTTGGGACATTATATGCATACATGTCAATCATCCTATCCGGGGGAAGCATTTAGAGACATGGACTGTGTAGATTACTCACCATTTTGGTAACACGTATCATATCACACCATCATCATTTCGCTATTTAATTAACTACAATATTAATATCTCATCTGTGTGTTTTTGTGTGAATCGTCTTTTACTATCATCACGTTCTAACCACTACTAACCGTTTGATCATTATCTGGTTTGTTAATGTATCACTCGTGCTGTCGGTGTTAAATATTTACATATAGGTAAATTTCTACACTCTGATGAGTTGGGGGCTTTTTCTGTTACGGGATCTGTCATACATTTTCAGATAGGTTAGAGATATATTTTGTCCCGTCTGAGTAGAGCAGAAGGTGGGGGTATATGAAAAAGAAAGGTGTTAGAATAGATTCCACGAGTGAATAGATTAAGGTGCAGATCTGTCTCTGGAATGAGTGGTTTCTCTAGTCCAGTCTATCTGTACGACTATCTTTAGTATTAGACGATCTGTCACACCTCCCTATAAGTGAAATTATAAGTTTACTACTCACACACACACACAATTATGTGACAACAAGACACACAAACGTGAAAACTATGGTAAATGGATATGGGTCTGACCAACACACTTAATTAAGTTTTGTTTAGTTTATTATCACTTAAACTTTACAACATCAAACATATGGAAATCAATAAAATCATACTTACAGACATAGGAAAATAACCCAATAAATTCCATCCCCCCCCCCCCCCCTTCCCCGGTTGAGAAAAGATCCCAAAAGAAGTTAATAACCCGAAAGGTCAAAGATTAACAGTAGGTTATAGAATAGACAGTAAAGAAAAGAACAAAGTTCCTACTTAAGCTATCCAGTAAAATATAACAGTATTTGCAAATAAATTAACGGATGGTACAGTTTCCGTAACTGGAAAATATTCACTCTCACTCTTCCTTCGTGGCCACATCAATCACGCCTTACCTAAACTTGGTGTAACAATCTCTTGAACGTAAACATCCATGCACGTGTATCATGATACAGTAGTGTTGTCCTCTGAATTGAGCCCCAGTCCCTCTACTAATAATTAATTTTTTATAAGGGGGACGCTCAATTTGGTGGTTGAGTTCCTGGATATATATGTATTATCACCTCGAATGGTTCATGTAGAAAAAAAAACGCGATCTTGTGTCCACAGTAGAAAGCAGTCAGTACTTCCAATAGCGAAAGAAAACTCTTCAAGCGTAAGGTATGATCTCTTATCCTCTCCGTCACCTAATTAAATTAAAAGGCACACGGTGTCTTAGCCTATCTTATCGCGCTTCGCTTAGCGAGTACAGGTTGGGTTTTAGGCATGCGGCCTTTCTCCCTCCGACCCGGTAAAATAATAAGCGCACAATGTCAGTTATAATTTAATTATGACTACGAGCCCTTAACAAATATCGCCTGTCATTACTAGCTAGTTGATTGTCGGCGTCTATTGTTTTGACACATGATATTAACACTAGTCATTTAAAAATTTACACACAATGGAATATAATGCGCATTCTACTCTGTCACTTTATCCGCCACTCATAGCAGTATACTTAGTAAGCTAAACCGTATCTTCTGATGTAAAAAAATGGTTTTTGGATATTTCATTACTGAACCACTGGTAAGAAAATATCTACGCGTTTACTATTTCTCTAGTCTTAACGCTAGGGAATCACAGTGAATAAAAATGGTAACACTTTAACATATTTAACACTTAAGCTTAACTTATATTATTACCAGAAAACAGAATAATCCCCACGAAGGCTATTAACGCGCTATTTCACATAGGTTCTAGCGTGCGCGTTTGGATTATCCAAAATTTCCTGAAAGACTTGATAACTGACTTGGAGAGAACGCAGTATATATATACAGATTTAGGGTAATTATCTCTAAAGGATGTGGCAATTCACACCTTCGGCACAGCAGGGGAAATCAATGAGCTTCCTTTCAGAGATAAAGGATTTTCCTGTTCGCTCTACTCGTGATGCCGAACGACGTTAAAAGACATGGGCCGTGCGAACAGGCCTCCATTAGATTTCCGTCCGTTTCCGCAGATCAAAGCTTTTGCACGGAAAACAAAGGTGGTAGGGAAGTATTATTATCGTTCTTGTATTTGCTACCGACGATCTGGTCTTTTCCCCCGTGGTTTCTGTCACTATCCGATGATTGACAGATCAGATCGCGTGAGAACTCAGGTAAACAAACCAGGTTCGCTCCCCTTGTTGACTGCCGGGTGCGAAAGTTTATAAATATTCATTAGCACATGTAAGACAGAAAAAAAGCGTGGCTTCAAAAGTGAGTTAACAGACTGCGAATTGCGTGGTTTTGCCTTCGCAAAACATAAACACTAACTGAGGAAGCAAAGGTGGTCGGATTTCTGTAGCTATTTTTACATTATACGTCACAGGATCTAAGGACAGAAGCTAAGGTCGTGGGGAAACATAACTCTTTCCATAATTAACTAGAAAACACTGCCAAGTAGAAAGCATTCGTAGTCACTTCATCTTGTCCCTATCTCGAATAGGTCTTTATTCTTTCTTAACGAGCCAATTTCCGGAGACCTTGTACCTAATATCTCATAGGCTATTCCTGGCGAAAACTACTGTCGTAGTTGCCCCAATACTCACCACACGACAATGACCATTTATCATTTACACTCTCTGATATTTTCCGACGTAGACTGACCCTCTATAGACGAGAACTCAATGATGTCGATTCTGATCAACTATAGCAATAACAAGTGCGCCTGATTGACAGAGTTGTTACAGAGCTGGTTAAGGTACTGTGTTCGAAATACGGTAACGTCATACTATTGTCTACCAAGCTGTAAATGGGTACCTGACTCTACTGAGTTAAGTGGGGAAAAGGCAGTGAGGAAGGGAACTGGTTACCTCACCTCTCGAAGGTGAACTTAGTACAGTGATGGCTCTCTTCTTCTTCTTCGTCTTCTCGTTCGCTGTTGTTTAGTAATGTCTACACAAGAAGTCCGGTTCTCTGGACGTATGTTGCTGTGGTTGAAAGTTCGTCAAGACTCCCAAACAGCTTTTTGTGGATATGCGTCTCTGTGGGCCAATGTTCAGTCCGCAATTGACTAAGCATGTGGCAGTCTTGCAGGATGTGTTCGGCTGTCTGTGCTGCCTGTCCACACGTACATAGAGGTGATGGGACCAATCTCAGTCTGTATAAGTGACTGTTCAGTCTGTTATGTCCTGTTCTAATGCGGAACAGGATCACCTGTTTTTCTCGATCAAGATAATGATAGTTGTCTCTTTGTTGGTCAATTTTCCTGATGGCCTTGATAAGGATCTTTTTTTTTTGTGAAAGGCGATTGTTTGTTCTTTTTGTTCCCGTGTTGCTCCCTCTTTTGTTAACGTATCTGCTCTCTCATTTCCTGGTACGTCACAGTGTGATGGCATCCACTGTAGCACTACCCTTCTTTTGATATTTACTTCGCATAGGGCTTTTTTTAATTCTGGCAGTTTATCACTGATGAGGGCTTGCATAACTGACATTGCATCGGTAAGGATTACAACCTGCTGACATTGGCTTACTGTGTTATTTATTATTTCTGCAGCAATGCTTAAGGCCTGTACTTCAGCAGAGTAGTTTGAACAGAATATTCCAGTAGGTGACCAGGTGGATTCGTTTTCTTTGTCTGGATAGACCACATAAACTTCTGCACCTCCGTTCTTCATTGCTTTGGTTGCAGATTTATCAGTATATACTTGGATGATCCATGCTTCTCTGGGGTATAGTTCTTCAATCATGTCACATGCTGCTGTTTTCCTTTGGAGAGTATTTAGCTCTCCCATGGGGCAGGTGGTAGTTATTGAGGTCTTAATGCTGAAATTTTGATGTTGTTCCCATGGGGTTGGGAGGAGTGTGGGAATTATTTCCTTAGTGATGTCTGATAGTTCATACTTGTATGTTTTAATTAGTTTTTTGGATCGATGCACAAAACTTCTTCTCTTAAACCTCTGTTGCAGGTGGAACTTATGGAAGGGGAAGTAATCTTTAGAATGTTTTGAACATATTAAATTTCGAGTTGCAACGCTTGATTAAGCGGATACTTGTTTGACTTTAGGATAGAATTATCTTTTCCTATTTTCGGGTGACAGAGTACAGATAAGCGTGTGAACGCTGTTTAATGTATTTATTCTGTACTGTTTTGAGTCATGTGAATAGCTCGCTAGTCTGCATGTGTTATCGAGAACGGTGTTCAAGACAACCGAATCTCGTGACGGGTTTTTTGGCGGGACTAGTGTGTGATTGAGGGAGTTGTGTTTTGGGCGTGGACCGTGTAGGTCGAGTCCCAGTGTTTTTGGATAATGTATGCCTACGTAGGATTTGAGAAAATGTCGACTTATATATTTCGCTGTGTGTACAGCCTATGTGATACACTGCAGTGAAGATTTGTTTAGGCCATATGAACCTTATTATAGCTGCCGTGTGATGCAGGCTTTGCTATGTATTGAAGTACTTTTGTAGGCCATATTTTGAAGATGATTGAAGCTGCCGGATGATGCAGGCTTTGCTATGTATTGAAGTACTTTTGTAGGCCATATTTTGAAGATTATTATAGCTGCCGTGTGATGCAGGCTTTGCTATGTATTGAAGTACTTTTGTAGGCCATATTTTGAAGATTATTGGAGCTGCCGTGTGATGCAGGCTTTGCTATGTATTGAAGTACTTTTGTAGGCCATATTGTGAAGATTAATGAAGCTGCCGGGTGATGCAGGCTTCGCTGTGTATTAAGGTACTTTTGTAGGCCATATTATGTTTAGCTGCAGTATGAAGATTTGTGAAGCTGTTAAGCTATTATAAGTCCAGGATTAGGACAGGCCTATTATATATTAACTGCAGTGTGGAGATGTATGAAGCTATTAAGCTATTGTTAGTCCGGGATTAGGACAGGCCATATTGTGTTTGGCTGCAGTATGAAGATTTGTGAAGCTGTTAAGCTATTATAGGTCCAGGGTTAGGACAGGCTATATTATATATTAACTGCAGTGTGGAGATGTGTGAAGCTATTAAGCTATTATCAGTCCAGGATTAGGACAGGCCATATTATATATTAACTGCAGTGTGGAGATGTATGAAGCTATTAAGCTATTATCAGTCCAGGATTAGGACAGGCCATATTATATATTAACTGCAGTGTGGAGATGTATGAAGCTATTAAGCTATTATAGGTCCAGGGTTAGGACAGGCCGTATTGGGTATTGATGCGGTGTGGAAATTGTATACTATGATTCGTGTTTTGCTGTCGAATGTGTGTCATTTATGTCATCGTATCTGTGTTGTAACGGAATAAACAGTATCGAACTGTTCCAGTCGTTTGCAACCCTTCTTGACTCCTGCATGTACCCTTATGTACGTACTGTGGTGTGCGAACATATCAACACACACCCAGGTCAACATTCCAGACACAGTGACAGGTCAGCAGCACACATATATTGAATTAGCCTGTGTGGCGATGATATAGACCAAACCACTACACTCGCAACAGTGGGTGTAAACAGACTAATAACATTAACGTTTAATTACATTCAGTGAGAAACCAGCAAATCTAGTTTGTATCAGTTGGTGGCCAGTATCAGTTGGTGGTTTACAGTCAACAGGATCTGACATCTACGACTATTCGCGTCGATAGCCTAAGTGGCGTAGTTTTCGTATCATTGGATATTATTTAAGATGTGCCTGAGTGGCGTATACGATTAAGAAATTGTTACCTCTACAGTGATATGTACTTGAAGCAAGAGGATAAAGTGAATCAAATTTTGTCCACCAGACCATAACATATCTAGAGGATCAGTCACTACAAGTTGAAAATAATACATATGACTTGCACGTGACAAGAGTGTAGAACACTTGACTTTGTTATAATTGACCTTATGTAGGCGTGGCTTGAATCTCCTGTACTTCAGAACTGTGACCTAGTTATTATCTGCCTGGGTGGCGCATTTGAGAAACGACGCACGCTTTATTCGTGGTAGAAGGCAACTTTACACCAGTAGCAATTGACGTCCTATTTCATGCCTATAGACGACAACAACGTCTGCAGTGGTCAAGGAAGTTCAATTAGACTTGGACAGTATTTGTACCAGCATTTGTACGGGTTGTGACAGATTTCTGCAATATTCGGGTTACCTGTGCCAGTTGTCACCATCACAAGTTCAAGATGTTATGATACACGGAGTTGCCGTGTACATTTCAGACTACAGAAGAGTCAAGAGTTGGAGTGTGTGCTGTATTATGGTTCCTGTCAACTTGTGCATTGTTAAGCACATATCATATTGACGAAATTACCTGAAGAGAAACGAATCAAGTGGCAGTGCTTTCCCGCACTGGAGGTTTTAGCAGTCTATGTGATATCCAGTGTCGTGGCGGAAAAGAAGCGGAATCATTGACAGATAAGTGATTGTGTCTTGTGTAAATTGTGTCACTTCATATATGTCGCTGGGCCTCCCTAATTGCTCATTTTGTTATTATTGTTGTTTATGTCTAATTTGACATATGATTAAGATTTGATGCATAGGTGTTAATGGCTGTTGACATATGTCGATTTTCCTGATAATGATGTGACTTGATAAAGGTGCTATAAAAAGGAATTGGTGATACAGAATTGAGGAATAAGCTCATTTCTTGACAAATAGTTAACTTTGTGAGCTGGAAGGGTAATTGTCAAACCTTTTGCGACAGTAATTTGTCATAACTTTAAGTGATTACTATATATAGTTGATTAAGTAAGTGAATCACCATGGATCGTGATATGTGCCCTACAGATATAAGGCCTATGTTGGAGTCTGCATTGGTGGTAGGTAGAGATGGTAAGGGATTGAGAGGTGCACGACTTGGAGAATGGATAATGGATGATTTTTTGATTAATGTGTCAACATCCCTGGAGTTATTTGCTGAACACAACTTTAAGTTTGTTTGCAATTTGGTAATGGCCAAGGATTTGGTGAATTTGCTACGGCACCTTCGTGTGTTTTTGCAACAGTATATTGAACTTGAACACGGACATATAATGCAAAGCATGTTCAAAATAATCCACAGCCATACATCTGATGAGCAGGAAAGGGAATTGAGAATTGAGAAACAAGCAAAAGTAAACAAACAGAGTGCTCTACAGCAAAGGGAGAATTTCCTAGAAGGTGTTGCTAAAGAGAGCGAACTACAGGCAACTGTGTATAAGCTTAAAAGTGAGATACTTGAATCAAACTCAGAACTTTCTAGTGCACAAGCTACATTAAATTCAGCTTTAAGCAAAGTCCAAGACTTGGAAGCTCAGATAGGTAATCTCACGCGGGAACTTCAAGAACAGAAAGAGATGTATGTGAAATTGAAGGTTGAGAGAAATGTCTGTGAGAAGACTTATAAAGATATGCTTCAGGATGTGTTGGATGACCATGATAGTCTCAGTCGCCAACTGAAAGAAAAGAGTAATGTATCCTCGGAGAATATGAATGAGTTAAAGACACAAGCTGCTCAAATCCAAGGACTTCAGGCTCAAGTGGCTCGACTTCAGCCACAGATAGAAGAGGTTCAAAAGATGAGATTGAGGAAACTAGCGCGACAGAGGAGAGCAACCAAAGAAAAGGATGTAAAGGTGAAATTAGAAGAGTTAACTATGGAGAAAGAGAAGGTCGCTAAAATTGAAAATTTGCTAGCAGAAGAAAGCGACAAAGTTTTGGCTGTTAAGGAGTTAAATAAAAGGTTAAGTGAAACGATTTCACTTAAAGATAATGAAATTGCGGAAGCAAGGGAAAGAATATTTGGCTTACTAGATATGGTTTTGAAAAACAAAAGGTGCTCTTCTGTCAATGTTCACAATGATAGACAGAAAGTTGCGAAAAGTCAACCCCATACACTTTTTGCTCAGAGAGATTTCATTCATGGTAAAGATAGATCTTATCGTGGTAAATACAACTTTAAAAGTTCTAATATTACTGGTAGTTCCAGTAATAATTCTTGGCGTCAGACCAACAAAGATTCTTGTGTAACAGCCAGTTCTGTTGGTCAGGAAAAGATAGGTGATAAATTTCAGGTCAAGATTCATAAGAACAAATATTTCTCTACTACTGGAAATACTCAGAAATTAATAGCGGGTGTTGAGACTATTACTACTTGTTCCAAAGATGAAACCCATATGCGGAACAATAGAGATACTATTGTTTCTGGCAGTTGTCAAACTCAGCACAGTCAGTTTGAAACTATTGGTAAATATATATTCCCATAAGGGAAAAGAAAAACAGTTCTAGAAAGAGAGATAACCCCAAGAGTAAACAGTACCAAGGGAGATCAGAAAATAATAATTTTCCCTCTCGTAGATACTGTAGACAATTTAACAAATCTCAAAGTTTTGATTGTAAGAATGTTGGAAAGTATGATAGAGATAATAGCTTTTCAAATGTTGCTTTACATCACCAGAGTAATGTTCCTAAACAAAAGACTAAAGTGATTATTTGTAAACAAGGCAACGGTAATAATAAGTATTTTGATCATAGATCAAATAATAAGCGCAATTGTGCTAATTTTGTTCAACATGAGCCCAGAGTCATTTATAATCAAAGTAAACAGAGTAAAAAATAACAGTGGATGCTTGAATACTATTGCTTGCTCTACTTGTTGTTGTGAATGTGAGACTTTGTTTCAGCGTAAGGCAGCGGCGACATTCAAGGTCGGTCATGTTGTCCCCAAGAATTCTATGATATCTACATGTGATAGAGAGAGCTAGTGACATCGTGAAGAGACCGGGTTTTTACACAAGCCGGTGTTGGGTAATTGTAAACGTGATTTCTACGTTTTTTTTTTCATTAAATTTCACTATTGAGTAAAATGGAAATTTTCATTTGTATTTGTTGACAGAAGCTACGTTGCGATAAGGGTCAAGGCTTCTGTGACATATTGACGGTCAGAAATGTGAGTCAACTTTCCGCTCGAGTAGTCAACCGAAACCTGTCAGCGTCTAAATAGCAACTGATGGTTACTTTCTGAAGGTCAAGCATGTTTACAAGAGAGTGGGAGACTTCGCGTCTGATTCATTTTTTTTTTAATGTGAAGATGATAATTTTTTGTATTCTATATTAGTACATGACATGTTGTTGTTTTGAGATAACATATAATTTTGTTGTAATGATTATTTCTATGCATCATTTGATTGCCATAATTTTTTATTGTTATTTATATGCCTGTATTTTGATGATGTATTAATACATTTTTATGCTATTTATATATTATTGTGTTGATAATGTGTAGTATGTAATTATTATCCTTTATACTACTCTGTTCAACTTAGAATTTTTGCAACTGTGTTGTTTAGGATAGTTTTGTACATGATGAGATTGCACAAACTCATTTATTGTGTTGATGTAGTGGTTACGTTTAGATAGTCCTGAGTGTTCGTTATTCACTTAATTTATATTTTTCTTATGTTTTGATGTCATGATTAATTAATATATAGAACATACAGAGAAGATGTGTATTATCTGGTATGTTGTGAAATGTAATTTTGAAAATAGCTTGCATGTATCATACATGATCTTGTATTTGGATTTGTTAACTTTTTGTGAAACTTCGATTTTTCCAAAACTTGATTTCTTGCCAGTCAGGTATGCAGATTATTTTCCTAGCAGATTATTTTAAAAAAAAACTTATTTTTTGTAGATATTTTTATAGAACCTTTTTTATATTTCATATTAGCAACAAAGTGTAGATTTATTTATAATGTATATCTTATCGATTTGAGTAAGAGATAGAGTTATAGCTAAATAGCATTTTACTGAGCTGAACGTAATTGTCAGCAGAAAGAACTTAAAGGATAAATTAAATTTACATGTGTTGATTTAAAGGTTTCTTCGGGATAGGATTTTTGTTTTATATTTCACTCATTTTGGTAAAATATTGATTTCATTATTAGGCTTTACTTAAAGTATTACTGAACTACTTAAAAATTAAATAATGTTTTTATGTAATTTATTGTAAAAAAAAAAATGTTTGTACGGTACTGTTGAAAAAAATGATTTTTTTTTTTGGCATTGTAATTTTTTGTTGGGTGTGCCCAGCATTTGACTTCGTGATATCATTGATATGTAGTTTGATTAGTTCTTGTAAAAAGTTGTTTTTTATTATGATGTATTTTTTATTTTTAGCGCTTGATTGTGCGTTGGTCGTATTAGTTATAGTAATGCTATTACTTGTTTGTTCGATGCCTATAATTTATTTATTTTCGTTTTGTATAACTCTTGTAACTTGGTTAAATTACTTATTAGCTTTTGTTTAGTTATAAATTATTTTTTGATGGTGTTAGTATAGATATACTTTGATATTTTGTGTTGTGTCTTTCGTTCATGTTTATATATATATTTTTGAATAGGTTATCTGATCAAAACAGTTATTAGTATATACTGTTATTGACTTTCTTTGCGTTCGTGCCTTTGCTTTCTATCTGTCTTTGGTAACTATTCTTCATTTCATTCCACCTTTTCTGTTGTCTTTTCGGTATGGATTTCATATCTTGTTTATAATTTCGTACCTCATCTTCGTTTTACTTGATTCTATTTGTATACTTTGTCTTCTGTCAACACTTATACCTCTATTCTTTGTATTGTTGGAGTGGTTATATGATTTGATATGATACATCTACTTATGATAGTTGTATTTATTTTACATGTAATTGTCCAACTTAGTTATGAGTATATGGTATTGTTGAGTTCTTACTTTCCTTTTTTTACAGATCATTCTTCTTTTGATTGATCTTGTGTTTTCTCTTTCGATTGGTTGTTTTCAGTTTGGTTTGTACTAAATATACGTAACTTAATTTTGGAACTGAAACTGATCATATTTGTATATTTAGCTAATTACTTTTTATACTTAGCTGATTATGCTGTATGCTTTAATTGCTACTTTACACTTTAATGCTGATATTTCTTGTAAATATCTAATTTTGATTTAAAATAAGATATTTTTGTAGGCATATGTTAGAGCTTAATTGTCTTCTAAATTTTTCGTTTTTGGGAGTTAATTTTTTCAAAAAAAATGATACAATCATTTTTTTTCCCGGAGCGGGTGGTAACTGTTGCAGGTGGAACTTATGGAAGGGGAAGTAATCTTTAGATTGTTTTGAACATATTAAATTTCGAGTTGCAACGCTTGATTAAGCGGATACTTGTTTGACTTTAGGATAGAATTATCTTTTCCTATTTTCGGGTGACAGAGTACAGATAAGCGTGTGAACGCTGTTTAATGTATTTATTCTGTACTGTTTTGAGTCATGTGAATAGCTCGCTAGTCTGCATGTGTTATCGAGAACGGTGTTCAAGACAACCGAATCTCGTGACGGGTTTTTGGCGGGACTAGTGTGTGATTGAGGGAGTTGTGTTTTGGGCGTGGACCGTGTAGGTCGAGTCCCAGTGTTTTTTTGGATAATGTATGCCTACGTAGGATTTGAGAAAATGTCGACTTATATATTTCGCTGTGTGTACAGCCTATGTGATACACTGCAGTGAAGATTTGTTTAGGCCATATGAACCTTATTATAGCTGCCGTATGATGCAGGCTTTGCTATGTATTGAAGTACTTTTGTAGGCCATATTTTGAAGATTATTGAAGCTGCCGGATGATGCAGGCTTTGCTATGTATTGAAGTACTTTTGTAGGCCATATTTTGAAGATTATTATAGCTGCCGTGTGATGCAGGCTTTGCTATGTATTGAAGTACTTTTGTAGGCCATATTTTGAAGATTATTGGAGCTGCCGTGTGATGCAGGCTTTGCTATGTATTGAAGTACTTTTGTAGGCCATATTGTGAAGATTAATGAAGCTGCCGGGTGATGCAGGCTTCGCTGTGTATTAAGGTACTTTTGTAGGCCATATTATGTTTAGCTGCAGTATGAAGATTTGTGAAGCTGTTAAGCTATTATAGGTCCAGGGTTAGGACAGGCCATATTATATATTAACTGCAGTGTGGAGATGTATGAAGCTATTAAGCTATTATCAGTCCAGGATTAGGACAGGCCATATTATATATTAACTGCAGTGTGGAGATGTATGAAGCTATTAAGCTATTATCAGTCCAGGATTAGGACAGGCCATATTATATATTAACTGCAGTGTGGAGATGTATGAAGCTATTAAGCTATTATAGGTCCAGGGTTAGGACAGGCCGTATTGGGTATTGATGCGGTGTGGAAATTGTATACTATGATTCGTGTTTTGCTGTCGAATGTGTGTCATTTATGTCATCGTATCTGTGTTGTAACGGAATAAACAGTATCGAACTGTTCCAGTCGTTTGCAACCCTTCTTGACTCCTGCATGTACCCTTATGTACGTACTGTGGTGTGCGAACATATCAACACACATCCACGTCAACATTCCAGACACAGTGACAGGTCAGCAGCACACATATATTGAATTAGCCTGTGTGGCGATGATATAGACCAAACCACTACACTCGCAACAGTGGGTGTAAACAGACTAATAACATTAACGTTTAATTACATTCAGTGAGAAACCAGCAAATCTAGTTTGTATCAACCTCCCACTGGCTAAATCTCTAAATCTAGTTTTTATTGGATGTGCTGGCATGTTCTTGTACTTTTCTGCTTGGATCAGGGTCTTAGTGTCTCGTCTGTAGAATAAAGGTGGAATGCCTGTGATTATTACCATTTCGTTTATTGGTATGGTCTTTATGGCACCCGTGATCAACCGAAGCGCTTGATTGTGTACCTTATCCAAGGCTTGTAGGTGTGATTTGGCTGCTGTAGACCATGCTGCTGATCCGTACTCTAATAGTGGTCTTATTGCACCTGTATAAACTTTCTTTAGTGTTGTTTCGTTAGCTTCCCAACTTGATCCAGCTATTTTCCTCAGTATGGCAAGTTTTCTTCTTGCTTTGACCTCTGTTCTCTCGATGTGGTGCATCCATGTCATTCTCTTATCTAATGTAATGCCCAAGTACACCGGTTCCTCGTCTGTTTGAACATGTATATTTCCAAGGCGTATCTCTCATACTTTGTCTTTGTTTGAGAGCGTGATGGCTCTAACTCTTGACTCCCCTACGGCAGTACCTGCTGCGGGACTACCTATAACAATAACTTGCTGTTTGAGAGTTCTTGTACTTACATTATCATTACGATGAATAATGTGCATTAAATGCACCATAATGGGTAATACGTGCATGGGTTTCTAAAAGTTCGGTGTAAGAGTCATAATCAAGTTTCTTTGCGCTCCTTACGGAGCATGGAACCACCACTACAGCTGGCTCCCTTGTAGGAAGCCTATAGTGAACATTCACATGCTCTTGCTGCAGTGGTTTCTGTGACATTTTGTTTTACATATTGAGTGTGGCAGCTCCACCAATCAGTCAAGGAGCATAGGCCTTCAACAAACACATGCCAAGTCCTCCTTTCACGTGCAGTCAGCTCAAGTTCTTTTTAATTGTCCTCATCATGTTCGCTTCTATCCTCAGTTCTCTTCTCAGCATGTTTTTGGGTCTACCTCAGCCGCACATAAACCTCATGTTAGTCTCCTTATACGATTGGCTGAGGATGCACTAGTCCTAACTTTTCTTTGTCTCTTCAGAGACAACCCGGAACTTTCCGAGGTTGTGTAAGAGTGCAAAAGCAAAAAAAAAAAAAAAAAAAAAGGCGAAGACCACTGTCTTAGATTTCTTGCTGGCATCTATCTGACCCACATTTCTCACGTCAGTTTGAGGGTGCCGTTAACTTTGTAAGATAGGCTCTAATTTTAGAAATCGGGGTTATCTTGACACGAAATTCAGAGGGAAAAAATCTTATGTGGCGTCATCAGCAACCTCTAGAAAACTTCTCAGTGTGGCTTCTCGTAGGGTCAGATAATTTTATTTTTTTTCTCATGAAAATGGTGGTATAGCTGTTTTTTTCTCGTAAACGTGACTAAACAAACCCCCGTAAAACTGATGATGATGGAATCAATGCCATATACCTTGTATAAACATCTTCATATATATATATAGTCTGTATCATTACCCATCATTTATGAAAGAAGTATAGGTAGATCTCCAATAAACGTATACCCAACCCTCCTGTCACATGTCATAATGGTGTGCCGCGGGTGTCTTGCATGGTGTGCCATGATATCAGAGAGAATACACCACATTAAAAAAACAAAAAACACTTGTGTTATGGTAAAATATTACGAAAGAATCTTATATGTACAATGGTACAAATAATACATTAAGTTATCATAATTCACTAATCTATCACAAAAAATTAAGGAGCATTGGCTTATGATTGCAGCTAACTTTTTAATATTCACCAAACACACCTACTTCCTGTTCATTTTCATTTCTGTGTCCAGTTCTCCGCCCCATGTGATTTTCGGGCTATCTATACTTTTCCTAGCGTGGGAATTATAGATAGTGGACTGCCTAATAATGTTATCAGCATATTTCCTCACTTGTTGCTCAAACTGATTTGCGCACTGCAAGACTGTTTCTTTTGTTAGCTTCATTTTGATGATTGTGATATACAATTTTTTTTAAAGTATGCGGCAAATAAAGATACACATTAAAATCATCATTATTGTGACGAAATCAGTCGTGCACTTGTTATAACTCTCATCCACTCCGGCAGTGTCACTTCATTTCTTCATTTTCCTCACTCATCGTCCTATTATTTGGCATAATTTTTGCACTACTTCTGGCCACCTTTGAAAGAGACGTCTGTTGTTTGTGCAACGTGGTATCGCACAAACACGCACAGAATGCCAAATTGCTATCGAAGGAAGCCGCCTGAGGGACGGGCGAAAACAACGGTGATAATTAGATAATCGTTTCATCTGAGCGCTCTCGGTATCAATACTGCCGATAATCTGACTAGGTAGGCAATCTTGGCAGAAAGTATTACGCCAGGAAATGAGTTCACAGATTTGTTTGTGAGTTGGCGGAAGTATTACAGCATTATTAGAAAGAGGTCACGCAATGGAATTTTAAAATGTTCGATTGGATTTATTTGAGAAGACAGGATACACAATGGTATTCATTGGAAAATTCGTCGGAAGCAGAATCTCGGATCCGAACTGAGAAATGGGAATATATTATAGCGAAATAAGTCACAAATCAGACTACATCGCAACGTCAAATTAGCAAGTCCAGAAGTCAGAGAAAGAACAATCGGACTAAGGATTCCAAAGGTATAAGTGACAGATCGGAAGTATTTTGGCAACTTTACAACTTAAAAGCAAACCCGCATTTTAAATACAAAGTCTGGATACCTAAGGAATCAGATCACCCGCCATAAGAGGATTACTAAAGTTTCCCAGGCCAAATAATTCGCAGAACACCCGTCATAGGAGGATTACTAAAGTTTCCCAGGCGAAGTGATTCGAAGCATCTAAAAAAGTGATGTGTCCATTTTAAACTATGCGAGGAGATTGTGTTCCCAAAAGTTACACAAGACAAAGACCTTTTGTGTAGTCTGACCTATACTGTATAATAGGGGAACAACAGAAGTGATTGCGTCACTAATAGGCTTGACTGCCCATGGTAAATTTCCGGTGTTATGTATTGCGAGTCGCACTAATGACCCGTCATCGAAGCATCATTTTTAGGTGATGGCTAGATGGCAGGGAGGATAGTGTGATTCGCTTGCATAGCTAGGCGGGGTTGTCGCACGGAAGGTACTGGGTTCGAGTCCTTGGTAAGTCACTCACGTCTGTTGTTTTTCTGTTGTCTTCTTTATTTCATACGAGTGCCTGAAAACATACCTTTATGTTTGTCTAATAGATTTCTTGCTTAGGATCACATGGCTGGACCAAAATGACCGTCGCTGCTACCGGAAGTAGAGAGATAAATAAAACGTACGCAAATAAAAAACATACAAAAACAAGGACTGGAAAACTAAGTGAGGGACAACTGAAAAAAAAAACAATTAAACGAAAAAAAAGAAATTAATTAATTAATTCAATAAAATAATACATTAAAAAAAAATCAATATAGATTAAATTAAATAAAATAAATAACTAAAATGAAATACAAATACTTTTAAAAAACGAGAAAAGAAAAAGGGAGAGGATGAGGGGAGAGAAAGAACTCTAAGAATTAAATAAAAAATAAAGGTTATAACAATTTTTTGGGAGAAACAGAAGGAATGGTAGAAATCATTCTCGAAATATGACTGAGTAGAAAGGGATAAAACAATGCTGGGTGTAAGGCAACCCATACGGTGGATGAGGCGAGACCGACTGTCGGCATCTGAGGAACATAATCTGATAGCTGTGACCTTGATGTAAGTAGCACCGTGGTGGTCGGGGTCATTGAAGTAGATGGCTACATGTGTGGATTCCATCCTACAGATGTGGTAGATTTGTCTGCAGTCCCCAAGTCGTTTATCCGTTTGGCCAGTGTTAGTTTTTCGGTAACGTTTGCAGAAAATGGCAAAAATGACGTTACCCGACTCGCATGTAAAGCCATTGGTGATGGAGAACGTGGCTTTAGGAAATGACACAGTACGCGTTTTGATGACAAACTAGAAAGTCTTATACCGTGTCCGGTTACATGGCTTAGTGCCAAACTGGCCACTGTTGACGGTTTTCAAGCGGATGTGGACTACGAAGTCCCTCAATTTTTTTTTCCACGTCTATAAGTCAGAAAGGGTGGTTTACCGAACACTTCCCGATTCACTGGATCGGCTTGGAGAAGAGGTAGGTGGCGATAGAGGATCACCCTAACAGCAGCGATGTGGGGGTGATAGGTCAATATTAACTTAACTCTATCAGAGGAGGATTTGTGGCGGGTTTTGAGGGCCTCTAGATGTGAAATAGAGAGAATGCGCTATAGGGCAGAGGTGAGAACATCCTCCAGATACTATCTGATGCGGAAGAAATTCAACATTTGCTGTGCTTGGTGTAGAAAGTTGTCTTCGTCTTGGCATAAACGACAGTGGTGGAGAAATTGTGAGAAAGGCAAGGAGTCACGGCAAGCCTTAGGATGCGAAGAAGTGTACAGAAGGTAACTGTGTGCATCGGTGGGTTTGTAGTACAAAGAAGTATTGAGGTGGGAGGGGGGAGTAATAATGAAAAAAAATGTCCAGGAAATTGACAGAGACAGATGTGAGAAATTAATTTCATAGCATGGTGGAAGTTGTTAATGAAGACAATGAACATAGAAAGGTCAGCTTCTGACTTGTAAGTGAGACCAATGTCATCGTAAATATATCTACGATATATGAATGGAAGAGGGCCTGGATACGGCTGTCACACCTGGTACTCCAGGTAACTCATAAACAGGCAGGTATACCTGCCACCCATTTTGGTACCCATAGCGACTCAAAGAGCTTTTGAAAAGAAACAGACCGAAAGAGCAGAAAAAAAGGAACAGGCCGAAAGAGCATTCTCTAATGAAAAGAAACAGGCCGAAAAAGCAGAAAAGAAGGAACAGGCGGAAAAAGCAGACAGGAAGGAACAGGCCGACAGAGCCATTAGATTGAAAGAATTGGACATCGAAAGTAGAAGAATCGAATCTAGCTCTACTACTAATGGGTCGGGGAGTTCCCAAGGTAGTGATACGGGGAATATGTCTCATGTGGTTGTTCTAAGCGCGGCCTCTTTTCAGTTAGATGTCTATTCTGAGGCTTTAGAGGAAATATACACTTATCTTGCTAGGTTTGAATCTTTAGCTGCCACCTATAGATTAGATAGGGAGAGATACAACATGAAGTTATCTCAGAGCTTGAGAGGACCTGCTTATGATGTCTTCCTCAAAATGGCACCGGAAGATAACAACAGTTATGATTTGTTGAAGAAAGCTCTGTTGCAACGCTTTGCACTAAACGCACACACTTTTCAAGGCAAATTCCAGGAAGCCTAGAGACAAAAAGACGAATCTTATAAGCAGTTTGCTACACGTTTGACTATGTACTTGGAGAAATGGCGATCACTAAGCGCCTTCGACAAATCGTACGAGGGATTACAAGGGATGGGTTTGAAAAAAAATCGAAAAAAGGTGATTCATCTTACGAGGACAAAAGACAAAGAAAGTAGTCTCCGTTACGGCCAACAGGCCTTCGTCAGGAAAAGAAAGAAAGTGAAGGCTAGATAGGAGACATAAGAACTTAAATGAATATAAAAATAAATATAAAAAATAAATAAATAAAACCTAGGTACTTCCCTGAACAAGAAATGATTATCGTTGAGCAGTTTAAGGATTCGCTCACCCCAGACATGAGACGGTTCCTGGCAGAGCATGGGGCCGAAACTCTTGATAAGGTGGTCCTGTTTGCTGATCGGTACCAGAGCGCCCAGTCGGAAGTGAACCCGGCTAAAAGGCGCCCACACGATAGTCACCCCAAACGAGAAGAGCACCCTTTCACTGACTCCAAGAGTACGACCAACACCTCACACAACACGACACCACGGTGTCGTGAAACATTCTAAATACACATATATAAATTAAAAGGTAAATGTAAAACCTAACGCATTAATTCGATAAAAGGAAAGAGAAATGGTAAAAGCACAGTGCTGTCACAATGGCGTACAAAAATCCTCCTTTTTTCTACTTCGTCTGCAAATTGTAACGTTTCCACGTTGATAGTAAAGCCTATAGCAGCATACACGCGTTTCCACAAAACAATAAAACGTGTACTGTATTTCTAAGAAAACCTTGAGATACGCAAGCTGCTTAATGACCTAAATTAATACTAGCATTAATTTCATTTTGTACACTGCGTAATGAAAAGACAGATGGAATTAGGATAGAGAGAGGGAGGGCTGAAAGCAGGAACGCCGGCAACACTAACACGAGTCTCGCGATATACAATTAATGCCACCCCAAGCGTAAGGCATGAAGCACTAGCTTTTTTTTCAAATAGACAGTGATAAAAAACACTACCCATACGAGAGTTAGGTTTAAAAACCTGTAAAATGCTTATTGGGAAACATGACATTATACTGGTTTACGTTTGAAAGTCTGACAGTACAGCAGACACCATAAAGTTTGGAAGTGAGGAGGTGGTAACAGCACGACTATCCTAGAAGAAAATACATATTTTGAACGCCGCCACTTAGCTCCCTTAAAACTTATATATTTGGGTTCCTTAGGACTTGCTGACAAAGAATATGTTAAGTGTTACGCAAATAGTCTAGGAATTACCAAATTATAGCCAAAAGAAAATAGTGAGGGTGTCAGACAACACCAAATAATAATCGCACAGTGGCATGTTTTGAAACCACCATTGTACGGGAAATAGGCCACCATGTTAAATCCTATTTGATTGGATAGAAGTAAATGTAAGGCGAAACACGATTAGTCGGACTACAAATACTAATTTTTTGTTGTTAGGGGAAACGGTAGTAGGGGTACTTTTTTTTGAAAAGCTGTGTAAACATGGCCCGATTGGTTAGACCCGCCAATATAGTCAATTAGGAGCGTCAGTTCAGTGCCACATTTTAAAATAAACTTACTCAGAAACAGTGCGTTGAGAACCAGCTTATATTTTTTTCTAAATAAAAGCCTGGGACAGAGGCAGATCAGAATTTGTGCCATATTCATCGCCAGTCAACGTATTTGTGTATTATTTCCATGAATTGTGGTAAGCTTGACATATTTGATATCTTTTTAATGAAAATTGAATGTAAATTGATAATTTATGTCTGTATATGTGCGTGGTTCAGTAGCAAACATGAGGCAAGGCCTAGATAGTGCTCCAACCTGAACAGGACGTGTCGGAGAAAAGTAAAACTGCATGGAATTGCCAAACAGTACACTGACACCTATCTTATTGACTAGATAGAACTAATGCTGGAATTGCAGAGGCGTAGTAACCATTAGGGAGGAGTATACTGGTGTAAATTGTTTCAGATGAAGCTAGCAGTTGGCCTACCGCTCTGAACTCAGTGTTTGTTATGTATTGTGTTCAGTGTGGAAATAGATTATAAATTAGTTCTGAAGTAGGAGGTACAACCTTCTTGTTTCAGGGACCGTGGTCCTAGGTTATTGAAGCAGCACCTGGTCTGAGTTTTGCTGAATCCAGAGGCTGACAGCATACTCCTTGGTCCAGATAGCGACCAGTGAGGTGTCTCCAGAACACAGTGAAGCAATCGAGCAGAGGAGTCTTTTCCTGCCGCCATCACGAAAGATAAGCTTCTGTGGCCAAAGCAGCTCAACATTATGTGCCCCCCCCCCCTCTAAAATTGACATTATATTAAACACAGAGGGACAATAAATTGTTTCAAATGACAGGAACTGTGAACTTTTCCCAATACTATTTCCACGATAATCAAACACTTGAAGTCATGATGACAAACAACAATCTAGCTTGAAAAACAAAACAAGTATTACCTCATAGTACTACTTCACAACTTACACACATAGGATAATACTAATAAATTATGTCAATACAAAGATCATATTTATAAATTGTGATTACATTTGATTGTGATTCCTGGTTCACTGTGTAGTTGAATCAGGATATCTATTGTTGAAAGTAATTATTACATATATATTTCAAACTTTACACTTGACTCATTTAAGATAGTCTTATAGAGTGTTATATGTGTGTGAGTGTCACAGTGTTGTAAAGTGTTGTGGAATAAATTAAATTGTTTATCTGTCTGTTGTTGTTGTGACTTACACTTCATCATTTTCATACCCTAGACATTCAACGTAGTCATCACAATATTCCAGAATAATTCTGACTGAGGTATAAATGTGGTAGCAAGTAAGGTCATCTGTAATACATCACACTTATTAGATACAGATACCTTCACAGCTGATCTCAGTCAGTACACTAAGTCCCCTATAAATATTAATATCATCCCACTTTACCACATATATTGGGGTCTCGCTCCCGGGATATTGAACTTTCTCCTATTATATATATTGGGAATAAAAAAAAGTTAAAAGGTATCCTTGGGTGAAAAAAAATAAGGTTGAGCTCTCAGTGCCTGTGGTTGTCCTTGGATATTTAGTTAGAGAGTGAATTGTTTAGTTAGATATTGTTTACATTTACCTGTTAGAAAATGGCGGACCTGGCCAAATTTCGATCTGCTGCTATGCAGGCTGCAAAAGAGTTAGGAATGGACGGGCAAGTTATGATTTCCTATGTCACTACGGAATGTGACAAATATATTGAACGTGAGGAAAGAAAATTTGAAGCCGAAAGAAAATTAGAATATGAAAGATTAGAAAAAGAGGATGAAAGAAAGTTAGAGGCTGAAAAAGGAATTAAGAGGCTGCAGATTGAGGCTGAGGCTAAGAGGTTGCAGATTGAGGCAGACAAAGAGGCTAAAGCATTGGATGCGGATCGTGAGGCGGAAATAAAGAGGCTCCAGTTGGAAGAGAAAAGGGCTGAAAGGGAAGCAGAAGAAAAAAGATTAACTGCAGAAAGTGAAGACAAGAGATTAGCTGCAGAGAGGGAAGCAGAAAAGGAGGAGAAGAGATTACAAAGGGAACATGAGTTACGACTAAGGGAGATTGAGTTTCAAGGCCATGCTCCTCACAATGGTGCCAGTCCCTTTACCTCCGATGCTACTGCTAGTCAGGGAGCCTCAACCTCAGCTATGAATTTTCATTTAGATCATTTTGTTGAGAAAGACGATGATATTGAGAGCTATCTAAATAGATGTGAACTATTAGCTACCACGTATGGGTTAGAGAGAGAAAGGTGGAGCTTAAAGTTATCTCAGGGACTTCGTGGGGCAGCTTATGAAGTTTTTGTCAAAATGAGCAGAGGTGATCAAGAAAATTATGACATGCTAAAGCAGGCTCTTTTGTTAAGATATGAAAAGAACGCAGAATTTTATAGGAAAAAATTTAGGAATGCTAAACTACTGTCAGGTGAAACCTATCACCAGTTCTCTGCACGGTTAGAGACATACTTGGAGAAATGGACTTCTCTGGGGAAAACCCAAGATCTTAAGGAAATGGTCCTTATAGAACAACTAAGAGAGTCCATGGCTCCAGACCTGAGAAAGTTTCTCATGGAACAAGGTGCAGAGACACTGGGTGAGTTACTAAATGTTGCAGAAAGGTATCAAGCAGCTCAGGCAGAGGTATCAGGTAATAAAAAGAAACAGGTAGATAATTTTAGGGCACCACAGAACTTTAATAAATTTGATCCTAGAGATCAAAACAAAGGTAAGCACCAGTTTGATAGGCCACGGTATGACAATAAAAATAAAACCCCACAATTCGATGAAAGGAAATATGATGAAAGAAAATCTTTCAACCAAGGAAAGAGATGGTGTAAAAATTGTAAGATGAACAATCATGACACTGACCATTGTAGAAGGAAACCTGTGTATATGGCCGCCCTTCAGGTCAGGTCGACCTCAAGACAGGAGGAGGATATCCTGATAGATACCACTCCAGAAGAGATGAGGAAGGCACAGGCTGGGGATAAGACCCTCAAGCCTTGTTTCAGAAAATTGTCACCTTGTCATACAACTCCAGGCAAGGGAGATTTTTACATGAAAAACAAGTTGATTTACAGGAAGGCCGGAACTAGATCCAATGGTCACGGACAGTTGGTTCTTCCAAAGGCATATAGGGCAGACTTAATAAGGAGCCTACATGTGAAACAAGATGGGGACCATGAGAAAATTGGTACCATCATCCAAAAGGTGGCTCACAATTATTATTGGCCCAAGGCAAGGTGGGACATTGAGAATTTTGTAGAGAGGTGTAGCATAGCACATGAGGGAACACCCACAAGTGGGAACATTGATCAGGACCTGGACACGCCACGGGCAAACTTAGGCCTGACAATACAAAGAAAAATAAATTTGATAAAGTGGACCAAATGGAATGGGAAGCCCATTTTCACGGACAAGCTTCAATTAACTGTTTTACAATGGCCACTATGCAGCGAGTGCAAAAAGATGTCTTACCCCAGGATAAGCCGAAAATCCCTCAATCGGACTTAAACAAACTGGAGGAAGAGGATGTAGAGAGGAAATCTCTCATCCAGAATTCTAAGTGGGGAGAAAGCCCCAAGAAAAGAATTGGTAGCGGTCGTTTTGTGCATGTTATTTTTTGGGAAGAAAAATCATCACTATAGAGCTTCGAGTGGAAGAGACCATACCGGTGCATGGACAAATAGGTCCACAAATTAAAGGTCCATATGTAACGCTGTTAAGAACGTGGACTGATGAAAAGGCAGAGGAAAATATTACATCCTCATACCAATATGTGAATGAGCTGACCACTCGTTTAAAAACTGGCTGGAAACTTGCCAATGAAAATTTGAGACAAGCCAGGAAGAAACATGCTGCCTATTTCAACAGGAAGGCTAAAGACAGATATTTGGCTGTGGGAGAGAAGGTACTGCTTCTTCTACACGGTAGTCAGAATAAGTTACAAATTGGATGGCAAGGTCCATATACAGTTCTAGAGAAGGTGTCTAGAACCAATTATAAGATAGATAAGAAGGGGAAAGAAAAAATCTATCATGTGAATCTCCTGAAGAAATATATGGAAAGAGAACATCAGGAAGAGACACACTTGTTGACCTTGTCCATTGCAATGGAGATGAAAAAGGAACCACTTTCATCATTTGAATATCCATTACACCCCTGTGAGACAGCGGCACAGGTGAAAATCAGTACACATTTAACTAAAAATCAGAAAGAGAGAGTGCAACAGGTTCTAGATAATCATACAGAGGTGCTCACAGACCGACCGGGGCATACAAACTTATTGGAATATGATATGAAACTGATAGACCCCACACCTGTCTGTATGAAACCCTATTCGATTCCTTTTGCTAAGGAGAAAGCTTTGAAGGAAGAGATAGACTATTTGTTGAAGGAGGGGATAATTTCACACAGTGAATCTTCGTATAGTTCCAGTGTGGTGCTCTTAAGGAAACCCTCTGGAGAACATAGACTCTGTATAGATTACAGGAGACTGAATGCTATTACAGAAGGACAGGTGGATCCATTGCCGGATACAAATCAGTTGTTTGCCAGGCTAAATAAAGCTAAATATTTCTCAAAAGTGGATCTGAGTAAAGGATACTATCAGATTCCAGTAAAGCCTGAGATTAGACCGTACCTAGCTTTTAGTACCTCAGAGGGACACTATGAGTTTAACAGATTGCCATTTGGATTGAAGAATGCGCCTAGTGTCTTCTCTAGAATGATGAGAAAATTATTGGACCCTCTGAATAATCCATGCATCACAAATTTCATGGATGATATCCTTATAGCAACAGAAACATTTGAGGAACACATTGACTCTCTGAACATGCTGTTTAATCGTCTTAGAGAAGCGAATTTAACAGCCCGACCAATAAAATGTTGCGTTGGATGTAAAGAATTAGAATTCTTGGGACACACAGTCCATCAGGGAAACATGACCCCTGACCCCAAGAATTTAGAGAAACTAAAGAAAGCCCCGAGACCACAAACCAAGAAAGACGTGAGATCCTTTGTCTCATTATGTGGTTTCTACCAAAAGTATATCAAAAACTTTAATTCCATATGTACACCGTTAACTGATTTGACACGCAAAGGACATCCAGATCGAATTACCTGGACATCACAATGTGAATTGGCTTACCAGGAATTGAAGGAAAAGCTCACAAGCAAACCTATTTTGAAATTACCTGATTAAGTCAAGAATTCATTGTAAGGACGGATGCCAGTAATATAGGATTAGGGGCGACCCTGTTACAGAAATCAGATGCACTGGATGGGGAATTAAGCCCAGTGGCATATGCTAGCAGAAAGTTGAATAAAGCTGAAACCAACTACTCAACTAGCGAAAAAGAATGTCTTGCAGTAATATGGGCGATAAAGAAATTCAATAGTTATCTGTATGGGAAGGCATTTAAGTTGCAGACGGATCACAAACCCTTGTCGTTTCTAGCGCAGGCTAGGCATGACAATTCTAGGTTACTCAGATGGTCATTACTGATGCAGCCATTTGAGTTTAGCATAGAGTATATATCTGGAAAAACAAATCTGGGAGCGGATTTTTTAAGCCGCCATCCGTGTGATGAGAATCACCGTAAGCCCCAGAAATAATAATAAATTTCTCTATGTGTATATAGAATTATAGACTGACATATAACGTCTGTTTTAAGAGTGGAGAATTTGTCGTGAAACATTCTAAATACACATATATAAATTAAAAGGTAAATGTAAAACCTAACGCATTAATTCGATAAAAGGAAAGATAAATGGTAAAAGCACAGTGCTGTCACAATGGCGTACAAAAATCCTCCTTTTTTCTACTTCGTCTGCAAATTGTAACGTTTCCACGTTGATAGTAAAGCCTATAGCAGCATACACGCGTTTCCACAAAACAATAAAACGTGTACTGTATTTCTAAGAAAACCTTGAGATACGCAAGCTGCTTAATGACCTAAATTAATACTTACTTACTTACTTAGTCGTTCCCCTTCTACCGTGAGGTGTAGAGGTTTGGAAGAGAGAGCGCCAGACCATTCTATCAGCTGTCTTCTTCCTGGCCTGGTTCCATTCTAGTCCTCGGTCCTTCAAAGATTGTCTAATGTTGTCCTCCCAGCGGACTCTGGGTCGTCCTGGAGGTCTGGATTCCTGGCTCTTTGTTTCCCATGCTTGTCGTGGTAGCCGATCTTCTCCCATTCTGCAGACATGGCCAAACCATCTTAGTTGGGACTGTTCTATTTGGGTCTGCAGCAGATGGGATTTTAGGCCTTGACGGATCGTCTGGTTGCGGACCATGTCTCTTCTTGTTACTTCAACCACTTTCCTTAGATACCTCATTTCTGAGGTTTGGATCTGGCTTTTGTGGGTTGTAGTCATTGCCCACGACTCGCATCCATATGTCAAGACTGGGACATAGGTGGAGCGGTATACAGCCATCTTCGTTTTCTTACCAACCTATTTCTTGCTGAGGAATCCACGATTTATGGCCTGAAAAAGTCTCCCAGCCGCTGCTTTTCGGGTGGCCAACTCTTCTTTGATGCCTCCCTTTCGGTCTATAATAGCTCCGAGATATTTAAAGTGGTCTACCTGCTCCAGGACCTGTTCTCCCAACTTAATCTGATGTTTTCTTTCTTCTCGTGATATCACCATGGATTTTGTTTTAGAGCTGCTTATGACCATCCCTCTCTTCTCCAGCTCTTCCTTCCAGACTTGCAGGTTGGATTGGAGATGTGCCTCTGATTTAGCAATCAGAGCAACATCATCAGCAAATGCCAACTCCGAAATATAGACCTGTCTCATCTTCCAGTACCCCACTGAATACTTTCTTGTTCTCTCCTTACATGCCTTGATGACATCGTCCATAAGGAGTATGAAGAGGTAAGGTGATAGGATATCACCTTGTCTTACACCAGTGGTGGTCCTGAACTCTTCTGACTTATGGTTTGCTGTCCTCACATAATTTCTGCAAGACTTGTAGAAGCTCTGTATAGCATGAATCAGAGGTGCTGGAATATTCTTCCTTGCCAAACAGTCCCAAAGTTTGCTCCAGGGGACCCTGTCAAACGCCTTTTCAAGATCTATGAAACAAAGATTGATCTCACTCTTATACTCAAGGGCCTTTTCACTCAGCTGTCTGAGTGTGAAGATTAGGTCTTGAGTACTTCGGTTTGCTCGGAATCCGCACTGGACCTCATCCAATTGTGGCTCAGCTAGGCGTCGGAGTCTCTGCTCTAGGATTCTAGAGTAGATTTTACCAGGGACACTGAGAAGGGATATGCCTCTATGGTTTCCACATTGTCGATTGTCACCCATTTTGAAAATTGGTGTTATGATGGCAATCTCCCAATCCTTTGGTATGGTCTTGTTGCATCATGCTGCCTGTAGGACATTTAAGAGTAATAGGTCGCCTGATGCTCCCATGTACTTAACCATTTCTGGTGTTATACCATCATGCCCTGCTGCTTTGCCCATCTTGATTTTCTCTAGTGCTGCCCTCAGTTCTTCCATCTTTATGTCATCTTCACCATCATTGGTTTTCTCTTCTGTGCTAGTGGTTATCATTTCTGATGCTCCACTATGCTCACCATCCAGGAGTTCTGAGAAATATTCTTTCCATCTTTCCATTACTTCCTTCGGGACAGTAAGCAATTTGCCTTGCTTGTCCTTTATAAATTTGAGAGGGCATTGTTTTTCTTTCCTCATGTTCTTTAGGGTCTTATAGAACAATTTCTGGTTTTCTTGCGCAACTTTTTCTAGCTTTTCTCCAAATTCTTCCCAGGACTTCTGTTTTGCTGCTAGCACTTTGTTCTTTGCTTCTGTTCTGAGTGTCACATATTCTCTATATTTTTCCATTTGTCCTGTTGTGTTTTTAGCTCCTAAGTATTGTTTCCATGCCATTTTCTTCTCTCTTATTTTCTCTTTGACTTCCTCTGTCCACCAAGGTGTCCTCTTTCTCTGGTTCCCAAGTCGGACTTCACCGCATGCTTCTGCAGCAGCTGTCTCTATGATATCCTTGAATTTATTCCAGAGGGTTTCCAAGTCATCAGGTCGTTCTTCTGTGTTGCTCACTGCTGTAGCAATAAGCCCCTGATATCTGGTCTTAATTTCTGGCTCTCTCAGCTTGTAGGTCCTAATGCTCATTTCTCATGCTCGTTTACTTGGTTTCTTGCGTGATGTTGGGCAGTTCCTAGGCTGAGCAACTCTTTCAGTTGTTCGTTTGATTGTTAGCAGGTAGTGATCACTTCCAATCTCTGGCCCCCTCCAGACTCTTGCATCTCGGACATATCTGAATGAGCTTCTCCGAACAATGGCATAGTCGATCACTGACTTCGCATTCTTGGTTGGTTCACATCTAGTGTATGCATGTATGCGCTTATGGGGGAACTTTGTGTTTGTAATGATCAGATTCTGCTCACTGCAGAATCTAAGGAGTCGCTTTCCACTGTCATTGAGAGTATCTTCTCCATATCTTCCGATAACTCCACCCCATCTAGCATGGTCATTTCCAACTCTGGCATTAAAATCTCCGAGCATAATAACTTCATCTAGGCAGTCATCCACTGTCCTTTGAAGCAGCTCGAAGAATTCCTCCTTGACCTCTGCTCTCTCATCCTCATTTGGCCCATACACTATGACCAGGTTGACTATGGTTTCTCCTTCTTTTAGTTTTACAACCATAATGCGCTCCGAGACAAAGTTCCATCCCTTGATACTATCTTTTTGATTTTGGGCCACAATGCAACCCACGCCCCCTTTAGCTCTTTCAGATATGGGTACACCACTGTAGAGCAACGTGTTGCCATCGAGATCCATGACTCCTTGTCCTTTTTTCTTCGTTTCCGTTATAGCCAGGACTTCTAAATTAATACTAGCATTAATTTCATTTTACACACTGCGTAATGAAAAGACAGATGGAATTAGGATAGAGAGAGGGAGGGCTGAAAGCAGGAACGCCGGCAACACTAACACGCGTCTCGCGATATACAATTAATGACACCCCAAGCGTAAGGCATGAAGCACTAGCTTTTTTTTTTCAAATAGACAGTGATAAAAAACACTACCCATACGAGAGTTAGGTTTAAAAACCTGTAAATTGCTTATTGGGAAACATGACATTATACTGGTTTACGTTTGAAAGTCTGACAGTACAGCAGACACCATAAAGTTTGGAAGGGAGGAGGTGGTAACAGCACGACTATCCTAGAAGAAAATACATATTTTGAACGCCGCCACTTAGCTCCCTTAAAACTTATATATTTGGGTTCCTTAGGACTTGCTGACAAAGAATATGTTAAGTGTTACGCAAATAGTCTAGGAATTACCAAATTATAGCCAAAAGAAAATAGTGAGGGTGTCAGACAACACCAAATAATAATCGCACAGTGGCATGTTTTGAAACCACCATTGTACGGGAAATAGGCCACCATGTTAAATCCTATTTGATTGGATAGAAGTAAATGTAAGGCGAAACACGATTAGTCGGACTACAAATACTAATTTTTTGTTGTTAGGGGAAACGGTAGTAGGGGTACTTTTTTTGAAAAGCTGTGTAAACATGGCCCGATTGGTTAGACCCGCCAATATAGTCAATTAGGAGCGTCAGTTCAGTGCCACATTTTAAAATAAACTTACTCAGAAACAGTGCGTTGAGAACCAGCTTATATTTTTTCTAAATAAAAGCCTGGGACAGAGGCAGATCGGAATTTGTGCCATATTCATCGCCAGTCAACGTATTTGTGTATTATTTCCATGAATTGTGGTAAGCTTGACATATTTGATATCTTTTTAATGAAAATTGAATGTAAATTGATAATTTATGTCTGTATATGTGCGTGGTTCAGTAGCAAACATGAGGCAAGGCCTAGATAGTGCTCCAACCTGAACAGGACGTGTCGGAGAAAAGTAAAACTGCATGGAATTGCCAAACAGTACACTGACACCTATCTTATTGACTAGATAGAACTAATGCTGGAATTGCAGAGGCGTAGTAACCATTAGGGAGGAGTATACTGATGTAAAATGTTTCAGATAAAGCTAGCAGTTGGCCTACCGCTCTGAACTCAGTGTTTGTTATGTATTGTGTTCAGTGTGGAAATAGATTATAAATTAGTTCTGAAGTAGGAGGTACAACCTTCTTGTTTCAGGGACCGTGGTCCTAAGTTATTGAAGCAGCACCTGGTCTGAGTTTTGCTGAATCCAGAGGCTAACAGCATACTCCTCGGTCCAGATAGCGACCAGTGAGGTGTCTCCAGAACACAGTGAAGCAATCGAGCAGAGGAGTCTTTTCCTGCCGCCATCACGAAAGATAAGCTTCTGTGGCCAGAGCAGCTCAACATTATGTGCCCCCCCCCCCTCTAAAATTGACATTATATTAACCACAGAGGGACAATAAATTGTTTCAAATGACAGGAACTGTGAACTTTTCCCAATACTATTTCCACGATAATCAAACACTTGAAGTCATGATGACAAACAACAATCTAGCTTGAAAAACAAAACAAGTATTACCTCATAGTACTACTTCACAACTTACACACATAGGATAATACTAATAAATTATGTCAATACAAAGATCATATTTATAAATTGTGATTACATTTGATTGTGATTCCTGGTTCACTGTGTAGTTGAATTAGGATATCTATTGTTGAAAGTAATTATTACATATATATTTGAAACTTTACACTTGACTCATTTAAGATAGTCTTATAGAGTGTTATATGTGTGTGAGTGTCACAGTGTTGTAAAGTGTTGTGGAATAAATTAAATTGTTTATCTGTCTGTTGTTGTTGTTACTTACACTTCATCATTTTCATACCCTAGACATTCAACGTAGTCATCACAATATTCCAGAATAATTCTGACTGAGGTATAAATGTGGTAGCAAGTAAGATCATCTGTAATACACCACACTTATTAGATACAGATACCTTCACAGCTGATCTCAGTCAGTACACTAAGTCCCCTATAAATATTAATATCATCCCACTTTACCACACACGGCAACAACAACCACAGGATCACCATAGGTAGAAAGAGAGCAATTCAGCCCATGGAACTGGAAGACGATATTGTAACTCGTACAAATCTGACACCCATTTCACATTGGACTGTAAGAGGCTTAAAACCGGCCCTTATAATGTCGCGTGCCTGATGAGGGGGCAGATAGGTAAACATGACCCCCAGGCATAAGAACAAAATTCCAGCCACCCTTCTATTACTGAGCAGGTAACCGTGGGTAACCAAACCATACCGTACTTTTATGATTCGGGTCTCGAATACTCGGCTCCAGTCAGCCAATATTTAGTGAAGGCCCACCAATACACTGGTGAAACTGTAGAAATACAGCGGCCCCGGAAGAGCATAAAACCTATGACTCTTCCAGTTGCGGAAATTGATGTTTCAACCCGATATGTATGGGGCAAAATCAATGCCACAGTTGTAGACAATTTAGTCTACCTCCTCATCTTAGGGAGGAAACATGTGTTTCTTAGAGATCCCTCCCGTGACTCCAAGTAGACAAAAGAGAGAACACAGGAAACGCCCAAGTGGCTCCTGAGCTCTTATTTTTAAACAGCCCGAATATTTCGGAGCTGAAGCAGGCTAAATGGGCCGATAACACCCTAAAGCCTTGCTTTTCTAAGTTGTATTGCAATTACTCCCATACTACTCAGGGAGCATTTTACAGGGAGAAAGGTTGGTGTATAGACGGGTCGAGAATAAGAGGCAGTTAGTTGTCTCACTCCCCTTTCGTACCCGCCTAATGCAAGACATGCATTTAACCCTACCCCATCCCATTAAATGTTCATATGCCCTGGTAAGGCATAATTCTTTGAATTACTTCTGGCCAGGTTTGCGACACGATGTTAGACAATTTGTACAAGATTGCTCAGTTCGCCATAAATCGGACAATCCGAAGGACGAAACTGCAAAGAAAAAGTTTGAGTAGAGTAACCAACAGCCAATATTGGATAACTCGTACCTCAAATCAACATGTATGTGTAGAAAAACAGAGTTACGCAAGCGCAGAAAGACGATATTACCCTTGCTCCAAACTCTGAACAGAGTCGGATAAAACCAACCCATGCTTCAGCTGAAACTTTCCACACAGAAGGGGGAATTATTTATCGATGGACTAGGCAAGGGAAGCAACTATTAGTGCCCCTCCCTTTAAGACCCTCCGTTATGAAAGCTGCTCATATATCTTCATCGGGGGAAACATGTTCCCGTGGGTACCACTGTGCGTAACTTTAAAGAGGTGTACTTTTGGCCCCACCGATGGAAAGACTTTGACAGTACGTATTGTACTGTACACACTGCCAAGCGAGTAATTCAAACGCTCGCCAACGAGATAAGGAGGAGAGAAAAACTGTCGCACCGAGAAACAAATCCAGTTCTCACTAAACCCACGGACATATGACAGCCCAAAGCTGGATATTCTACAAATATCTTAGGATAGGGGTCTGCGACGAGTGATGTTTTCTTTTTTCTCTCCCCTGTCATTATTATGTGGCATATTTTATGCACAATTATTTACTCTCTTTGCTGAATCTAGTAGGGGAAAGTCTCTAACACTCCACTCTCCTACGGAAGTATTTGCTATGAGACTGTCTTTATCTTGTTTACCACTCATCAGACTTATTTATGTTCCGCCAGGTGAACTGGAGTATTATCGTAACAATACCCAGTCATTATCACCGGTCAGTGCGCGAGATTTTTATCACGAAAAGACGGTCTCGCCCGATCAACATCTATAGAAGCCAATATTGTCTGTCTAAGATAGCCGCCTGAGGTGGGCAGATTACACAGGTGGTAGATGCGTTTATCGTTTCACGGGACCATCCCTGTGTGATTATCACCATAATCTGTCCGGAGATACAATATTGGCGATAGGTAGGATCTGGAGATCAAATGAGTTCACAGATGGTTTTTATGAGTTGTGCACAATATGCCGGCGGAAGTTGACGCAACAATATGATATCACTGTAAGATATCACGCGTGGAAATTAAATTTAATATTGTGAAACACGTGAGGGTATTTTTCGAATTTGAAAAAACGCACCTACCCACGTAGTGCTGAACGAGACTCGATTGGATTGGTTCATTTTGAGGAGCTGAAATATACAATGTATTTTATTGGCACACTAGTCGGAAGTGCAATCTGTGATATGCACTAAGAACTGAGAATATAGTGTGATGGAAACACAGACACCGATCACATAAACGGACTGCAGCGCACAAGTCATATCAGCGACTCATAAAAGCCAGAAAGAAAAATGAGACATTGGACTTAGAAATTCCACAACTATAAGTAACAGATCGAGTATTGGGCAACTTTGGACTTCCCAAGTAAACCCGCATTTTGAATATAAGACTGGAAACTAAAAGGAGCCAGGAATTTAAATAACAAGACTGGAATCCTAGAAGTTTGATCCCGTCATAGAGGAATTTAACAAAAGTTTTCCAGGCCCAGGTGATTTCACAGAACATCCGCCGTCAGAGGAATTAACTCTTATTTCCCAGACCAAGTCATAGAGAAATTAAACAAAAGTTTTCCCAGGTCCGGATTTCGCAGAACACCCGCCGCCAGAGGAATTAACTCTAATTTCCAGACCAAAGTGATTTCGAAGCTTCTAATGCAGAGAGGTGTCCAGTCTAAATCTGTGCAAAGAGATTGTGTATTCTCAAGATTTTTTGGTAAGTGTAAACAATTTATTTACTAATGTAAATTCTACAGGTTTCTTGCTAAGTGGGTATATACAAGGCTGGACACCTCAACATATGAAAATAGTATATGCATGAACCACCTGCAAGAGCTGGTGATTGTTTCTGACTAGTAGTGTGGGAAACCCGACAGCAGAGCGACCCCAGTCTTCGAAGGGAGTAGTAATGAGTAATGAGTGATGATCACCTCACATGTGCCTAAGGTGTAACATACTATCTTGTGAGATTTATGTACCTTTTTTTGATTGTAATTCAGGCAAATCATTATTCACGGACCCCAGACGCAATTTCCTAGTTAACACCCAGAAGGATATTGGTGAATTTTCATCATTTTGCATGAGTTATATTGTGTGGTCGCGACTTTAATGCTTCTGAGAGGTTAACATTGGTGGGTGGAGCTCATGACAATGAGCCTGTTGGTTTTTCGGCGAACAAATGTACTCAGCAGGCATTTGTTTCTTTCTGTTTTCTATAGTTCGTGGTTACAAGCCATAGAAGATTTGTGGTATTCACGCCGCCATTGTGAGGGAAAAGCATTCACCTTAACCGCTTACAGTGGAAGAGAGTGTGGAGAAGGCTTGCGTCATCACAGAATTGATGAACCACAGCTGCAGGACTCATCTGGAGTTAAGTTATTTTTAAAACAGGCAACAGAAAAACACGGACATTGATAGCGCCCCGATCCAACCTCTGTGAGGAAAAATTTAATTTACCTTTCACCCCCATTTAATCCTTATTTTAACTTGTTGAACTAATTGACTATTACATTTGTTGTATGTTATTTTAAACTAAACAAAAAATTGTTTATTAAGTCATTAGAAGTATGAAAGCAAACGTAGGAGCAAGACTATTATATATATATATGTATATATATATATATATATATATATATATATATATATATATATATATATATATATATATATATATATATATATATATATATAGCCATTACTTATAAGAGGGCATTCGTTGGATTACACCAACTGGGGGTTTGAACGGGCTAAACCATTGCTTAAATCCTTCACAAAAGTCGACGGACCAGATATAATGCGTTAACAATTGTTCAGCCCAATGCAACATTGTTCGTGACTTCTAGAAATATCTTGTGAACGCTCCCTAAAGGTAGAAGTGTCATTAATATTATATCTACATCTCTGCCAAGAGTAATCTTGCGCGCAGGTAGATACCTTGAAAGCCAATATTAGATACTTTTGAGTTTTGGTCACTGTTGGACCACAACTGCAAAGCAGGGGAGGCAATCCATGACAGATGAACGTGAGAGAAACCCCAGAACTTTAAGTATTACAATGATTACCGAGTACTCTAATACATGTTTTGAGCACAACAACTTTGTGTACAAGAAATATAAATCAATATCGCATTTTGCATATACGGAAACCCCCAGAAGGCTGCATTAGTGCATCCATTTAATCCAGCCCCGAGAACAAACAGTCATTAATAAAAACCCTCTTGCGATAATTCGGTCCTAGACTATTTTAAACATAATGGGATTGACATTCTTTGATGTTTTAATTTGGAGCCATTCTGATGAAGGTAAAGCGGTGTAAACAAAAGTCAGGACTCTATTTGCACATCTCTCTAGCATCGACAGTGACAATAATATCTTTGTTCTACGTCAAAATTATTGTGTCAAAGTTCTTTCAATACTTGAATGTGACACTCATCAATGTGGGTTATAGTCATGTGATTGTAAAGAATGCTGTTATGAAAGTGCATGTGTAGACGGACACTTGATTTATGAATATTTCTGTATTAAGAGAATTTCTGAGAGTGTACATTGTTAGGGGAGTCAGCTGGCTGTCGAGTGGCTCATAATAAATGTGTGCAGGTATTAACACCCCAGTAGAATGTCTTGTTTAATCCACTGACTAGGAGTCAACGAAACAGTAACAATAAATTGTGTCATCAACACTCCAATTCTTTGATCGAGGAAGGCAGGGATCACATATACTCGTACATGGCTTGTATCATAAAACAACATTGCAATTGTCTCAGATATTGAGGAATTTATTATAGTGCTACATTCATGGACAATACCGCGTAACAGCGGAATACTCACACACTCCGATGCATTTTCGGGCTACCAATCTCTTCATATATAATTTCCAATTTGACATGCAAAATGCATCTCCACAACATTCGCCCCGAAAGATCTCCGGGAATCTTTGAGAGACATTTAAGTAATATTAGTACACAACTTCAAGAAAGTCGTCAGATATTACTAATGTCACGTTGTAGACAGGGCTGGTCATCCTTATCAGGTAAAACACACAACGACAGAAACACTTGATGCAGGATTTAGTGGAGGCTTGCTTCAAAGTATCCAGCTTCAGTACTCATAGTTTCGTGCTCTGTCTGGAGTAAAACTGGAACTGATAACAATTCTGCCGATAACACTATATTTAGATCTAACAAGAATGTCATTCAAGTGTCAAACAGGAGGCTTTACATCTGGTTTGTTTTCTCTTAAGAATTTCATAACTTATTTACGGATGTACTATTCAGTTTTTAGTTTATTGAGTGTCGTTTTTGTTTACGGTTAACGGTTAATGCATCAGGAGAACAATTCAAAGGCCTGAGGGCTCTTTCAGCTGGTGTTCAGTTTAGCTTTCATGATGCACTGAGCACCTATTCCGAAAAGCTGGATGGATTTTTTCGTTGTTCGTTACATGATGTATCCCTTAGACTATAGGTAATATGAGGATTTTCTATCCAAAACATTTTAGGACTATCAAAGTTGTATCACTGTTCTATTCTATTGAAAGCTGTGTTTTTATTGGTATATTATGTTCTTAAAATCAATTACTCTACATATTCTCCGTCTGACGTAAGCGTTGTGTTTGCGTGAACGTTGAACTGTCATCTGAAAACGGTTCTGGTCTGTGAATTGTCGACTTAAAAGGATAATAAACTTCAAAGAAATCGAAAGCTGTAGACGAGTAGTTATCTAAGCGTGATTCTCATTATCAAATGCCAGAACGAGGTGAGACATAATTGTATATATCCAGGTAAACACAAAAGTAATTTATATTCATTCTTTCATTGTCTTTCACTTTCCCAAGAAGCATAGGGCTTCAAGAAATGCATGCAAAGTCCTCCCTTCATGTGCATCCACTTAAGGTCTTTCTATGTCTTCTCATCCGGTGCATTTCGGTTGCCAGTTCGCTTCTCTACATAGTTTGTCGGTCTCTGTGGCGTGGTCCTCTACCCTGCTCCGCAGTAGTGGCCCAACAATGACCAGCCTTAGAGTATAATGAAGATGGTATTCAACGGAATCAACCTTTGCTCAAGATTACTCTTACAGAGATATAAATAGAAGAATGGTGTTTCTATTAAAGAGACATCATAGGATGTCAATGAAAAGCCAGCATAACAACTAAGGTCATCTAAGCTGTCATGAACTTTTAGTATTCTCCCGCCCCTTCTATAAGGTAATTTTGACTCGTGTTTTCTGAACCCTCGACTGAAGGTGATTCAGCAACTATTAATTGTATAGCTCTATACGTTTATGGATTTAACACAATATGAGATATACAGGTGCAGACATACATTTCACTCATTCATTAGTGATTAATCCAACTATTTATTTAAAGTTACAGATATGCAGGTATTATAATCGCTTATAGTTTAACAATGTAAAATAAATAAAGCTGTTTATAAAAAAGAAGCGGTGATATTTATCATCATCGCATGTTTTAAACTGTGGTGGAAAATTTTGAAAAGTCTGCTTCAGTCGCTGTTAGCTGACACAGGTGCTTCGTACTGTACTTCTTGTCAATAGCTAAGTCTGGTGGCTATAACACGTCTCATTCACTGAGGCTGAGGTAATTACGAAGGTTGTAAAGCGTTTTCAAGACCCTTCCGGTGTTAGTGTCTAGCGTCGACTGTTGGAAACTTGTACTACATACGGAAAGGAGACAAATGTCTCTGCAAAGTACAGGGTCTCCTGACATTGTCATCCGGCGACCTCCGCTACCATGCACTACTTCATCTTTGGAAATTTTACCTTCCCTGGGCTTTAATTGTATCCCCAATGAGTCGGATGAAAGTGCTTTTGGACAGGGGAAGACGGCAATTGATATATATATATATATATATATATATATATATATATATATATATATATATATATATATATATATATATATATATATGTATATATATATATATATATATATGGTTCAAAAGGTTGTCATAGCCAGGAGCTGTAATGAGGATAAGCCCTCACTGCAGATACATGCTTTTACAGCAAGTGCCGTAAATAGCGTCAGACAACCAAGCACAGGTTCCGGCTTTCATGTGTGGCTCATTTGGAGCCAGGTGGAACTGTTGCCATTGATTGGAGAAGGAGCGAAGATGAGCCACTGGCGCCTTAAACCAGCAGCTTCGAGCAGACAGGGCTCGCGATGCTTGGTTGGTAGCCTATCTAGGAAAAGATCAAACTCTGAATCCAAAGCACCGCTGCCTTACTGAAATATCCGTTTACATATGCATATGAAAGTTACTAAAGTGTTTGTATAACAAATATGTACACCAAGATATCATCATCCACCCCATGCTCCCTTTTGAGGCTGGGGCCACCTCTGCTGTTGGTACCTTGTGAGGAAACACGTGCGAAGTGGTCCACAGCTCTTGCAGTGGTGGTTCATATGTCGAGTATTTGCGATGAAGAGGTTTCCAGCCGCATATGCCACTGTACACCCACAAGATAATTATACATGTTGCAAATTTAAAATAATAAAAAGTACACATTACAACTTACCTCGAGTTTTGTTGTTGTTGGTGAGCACAGTTTATTGGAACAGGGAACGTTCGCACAGGGAACGTCCGAATGTTGTCGGGCAACTGATTTAAATTCCGTCTTTTCAGGTAGGTTAGGTGTCTAGCTGTGTACATGTGAAGTATAATCCTGGAAAGTAAGGCCTAAAGTGGCGTCTATGAGGTTACTTTTTTCTAATAACATAATTCACGTCCAGCCCTATGGCTTGTCCTATAGTTTGCGTCCTAATATGCCGTGTTCCTGGCTGTCTGTGATTTCTTTTTGACGAAATTGGAAACCAGTGAAGTAGTCTTGTAACGTTGTTGAATATAAGCACAATTTTTGTCAACACACCCAAGTTGCTACTTAGAGAAGAAGTCCAATCAGGAGCAGTCTATCTTAGTATTTCAAACGCTAAACCAATTGCGAATACGTGTCTAATTTTGGTAGAGATTCCTCTACTATCCTTATGTAGAACATTACTTCATGAATACATAAGATGGTTCCCTGTACTTGTGATTTTCAAACTCCATAACCATATTAGGTCGTGCTTCTTCCGGTTCGCCTGTCATGTTTACAAACTCACTACTTTACAGATCTAACATTATAATCTCCAAGAAGTTACTTTTTGGTAGTTCATTATCACATCAAATTCCATCTGCCAGAAGTATTACGTTACTATACGTGTCTTAAACTTTACCAAGGTTGTTATCCCAGATTGGGGTGTACCCCAATGAGATCGACTGTGTATTTTGGCACGTCGTATTTGCAAACTTGCACTTAATCATGCGACAACATAGCTTCGTATATCTTCCCAAACAAAATGTCTGTGTTAACAATAGGAATGTCGCTCATTGCAGACTCTTACTCTGTCTGGAGCAGGCGATAAGCGAAAAGTCAATGTGGCAGGTTCGCTTCTTTGCTAAGCATCGCCGATAACAAAAGAGAAAATAAGAAGGAGGGAGGGTTGGGTGAGAGGTGTGACATGATATAATTAGATAACGTTGGTCGAGATGAAGAGAGCGTAAACAGTGAATACTGGAATAATTAGCATGTAAGCGAAATGGTAAGGCAATAAAGAGAAAGGACGTATTTTGTGGCACACAGTGATAGTTCACCAAATGATAACTTCGCTTCAAAGAAAAAAGTGTGTTCTTATTGTGACAGCGCCATCTTGAGATCTGTCGTTCTCGGCGCTGGCGGCATCTTGTCAGCCATATTGTCTCCGTGGTTCACCCATCTGGTCAGCCATATTGTCTCTGTGGTTTAGTGCCTTTTCACCCCATTATCTTCGAGAAGAAGATTTGTTGCAAGGCCATAATAAAGCCTACATATTAGTTGTGTTTTTGCTCTAGAAATAGTTGTGTAAATTTGTGTTTTCATGCATTCTGGAGCAATAATCGCGTGTGCTATCTGTGTGGCGCAGATTAATGCGCGTAAGCGCGCAGTAAGTTGAGTGGTTAGGCCAGGGCTTATAAAAGGGGTAGCAAGCGGCGAAACTGGTCTATGTTTTGAGAGAGCCGCCCAGTGAGAACAAACGAATAAGACACACAGAGCCAAGCTGTAAATGCCTTGAGCACGTGAGTTAATTTAAATTAGCATTAGTTTTCTAGGATTCTGAAATTATATCGATGTGGCTATTTTAATGTTTAATGAGATAAATAGGTAGATAGATAGATGTGAAAGTTTAAGAGCGATTATTTCATTCTTCAGAAAGGCAGATATAGTGCGAGGCTATTTCACTGGAATTTAGATAAGATTAACGATAGCAAGATAGCAGCCTCGTGGTGATAAAGAGCGACGCCAGCGAGTCGGAATAACACGCACCGCATGGTAAATGTTACGCCAGGTGACACGCTGTGTATTTAGTTCCAGTTTGGTTTAAGTCGAGAATAATTATATTTTATTTCTTTAATGTAAAAGTATTGAGCGTATTTCACGATGATTGATTATTCTACTGTTTATCTTTAGTGGTTACTTTGAAGGGAGAATAGTCATTTAGATTCCTGGTGAGATTAGAGCCACTCTTTGGTTGCGTAAGGCAAGTTGAGACAGGTGTTTCTCTGTTTGCTCCTGGTGGAGCATGGAAACACCAATGCGGCTGGTGTCCACCACAAGTCAACAGAAGCATTTTTATGCTATTACAGTGGTTGTTTCTGTAATAATGTGTTTCATGTGATGAGTTCCCAATCTCATCAGGGGTCATATATGACACGCTTGTGGCCAGGCGCACCAGTCGTCACTTACGACATGTTCAGAGTGCAGGGACGAGTATTGATGTGGGTCGGTTGAGAGGTAGTAGTTAATTCTCATTATTGAGATTATTTGTTGTACATGTATTGAAGAATATTATTGTATGTCCAGTTGATTATTATTGTTATGTGAACATGGTTTGTGAGAGCACGTGGGCGTACTTGGAGATGTATATTTCTCTTCTCCGCTCCTGGAGGAGCATGGGGCCACCGGTGTGGTTTGTCTCAGCATGAAGCATTCAGATGCTCTTGCAGTAGTGGTTTCGGTAGCAACCTATGTTACCCGGTGCGATTGCCAGCCTCATGCACAAAACCATACTAGTCGCATGGGACGACACGCATGAGTGTGTGAGATAGTTGAGGATATCAGGTGGGCGCATGTTTTCTGTATGGTAAGTGTTATTATCCATGCTATTGATGTTCACTTAGACATTGTTTTATTTATTGTTTTTCAGGCAGTCTATGAACACTGACTGGGTGTTTGTTTGATTGTTTGTTTGGTGTTCGGTTCTGTTCGGTAGAATTAAATGTTGATCTGCATAAGGCTTTGGGTTGCTTGAATTGTTAAGTCTGCTGCTGAGAGGGTTGCAAGCAACCAATAATTGCAACCCCTGTCAAACGATTCTTTATAAATTTTCTTAGTGCACGGGTCTTGGGTGTGAGGTACACCTAGCCCCTGTCACATTATCTTACGTAGTTCATGTTGTTGTTGTTTTGAAAAGGTGATGGGCGGAGAGCGGGCACTTAACAGCTGACCATTATTGCTTCTTCTCGTTCCATCTTGGTCTACTCTGTTCAGCCTGAAATTTGGTTATAATTGGGGTATTTAGTGTCATTTTATTTACTAATTTTGTATTAAATTTAAATAACTATTGTCTTTTGCAGTTGCTGGTTTTAATTTAGTAGTTCATGAGTGAAAGTGAACTTTAATAAGCCAGCATTTGAGTTTTAACTGGGAATGCTGAGAAAGTTCCTTTAATCCTGGGGATACCGCGGTTTTAAACACCGGCGGGAGAGGTCTAATCTGGAAATTCATTAGCTTAAAAAATCTTCTGCCACCTAGAAATCTACAAGATTATCTCCTGTGATCTACCGATACACGATACATTATCAACCGGTTGTTAACCCCTGATTTTAAACTATGTTGTCAATCAATCAGCGTTCTTGGCATCTCTTAGCGCGTAGCGAAGAGACCCACGGGACGTGGTATGCCATTCTCATTCAGTAATTGAAATAAATGTGGATAGTTATTTTTATTTCACAAGGTTACAAATTACCTGGAGGCTATTATTATTTCTAAAACTATTTTTCTTTTCCAAAATACAAATAACTTCTGATTACCTTACGTTATTTAATGGCAACGACAAATATTCTGCCTTAACCTGTAGTGCAAATATTTCCTAATACGTTATATTTTGAAATCTTTATTTGCTTGAAGAACAGCCTTGAGCTTACGTTAAACATTATTACTCCTGTAATAGCACTGAGATAAAATAATTTTGTATGTTCGTAAAATGTGTTCAAATATATTTAAATTATTCATAGATTGTATAGCGATGTTTTTTAATGTTAAACCTGTCAATAGGAAATTATACATTTTAAACAAAAAAAATATGTTATTTGTAGATCAAAGGTCAGCTTCGTTGCTTGTTCTTTCTCTTTTATTTTAAACCCCATTTATGTTAAAATGTATAATGTTATAATATTCATTTCTTGTGAGAGTTGTACTGCCTTGGCTGTTGACATACATTGTTTTCTGTTAACTGTATTAATTTAGTGGGATTTTTGCTCACTGCAAAGTTTATGGAAATGATCGGGATGATACAGGTGACTAAGAAAGAGAGTTAATTCAAACTGAGAACAGGACATCATGTGACGAGATAAAACAAGCCAAAGGCAAATGTAGTCCCATAGCAGATACTGCAAGAGGGGAGTGAAATATCACAGATGTCATCTACGAAGTCCAGCTTTCTGAAATAGGGTGACTCTTTTCTCGCTGACTTTGGCTTTCCTAACTCAAGAGCAGAGCCAGGAATCTATTTACAGCTGTGTAGAATGGAGCGTGCCACTACCAGATTTCTAACCCAGAATATGGTAACTTGCTCATAATAATAAAAAATAACGTCTAATAAAAATGGCATAGAGAAGAGAATCCAACGTCAGATATACCAGAAGCATAACACTCCTTGCCAAGATGAGATTAGGTGATACTTTTCAGGCTAGAACTGGCCACCGCAGACTTAGTCCCATCTACTTAACGAATGAAACATTGGCAGACATACATATGCGCTAATGGGTAGGACACGCAAACAGTTGGACAGGTTATTCCAAGATGTCGACTGTGCACGAGAAACGGAAAGACAGGGTGGTCTTCAATAACCCCTCTGTTATAAAAATAATCTTTGGCAATGACCAAAATCTGGCATCATTTTTACATGGCCACCAGCTACGCACAATGCTACAATATAGATATGTGGAATTGAACCTCTTGTCCGTAAGGCTAATTACACCCTCATTGACTTTTGAAATCCTCCACACACTTCCAGGGATTCGCTCTGTGGTGAAACTTGTTCAGAACCCAGCATTTCACACAAAGCTTGGAGAAGTCACTTGTGCCCAGGAAGTGATTCTTCGACTTTGACCTGGTTAATTGCATACAGGAGGATCTCACTATGGAGCCAGTGATAGGCAAGGTGAGCTGAGAAGTGGCTCTGTTCAGGGCGTGAGAATTCCTTGGGAGAGCCCAGAACCAGAGCACAGTATTTTAGCTCTTCATAGTTGGAGAGCCCTATTGGATGGCGGGGCATGCACATGCCTCGAGCGTCTTACTCCTAGCTTGGGACCAGATGTGACGATCCTTTAAATGAAGCCAAGCTGGAGAAACTGGAGTTCGTTACTTCAACTCAGCATGTTTCTGAATGGCAGTAAAGCCACAGGAAAAGCCTAGATCTACAGTGTAGATAATAGCAAGGAATCTTCAACCTGGCATTGGCTGCTGAAGAGCAAGAAGCTCAGCAACCCTAGTTAAACAACAACAACAACAAACAAAATCTCTGACAGACCACAAACTTTATTAGAGACATAGCTGTGGTTGTATGAGAATGAAAGAAGAAAAAGAAAAAAAGAAGAATATGAAGAAACTGAAGAAGAGGAGTACGAAGAAGATGAGGAAAACAGGAGAAGAAGAAGAGGAAATTGAAGAAGAAGGATAAAAAGACGTCGAAGAAGTGAAAAGGGAAGAAGAAGAGGAAAATTACGAAGAAGAGGAAAAGGAAGAGAAGAAAAAGAAGATGTAGAATAAGAAGAACACGAAGAAGAGAAAAAGGAAGAGCAAGAGGTGAGAAGAGAATAAGATAAGAAGCAGAGGCAGAAAAGAAAAATAAAGAGGAAAAATAAGAAACGGAAATAGAGGAAAATGAACAGAAGAAGAGGAAAAGGAAGAGAAAGAAGAAGAGAAGAAAGAAGCAGAAGAATATTAATGTAGCCGTCTTATCTCAACGGCCCCAAAAATGCAGATTGTATCCGTTTATTGTTTGTAGAGAAACTATAAGCTTTACTTCTACTGTGCTCACCTCGCAGATAAATATAGACTCTTCACACGCTTGATGCAGGAGAAAACCATAAGCCATTACACTGCAGTATATGAGGGCGACTTGGAAGTTCCAAGGCGATGCCGTAGAGTCGAGGTCGATTTTCACCGTGTTAATATGCAACAAAACAAACGTTGTTCAGCAAAACAATGCATAAACGACTTAATAATATGATACAACAAACAAAACTTAACCAGATATCTTGTATTTTTGATATTTCAGCGTTTGCTCTGTTTCTGTAAGATACTGTCACGGGATTGTCTCCTCAGCTCTGCAATAGTAGTCCAATAATGGCCAAACTTCGAGAAAACGGATGAGGGTTTTCAAAGATATCAACCTTCACTCAAGATTACTCTTGGCAGAGACATGAATACAAGAATGATACTTCTATTTAAGTATGCCTGACATGAATTTTGCAGAATGGCAAGCATGACAACTGATACCATCTAAGCTGTAATGAACTTATTGTTCTCCTGCCGCTTCTGTGAGGAAAGATATTGACTCGTATTTAACGTGCCACCTGCTTAAGGTGATACAGCTGCTATTAATTTACTAGTATTGTGTATAAAAATAAAAACAACTGAGTCACACCGTGCAAATTCACTCAATAATGATTAAATAAACTATAGTTTATATTTACATTTAATAAGTTTAATAATCACTTATTCGTTAACACCATTTGAAATTTTAACACGGAAATTAACCAATTAATTTTTATCATCAAAAGATGACATTAAAAATGGTGAATAATAGAATACAATTGGAAACGTCCTTTGGCTGTGCTTGTATGTTACATAGCTGACGGTGTGGGGTCAGTAGGAGTCTGCTTCAGTGGCTGTTGGTTCCCACATATGATTTTGGCTGGGCGTTCTACTCAACTGTCATATATGGTGGCAGTAGTAAGTCTCGTGCAGTAAGGCCGAGGTAACTACTAAGTTTGAAAGCATCTTCAAGACCCATCTGCTAAAAGTGTCTATCGCTGACTGCTGGCAACCTGTACCACAAACTAAGTGGAAACAAATGCCTTTTTTTAAGTAATGGGTCTCCTGATAAGAGCATCAGGCAACCTCCGCTTCCATCCAACACTTCATCTTCCTCAGAATTTTTACCTTCCCTGAGAAGTAGTTTTAGACCTAGTGAGTCGATTGAAAGTCCTTTTGGCCAGTGGAAGACAACAATTTATATATATATATATATATATATATATATATATATATATATATATATATATATATATATATATATATATATATATATAAAACATACAAAAGTTTTTGTTTAATAAATATATTCACCATGTTATCATCATCCACTTCCTCCTCCATTTAGATCCTGGGGTCCCATCTGCTATTGGTTCCTTGCGAGAAAACCCGCACAAAGCAGTTACCAGCTCTTGCAGTGGTGGTTCATGAGACAAGTCATTTTAAAAGATGAAGATGCCAGCCTCATATCCACCTGTGCATCTACAAGCTATATATATAAGCAAAATGCAAAATATAAAATGATAAAAGGTACATATTACAACTTACGTCGAATATCGGGTGAGCACAGCCTTTTTCACAGGTGTTACAGTGTTTCTTTTGGCTGTCGCTTCTGTATGTGTATGTGTGGGGGTTGTATGGAAGATAGTGCACAGCTGACAATGTTGACGTCAGTAATGTCATTCTTACTGTAGTGGCCGACAGTTGTATAATATATATAAGCGAATGTCATGAGTTCTTTAGGTTTGTTTCCATTCTGTAATCTCCTACACAACAGTAACGTTAGGTCAGGAATTCCACCAACGGGTAAGACGAATAAGGTTTTTCAATGCATACACCATTTATTGATCACAGCAACATTGACATCACGGATAGTACATTGGCACAGGTTATAAAAAAATGGATCAGATCGCATGAATAGCGAATCAAGGAACAGTCAATTATTGAAATCAAACATGCAGTAAAAATCCAGAATAAAATTGGTTGCATACACAGCAACTCACTATATATCGCATTAGAAAATATCCAAAGTTACAATGTCAAACATGCAAATAATCCATATAGAATCTGATCGGGCTCACTCATAGACGGTGGAAGCTTTACCGTGATGAAATCTTATATCCTTAGATTCTTTATTATCAAGCTTATAGAATAATATATAGAATGGCTTCCATAAAGCGAATAATGCGTTCTTCTTCATACAATCCCCGAATCAAGACTCAAAAACACACTGGACACACTAACGAGACTCAAATAACCGTCTCGAAGCTCTGCCAGATACATACTGCCCGAGATTATAGTTTCTCAGTATAACTCAGTATAATATTCGCTCAAGCGCGAACTAACTGCTTGAGATGTGAGCTCAGCTCATCCGTATCTCTCCCCCAACTACTCAGAACATTTGAACACTTTTTTCATATTTAAAAACCTAACACCTACTCAGTTGAGCTATGTTCAAAAAATATAGCGTACAAAGCACCCAATTAAAAAATCATCTCATAACTTTAAACGTGCTTACTAGTGTGTCTATAAAAAAATCAGACCCGTAAGTAATAAGCTCAAACACTTAACTCCTACTCAAAAACATAACTTAACAACAGGAAACGTCCGAAAATTGTCGGGCAACTACTTTAAGATGCCACCTTTCAAGTGTGTTACGTTTCTAATTGGGTGCACTTCAAGTAGGATCCTAGAACATGGGGCAATACGTCTAGAGTTATTGATTTCTAATATCAGAATTCACGTCCAGTCCTCAGGCCTGTCCTATACTGGGGTCTTGATATTTTTTTTTTGGTTCCTAGTTGTCTACGATTTCTCCTTGACGAAATAGGAAGTCAGTGAAGTAGTGCTGAACGAGATTTGATTGAATTGGTTGATTTGAGAGGCCGGAATATACAATGTATCTCATTGAAAAATTAGGCGAAAACACATCTGGAATTTGAACTGAGGATTGTGAGATATAATGTAGTGACATCAAAGTCAGTACACCCACTGCAGCGCAAACGTCAGACTAGCGACTCCTAAAAGCCAGAAAGAAAAAGGAGACATTGGTCTTAGAAATTTCACAACTGTAAGTAACAGATCGAGTATTGCAATAGATGCAAAATACAATAGATTAATAGCAACATTTTTGCTCCCACGCACACGTCTCTCTGGTGTGGAAAGATCAAATCAGTAGTATCATTTAGCATATACATACCAAACCAATCATACTTAGGCGACTGACTTTGGTAGGGGTGTCCCTCACCCTCATGTGTATCATTACTGCATGACACATAAGATATTCCTCTTACATATTATTTTCAAACTTATCTGCACGTACTCCATGACCATATAATGTCTTGACATTTCTGTTGTTACTTATCATGTAACCAAACTCACTACGTCACATATCTATCACTGATAATCTCCTCCAAGATATTACTTGCATTTGTTTATTATAGCAAAGCCATCTGCCGGAAGCATTATATCACTGTCCGTGCCTTAACCTTTATCAAGATTGTTAACTTCAGAGATCCCAGTTTCTCCAAGCCTTTCCAGCTGGTCGGGTCTGCAAAATTAACACATTATCTTCAAATTCCATCTGTTATCCATTTGGGAAATGACGAGCACCATGGGTGTTGTGGCAATTTGTGCTGTCAATGTACACGAAACAAACGTTCGTTATTCCTTCTTCGCCGCCAGACGTCTGGGTTAACAATAAGAATGTCGCTAACTGTAGACTCCTAATCCGTCTGGTTAGCGATTAATCAAGCAAACACGTTGACAAGGCTGCAAAACAGGTCAAGAGGTCGGGTAAAACCTGGATGGTTTTTAAGAAAGGACAAGATGAACTTAGTCGATGATAGCGTGAACAATAGAAAATAAAACGATGCACTTAGAAGGAATGGTCGATTAAGTACGGGCGGAGAGAATGGAAGGCATGAAAAAGAGGACGGACGAATTTTGTCACAGATACAAGCAAGTAATTTGTCAAAAAATGACTCGAGAGAACTATGGAGGGCTCTTTCTGCTTCATGTCCTGAGACCGGCACTATGTCTTTTGCGTTCAGTTTTTGTCTTTTCCGTTTGTGTTATCCTTCAGTAGATCTTTGTAAGTAGAACTTCTGGATACATCGGCAGTGAAGTCAATAGCAACCTATGAAAAGGTTACGAGAGGTAAAGTGAAAAAAAATAAATAGAGCGTAACTTGACTAATTATTTCACAGCTCTTTACCGCAATAATTATTGCGAATGGGAGGTGTTTTTTAATAAATATTGCTTTGATAGCATGTGTCTTAAGTACATACTTTAACATTGTGTGGGTTTCTTCCTTGTGTGAGAGATTGTTAAAGCTGACCATGAGCAAAGACTGCTTCTGGATGATACATATCAATATTATCAAATGAATTTCCATGTGCTTTGTTGATTGTCATGGTGTCGCGGGTTGTTGTCCTTGCTCTGTAGTAGTGGTCCAATAATTGCTAAAACTCGAGTGAAAGGAATGAGTTTTTTTCTAAAAGTAGCAACCTTTGCTCAAGATTACTGTTGGCAGAGATATAAATAGAAGATTGGTGCTTCTATTTCAGGGAGGCTCACATGGATTTATATAATTGCAAGTGGCAACTGAGTCTTCCAAGTTTGTTATAAACTTTACATTCTCCCTCCTCTTCTGTGAGAAACATAAGTTTCGACTCGTATTTTATGAGCCCCCAGCTGAAGGTGATTCAGCAAAGTATTAATTTAAGAGCTCTGTATCTAAATGTGCATTAAGAAAATGAGTCATACGCGTTCAGACATCAAATTTACTTAACCAGTTGATAGACTCCAACTCCGGATTTTTATTACCATAGATAACAAGAGATTTTTTTATGAAATAATGGATCAACAGGGTTAAAATGAAAAGAACTGATTTGTCCAGAAAGAATAAAGGTTATTTTTCTTCACAGGAAGAGATTGTGGTTTGGTTATTTTTTTAAAATAAAGTCCGCAAGTTGTGCCCCTACAAAGTACTCATGGTTATGGTAGTCCCTTAGCAGATACTGCAGTATGGGAGTGAAGTGTTCACCATACTAGGCCCAACATCGAGAGGTGGGATGACCAGTTCCCTTCCTCGCTGTCTTTTCCGAGCGTGTAGGTACCGTGATTTCAATCCGGCACTTTTGTCGCGATAGACCAGTACTCTAACCACTCTGTCAATCAGACGCTACAACGTATTAAGCTTGCAATTAATTGACTATCGTTGTAGTTGACTTCTGGTTCCGCGACTGTTTGTTCTCAGTGGAGTTTTGACTGTTCCTTCTCATCAGGAGTCGAGTGGTTGCTTAGTAGCACGTTCGTGGCAGTGACGGAGTAACTGCCAAGGTTGCTTCTTCGTGTGTCCTTGACACGGTTGTCTAAGAAAACTCTGGTACTCTGTCGGTTAAGACCAACTTGGTCTTTTAGTCCCTCCTATTTCTTATTATTTTAGTCGTCTCTTGACAGCTGTAGATTGGGGAAACTGGCCTGTCACTTTGTAATTGGACAGGTTAACTCCCCTTTCCCAAGCGCGGGTGAGCGGGAGAGTATTTTTAGTCTTTTCATGTCTTCTGTATGCTGGCCGGCATAAGTTGTAAGGCGTCCCGGGACTCTTTTGTTGCTAGTGGCGGCAACATTCCTATAATTCTTTGACACCGAGCTTGGTCACTGCATGCTTTTTCTGGTAGAATAGCGGCAGAATCCTCTGGTCTTTAAGCCCAGGGACACCCGATGCCTTTCATGTGACCGTGCCTGGCTAGAAACTCTATACCAGAAAGTCGGTCCAGCTTTAGTATTGCTTTCATCCAAGAAACACAGGAAACTCTAGTATGGACGTCCAGCTACACATTTGGCGTGATTGGAATTCTTTACATGTCGGTAAGAGCCCTTAATTAAATAGATAGTGGGTGTATTAGTGTCGTAAATTTGTTTTGAGAGAAAGAATCTTAGAAATAGTAGTCCGGTTTAGAGTGTAGAATGATGGTGAAAAAAAGCTCAGTGATAGGAAAAGGCTAGCGAGTAAATATGATGCTCCACAGAGTGCTGGAGGAGAGTAAAGACAGACTTAGTTACGACAAATCGTTTCTCTCAATCTTCACTTCCACTCTCCTGGTCAAACAATTATTTGCCAGTTTTCCAGACACACATCTGCGCTCACACCGATTTGGTGCTTTAGACACACAGACGACGTGGATACACCTATCTTAAACAAATATGAGGGATTTGGGCCTTGGTAGTCCAACACAGTGCTATATATGTTTATGCCGTTTATTAGCATTAAACTCAATCACAACATCCAACAGGTTTTACATAGGATGGGGGTAAAGAAGATTGGTATCGACTAAGCCCTTCCCGCTTATTAGACAAAGGTAAACCCAGTCCCAAGATAGATAGTTATCAGGAACATAGGTAATGTAACCTAACATTGAAGTTAATTTCTCTGAAAAGAGGTGTTACAATATTAGGTATGGTGGTAGACTAAAATACTGTTATCCCAATTGTGTCTTCCCTTTACTAAGCAAAGAAAAAAAAAGGGGGGGGGGGAATGAAACAGAGTTAACAAATTATCCCACTTAAAGGAACAATGCCGGGTATACAGAAAAACGTATTACCCGGTAGGCAGTTGACAAATGGTTTCTGCAAAAATAAATCTCCTGTCATTCATACACTCTGTGAGGATCCACACTCATATACACCACACACTTACCGATCGCAGCATCAGACAATCCATAGCATGATATACACAGTAATTAAACTCTTTACATGTGAAACTGTCTAGTCCTTCTATGTCCCGCCCCAGATAATGCGAGGTTTCACTGAGAGCAAATATTCCCGCTTATCGCCGGACTTGAAGTTCTAAGAGTTCTTGTGTTTTATTATAAAGAAACGAGTCTATGGGATGGTACTGACGCAGATCGACATAGGGGTGAACAATGAGGTGATGGTATAATCCTTCAATGCCTGATGTTAGCCCCTGACCGGTAAAGTTTTTAATCCAGTGAGGAAAAACTAGGCTCGGTCACAGTCAGGTAAATCGGTATTCTCTCACATTTAGAGCCGTACATAAATTATTGCTACTGGCACTGTTCATCTTCCAGTTTATCTCACAGATTGAAATTTAAATTTGATGATAATATTTTATATGTTCTTGGGTAAGCTTTCTTTCATGTAATTATGACAGCTAGGCCGCACCGGACCACCACAAGATTAAATTTTAAAAAATGTCTCATCAAACTGTCTGGAAGTTTAAGAACCGAGTATGGAAACTCTCTGTATGATTTATTAATAATACTGGGATCGCAAAGGTGATCATTCTAGAGAAAAAGATAGAAAACCCATGACAATCATAATCATACTTCAAAAATCAAATAATATTCTTAACGCGCGATAAATTTACCGTTAAGGCTATATCTAATTATGTATTTAAGAAAACACGTCACGAGTCTAATGGTTAAAATACACATCTTTATATATAGGACTTAACTAAATTTATTAATTATAAATTCCTTCGCGACTTTAAAAGTTACTTTAACATTTAAACATCTATTATTTTAGGAACTGTTATAATAGATATATCATTAAATTTACCACTGGAACTTTTGGGATGAGTTTAATAATAAAATAGATTAAATAAACACAAAATCCAGTGAAATAAAATGAAAGCACTAGACCACTGATCACTTTAACAAATATATTATACCGTGCACAGAAAAAGAAACACTCCAATTTGTAGCCACCAATTTCAGATGGGAATCTAGCAACTTCCTACCAATAGCTAGTGAATCTCAAAAATCTCTGGCACTGAATGATAGCCTGGCTTTCTAGTGGTCTGCATATATTTAAAATGGAATTAAAGATGAGGGGGGCATGAGAAAGTTGACACTTTTTTTTATCTCAGGAGACTTTCGGGGATCTGACCGACAGACTAAAGAGAGATGCCGTCCCCTGGTTTCCCGTTTCCCCGTTCGTTGCATCCGACATCTTCCCCCGTTCGCTCCGTCTGCGGTCGGTTTAGCGCTTAACATAGAGGTGCGAAAATTCCGCCAGGAAAGCTTGCGTCTCGTTTCCGGGACCACTACTGCTTTGATCTCTCCCGCTCAACGTTCCTGAAACCACTTTCGTGTCTGTTTGATCCTGTTCCGCTCTCTCTGTTTGAAGTAGGCAACGCCCCCACTGCCCAAGTTAATGAAAATAACTTCATATCATTGCTCGGGCGATGTCCGTGGGCGTGATTTAATCTTTCCTTAAATCAATGCGATGACCAGAATGACCGGTAGATAAACTGTCCACATATTAATCAGCCAACGTGTTGGCCATCTGCGTGGAACGGTTTCATAGCAATGAGTCCAGGTGAAAATAAATTCTCGTTAGATGAAGAGTTACCAAACTATTCGGGGGCTCTGGTGCTATACGAAGGGGTCGCTACAAAAGGGTCGTACTATAGAATCCCACGATTCAGGGTCAGCTGAGTTCGTCTGTGACAATTAGGAACTTAGTCATAATCTTCATCGGGGGCTAAGGCGTAAAGTGTTAAGTTTTTGCTTTCACTTATCATGACGGGAAAGTGAATACTTGTATTTGTTCGCTACTTGCCTCTAAAATTCCTAGAATGTTCCTATCAAAAACTTTTTTGTTCGAAGAAAAGTGGATGTGAGTTTGTCTATTTGTCCTAAACGACGGTAAACCCTACTTAAAGGGCTGCTACGAGTTCATGTAAAGAATTTTCCTAGTGTTGTAAATACGAGCGTAATTGTGCTATACTGATGACTCTTAAGAGAATAATGTACAAACAACAAAGAGGATTACCCATGAGTACCTTTATAAGGTCTATTGTCATATGGCATATATGTAAATATTGTTGTTGGTTAGGGTGTATCAGCCCAGGGAGTGTAACTCGATATGGGCATTGAAGTGTTGTTATTAATTTTTGTAAAAGACGCCTTGCGGGCGGAAATTTTCACGCAGGCCAGGTTCGGTCAAACTCAACCGGTCACTAGGTTTATTTAAATTCAAGCCTTAAACCCATTTACTTGACAAATATGATGTGCGTACGCTCGGTTTGGACAGTCACCGGCGTTCGAGCGGTCGATACAACGGGAAGGGGAGAAGTTTGTGTTTGTGAGTGGTTCAGCCGGCCCTGGCTTGTTTGAGTTTCCTAGCTAATGTGAAGGGGAAACGTACATTTTTGTTTACTGTAAACATTGCGTGATGTACTACGAACTTTTGTAACTATATATTGAACCTTCATGTAAGGACAGATGCTTGTAGCGGTTGAATGTATTTGTATTTTCAGTAAAGCTAACATACACTATCAAAGGAAAACTGAAAGACCATACGTCCCCGCCGGAATCTCCTTCCCTATTTGAATTTTTCCTGGACCGATTGGATTCCAGATTTGGATCCAGTATGGTTTTTTGGGAACCTAAACCATTTCTTGCAGTACAAAGATTCCAGAGATAGCCAACGTTCAAGCTCACCAAACTTCAGAATAGTGCGCCAATCCTATCCTCGGTTGTAGGTAGCTTTGGCCCTGCTCACTCCATGCGCAGTCACATTCTGACTGGCCAAGCGTCTCTCGGTTATATTAGGGCGCATTGCCTACACAAAACCTGAGTTTCGAGTCATTCAACCCGCTGGAAATCAGGGTTTATTTACAATTGAGTCACTCGTGGATATATTCCCTACTGACGTCTGTCATCCTTGGATTAACATTATTTCCACTCCTCTTAGGAAGAGAGAAAGGAAAAAGGATAGTTTTCAAGTGTAAATGAATATACGTCAACTGACGGACAGGGAAATTATAGACTCAGGGACTCAGAAATGGGGTGGGAGTTAATGAATTATCGAGGGAGTGCTGCGTTATGCTTATAAGAGAGAGTGTTTACCTCTCGACATTGGTTCTTTGGGCTTTGTTGTGTTTGGGTAATTGTTTTTTTCTGTGAAGCCTAGATCACAGTCGTCTCGCCACAGAGACTGGGGACCGTTGACGGGTTAAATAGATTAGTTGTGGGTGTTTGGGTTATTTCAGGCACCTCCTGTGGATTTCCTAATTTATTATTTTTTTATTCAACTTAAGCTGCCATTTTGGATTGTAAACCAGAATCGGTTTGAGGTGTATTTTTCTGTTGTGTGGTTTTCTTTAAGTTAGTGATGGTGAATTTATTTGGTATCCCTGACATCGCTCAAGCATAATAGTTTTTTTATTTACACTTTAATAAATATAGAAAAACTATTAGCGGATCAGAATTCTCTTTCTATCTCTATAGCTGATATTGTTGAATGTGACGTCACTTGTTGTGTATGAGTCCCTTACTCAATATATTCATTTGTGGAAATATGTATGGAAGAGAGGGTGAGTGGGGGTTAACACTTAAACAGGTGCGAGTGGCGGGATGAAACTTTGTTTATCAGCTTTGTACGTCTTGTCGGCAGGCGGCCAGTGGTTCTCGCTAGAATAAAATCGCTGGGTTGCCGGGATCCGCTCTGCACAGAGCGCTGTCTCCCTCCCCGCGCGAGCGACGAAATGGTCGAAGAAGACGCACGTCTGTTCGGACAGTTATCTGGTTGATCCTGCCAGTAGTCATATACTTGTCTCAAAGATTAAGCTATGCATCAGTCGAGGTTGTCTAGAGCTAATACATGCTTGCATGTCTCAAAATAAAGTAAAGTCTGGGAAAAAGAAGAGATACCAGCAGAATGGAAGGAAGGATATCTGGTTAAGTTGCCTAAGAAGGGAAATCTACAAGAGTGCACAAATTATAGAGGAATAATGTTACTATCAGTGCCAGGAAAGGTATTGAACAGGATTATCCTTGAGAGATTAAAGGAGTCCATAGACAAGAAATTGAGAGATGAACAAGCAGGTTTTCGACAAAACAGATCATGTACAGACCAGATAGCCACTTTGAGAATAATAGTTGAACAAAGTCTGGAATGGAATTCACCACTATACATCGGATTTGTGGACTACGAAAAAGCATTTGACAGTGTGGACAGAGAATCACTTTGGAAATTGATGAGGCATTATGGAGTTCCCCTGAAGATCATTAATTTAATAAAGAAAACCTATGAAGACATGACGTGCAGAGTTCTTCATGAAGGACAGCTTACAGAACCATTTGGGATAAGAACAGGAGTGCGACAGGGATGCCTCTTGTCTCCATGTCTTTTCTTACTAGCAATAGGCTGGGTTATGGGATCATCGAGAACGGACAACAGAAATGGAATCCAGTGGGTGACTCTGACTAAGCAGTTGGATGATCTGGATTTTGCTGATGATTTGGCTCTCCTGTCCCATAACCGTAATCAGATGCAGGACAAATTGAAAACACTCGATGAGAGGTCACAGCCCATTGGGTTTGAAAAGAAACTATACACAGGGGGAAAAGACAAAAATAATGCGATAAATTAGCAGGTAATGAAAACAGGGGTTGAACTTGAAGAAACAACCAATACAAGATGTAGAATCAATACACATATCTTGGCAGTAATATAGACAAAGTTGGAGGGACAGCAGCGATATCAAAATAAGAATACAAAAGGCAAGAGGAGCTTTCATTGCATTGGGAAATATATGGAGATCAAGAGAAATCGGATCCAACACGAAAATAAGAATCTTCAACTCAAATGTGAAATCAGTCCTATTGTATGGCTCTGAGACATGGAGAACAACAAAGACAACAACCAAAAAGCTACAGAATTTCATAAATGGGTGCTTGCGTAGAATAGAGGGATTAAAATGGTATGACAAGGTTACCAATGTGGAACTGATGACAAGAACTGGACAAGTGCCAGTGGAACAAGAGATGAGAAGAAGACGATGGCGATGGATAGGACACACACTGAGGAAACCTGTTGATAGCATTACAAGGCAGTCCTTGTTCTGGAACCCCCCGGGCAAGAGAGGCAGAGGAAGACCAAGAAGTACATGGAGAAGAGAGTTGGAAACAGAGGTGAAAATGATGAGGAGAACATGGAAAGAACTTGAGATGATGGCACGTGACAGGAGGACTTGGCATGTGTTTGTTGAAGGCCTATGCTCCTTTGGGAGTGGAGGGTTATGAATGAATGTCTCAAAATGTCCGGCATTTCCGCAGAACCTTTGCTCTCGGGGCATATGTATCCTTTATATGGTCAGTTATCACTGGAAGGACGCGAAATGTCCGGCATTTCCGCAGAACCTCTGCTCTCGAGGCGTCTGTATCCTTTATATGGTCAGTTATGACTGGAAGGACGTCTGCATCCCTTATATAGTCACAGATGACCAAATTCAAAGATGGATAAGAGGGCAAGTTCCGTATCCTACTAGTGACAGGCGGTTGCTACTGGTGTCAGACTGTAGCGGCCCGACCGATCCTCTGACGTCCAGGCCGGGTCTTGCTGCATGGGCAACAGCTCGATCTGCAATTGCCCAATCTCGTGCCACCGAAAGTTATTTCGGGGGATGTACGCTCCTATGGTCTGTAATGACTGGAAGTGAAGGGATAACTCTTGACTGTTATACTTTTACTCAATATTCACATTCTCTATTTCAGACACGCATCTATAATCTCACTCCTCACTCAGACTTTGATCTGTCACAGACAGACTTTTTTTTCGCCACTCGTGACAATCCTCAACATCCGTCTGTTATAATTATTATTTCTCTCCCATTTGAGCTCTTTCATCACTTAAAGTAACCTTTCTTAATCACGGATTGTACCTTAAGTGGAACTTATATCCCACATTTGCTATTTCCAAAACCTTACACTATATTTTGGTACACACCTAGCTCGGTAGACATCATTGTTAGCACGGGAGTCACACGGGGAATAAGAAGAATTCGTTTGATGCTTTAATCCCTCGTTTCAGCAAAACGAGTGTCACCACATTGGTACAATAGCATGCTCGTCAAGGCGATCAACAACACAGGACTCGTGACACGCACAGGAATGTTGGTTACCAGATGGTAGTTTACTTTGAGAACAGCATGTTGTTTAGGTGGTGGGACTGTCGCGAGTATGGATAAATACAGAATATCTGAGTTAGATAGAATATGAATGTGTAACGTGAAAGTAGAGAAAATAGAGTCACTAAAGAAATTATGGGGAGAGATCTGACACATGGAGAGTAGTAAGGCTACTTCTCCACCACACTCCGACTGACCTTTATGATGTCAATCTCTCACCCGTCCTCCCATGTTAAAATAGACTAATCTGCTACAGTAAGGACATACAGCGTAACATCAAGTGACAGTTAGAAGAGAAGAGATTCTGACCACATATAACACATAAATATGTTTATTAAATGACAAAAATCCCACAACATTGATTCAAAAAAATACTGCCTCTACTAGCTTTGACTAGTGAATTTATCACATCAACACCACAAGAACAAATGAAAACCGACTTCACTCAATCACACACACGCCAAACCACCTCACTGCCCACCACTATCACTTTCTCAAACCAAGGTATTATCTAATTAAAGGGGTCAGTCTTCAGTTCTCAATAATGCAAACGGCTGGTTTTCGAATGTCGACAATGCTTGGCAGGTAATCTTATTCTCCGCTAAGAAAACTTACGCAGTTTCACTTAAGTTTGGTATACTAAGGCTATGGAGATAAGCTTCCTATGGAACGCTTATAAACCCTAGGGAATAACACTTTTTGTTGCGGGTGGCCACAGCAAAGTAGCCGATTCATATTGAACTAAGGCTGGCATGTGCGCTCATTCATCGAGATATTTACTCCAAAGGCGAATTACAGCTGGCAAGCTGGTTTTCCAGAAACGACCCGAGGGGTATGCACCTCTGATAAGGGATAATGAAGATTGGACCACACAGGTGCCGAGAACTGGAAATTGCTGGCTTCTTCTTGGTGGTTACGTCAGTATACTCCACTGCGACAGGGCTTGAATTGGGTCTTACAATGTTGCCCCGAAGAATGGATGGCAACAGCAACGGTCCGTAGGCACTGGCGATTTGCAAAAAGCGGTGGGTAAATAATCCACACTGACCACCTGTTATGCTGGGCGACTGACAGACTGTTTGGCCAGCCGTGCGATCTGAATATAACTGGTTGTTGGAAATGCAGGGCAGAAATGATAAACTCAAATGGCTCGTTATTATAAATGCCGAGGATATTTCTGGAGGATTGCTTAGTGCCCGACAAGAAAGCACAGTACAGGTTGACCAGCTATGAAATACACAAACAAGTCAAAAATATGTACAACCATTGTACAGCCATCTCTACCGTTTACAAACTAATCCTCCCCTCATTCTATCGCTAGCCCATCTACACCCACCTTCTTTCACTCGGTGACAACACACAACCATATTGCCCCCTCCGTTCTACTTTCTAACTATCCACACAAGTAAACTCAACCATGCTTGAATTGCTCGCGGCGTACAAAGGCTAACTATTCACACCCCTCGCCCGCTACTTTTTGTGGTAACAGGCGAAACCCAAACATCTGGCGTTCCAATTTCATGAAAATTATAACTAGGAAAAAACCGAAATGTGAATAAATTGCAGGGCCCGCGTGGTATTTACCAATATTAGCATTGCCCCTATGTGAAAATTGCAAAATAGCTTCGCCCTCAACTCAATATAAATCATGTAGCAAAAATCTTTTACAGAATTATACATACACATATTCAAATGGAAACACAACGTCCAATATTCAACAGCTCCCTCTCTGTCCTTCAATAAAAAAAATACCTATTTTGGCGTTAATTCTTAGTGGAGTTTGAATTAGTAGCTTGATTAATTAAAAGATCACAAACTTCTGGTCAGACAAAAAATACGTTACGTTAAGATATATATTAAAAAGGAAATAAAGTAACACGGGATCTCGACTGTCTATGATTATGCTAGGAAAAAACCCCAAGAAATTAACAAAACAAACTGGTCTGCTTACCAAGCAATGAATCAGTTTCCACACTAGAACTCTTATAAGCTGTCACTGAATAACGCTAGGCTAGGTAGCAAGGATACTCGTAGAGACGAATGGTAAAGAGTGTTAGCGACGCCTGGCTTAAATAGTAAGACAAATCTACAGGTGTTTAGCGGGGGTTTCTCAGCCCGCTCGAGATGAAACAAACCAGACGTAAGACCTCACGGGGAGAGCGTCCCCGGCTGTCTCTCGAGACGGGGAAACAGACGTAATTAGGAACGCATTCCCTGCTCTACGAGCGACTTTCGTTCGGGATGAAACCGAAGACGGCATAAAATAAAAGGCAGAGAATTCCGTCTCCCCCATGAATCAAAGGGACAGGGGACTTGCCGTTCTCCCAAGAATCGCTAAATAAAACAACTTTGGCAAAACTGCCGCCATCTCCACTTGCAAGGGATAGTCTTAGCCTGCGCAATTCAAGATTGACGGGAGTAAAGAAATAATTATGGCTGTTAGAGCAATGATGACAAAAAAGTGGGCGTAGAAAAGAGATAGAGAGAAAACAGGCAGACCACGCAGATTAAAGGGACAGCCATTTCCAATCAAATCATGACAGTGACAATGAACACGATTAAAAGAAGTCACCACCGCCAGCAAAGCTAGACAACGGGAATTCACTCAAGCCACAAAATGAGGAAGACTTAGTGTCAAGGGACAAAGTTTCTGTATCGGACGGCCAATCCAAAACCGCGGTTTTCCTCGCAACTGAACACTCAGCACGGAGTTGAAGGGTTGGTTGCGACAGCCATCCAACGTTTAGCGATTGACGTGTACTGAAATGGGACTCAATCATCCTGGTGTCGCAGGGCACGATGGACGTCTTTTTATTTGATTAAAGGGTGGAGCAACAGAATACAGACCACAAATTATCACATATTTGGCATCCTGAAATATAACAAGTTCGCCAGAAGTCGGTACGGATTTTCTAACACTCGCAGAGCATAGCGTTTCCCAGAGCATAGTCTGTTCACAGCCTGTTTTATAATTTCATTCCTATGTGGATATATAATTCATACCTGTGGATTTTAGTCTTATATGTGTTCTTAAGGAATTTGCAAATTAAAAATGAGTCTTGTAAAAGACATGAGTCTACACATTACGTGTTTGGTGTGTAACCAGAAAGAAGCTAGCAAATCGTACGTATTGATAGCATAATTCACGAGATAGAGCGTCATATACTTCCTTAGTTACGTTGACGATTTCCATGCTCGATTATTTGTAAACGTTGGTGGCGCAGAATTTATTCACATATTTTTCAAGTGCTCTCAAGTTAATTCGGATACACACACACACACACACACAAACACACACACACACACACGTATATATATATATATATATATATATATATATATATATATATATATATATATATATATATATATATATATATGATGATAGGAAACTCTTTACAGAGCGATACAACAGGAAGCAATCTGATCATCAGAAGTAGTCCCCCCGTCCGACAAGTGTTTCGGCCCTATATATATATATATATATATGTATACATATACATATATCAAGTTAAACACAGTCAAAAGCGTTTTTCCAGAAACAAGGTGATTTGCCAATATACCAAGCTTAAATCACTAAGCTCAGGTACGCACTACATCAGTACATGAAGTGAACTTATCAACTCACATCGTATATTGCACAACGTAAATTCACTAATACAAGTTTCATTGCACGAAACCCACTTGTTACCAGAAGATCATGTCGTGAAGTGCTCAATTCTAATCAGTGCATTTTAAAAATCAGACAGCAGATATTTTCCTGAGAGAACTGTCAACAGTTTGTCGACGCTAGAGAAAGGGGCTTTGCAACTAATTTTTTGCCGCTCAATAGACCTTTGTGTGCATTCTGGTTTCTGACGTATATTTCGATTTTAGCTTCAATAGATGAAGAAGCATTCCATATCGACACTGCTGATTCATAAACTCAAGATGGAAGTGAAAGTTGTCGTTGGTTATTCCAGTAGCCATTGAGCCAAGCGTCAAAAATAAAAGAAGAAACTAAAGGAAGGAGAAATGGACAAGTTGACAAATTCGAACATCATTGTGCTTTACCATCACTTCTTAAATCGGTTGAGGTGTGACAGTTTTTTTTTTTTTTTTTTGTTGATTAAAAAAAGTGTAGTCTTCTGTAATTAGTTTCAATAGAACATTAAAATTGGAAAATGACCAGGTAGTCGGTAGCTCATATGAAACTAAATTATAAAATGTTCCCGTCATTTCTTGACTGGTTGCTTGCGACGCGATCGGTGAAAATCGAATAAAACAGAGACTTAGAGTGATGGGTTTCCAAGATAACTTTCAATCGAAGCACATTTTTCCGTAGTTTCCGAAAAGTGGTGCCAATGTTCCTTCCGTTACAGCCATTACTACTTTTCATGCCAAGACAGTTATCAGTGTTAAGATGACACAAGAAATTGGATTGGGTATTTTTAAAATCTGTACGTCACAGTTTTCTTTACCTTTATCTGAATAGTTTCTTATTCCTTCCGATCACATTACAATACTTGATGTAGGAGCGCATGATAGATGCCAGACTAAAGGAACAAATGAAATTACCAGACTTATAAACGTGGTACTTTTGCCTGGACTTCGATGCCTTTAGGGAAGTACCTAGGTTTTATTTTTATATTTATTTAGGTTCTTATATGTCCTATCTAGTCTTCACTTTCTTTCCTTTCCCTGACGAAGGCCTTGTGGCCGTAACGTTGGCTATTTTCTTTGTCTTTTGTCCTCGTAAGACGAATCACCTTTTTTCAATTTTATTTCACACGCATCCATTGTACTTTTGCCTGCACCGTTTCCCATTTCCAGTTGCGTTAGTTTTGGTTACTTTTAATGTTATTTGGTTTTATGAAAATACAGCCTGGGTTTACTTTAAAAATTGGAAGATTTGTATTTGTTTTTCAAAGTAAAACCTCCCAAAAGGTTGTTTTTAGTGTTTGATTTTTATTCAGTTAGTTTTTGAAAACGTATTCTGTTTCCAAAATTTATATAAGTTTGTCCATTATAAATTAGAAAAATTGCAAACTTGATTAACAAAGGCGCATTCCCTTTAAAAGATTGAAGCCAAAGATTTGAATATAGACCAAGCATGTTATAAAATTCCATTTTTTTAAAAATAGTTAAACTGTAAGAAACCCAAGAACTTTAAATTGCACACTTAAAATGTCTTAAAATGAACAAATATCTCGTGCACAACATCAAAAGAACATACAACAAAAAATATCAGCATCCTTTTTGCACTGACAATCAAGTCTTAATTATTGCATCAATTTTATCCAGCCCTAACAACTAAGAATCAGTCAAAACTCCGTTGCCATAATTTCAGTGCTAGATTATTGTAAAGATAATGTCATAGAACCCGTTTGTTGTCTTAATTCGGCGCCATTACAGTGAAGATGAAAGGGCCTAAGCAAAATCTTGGACTATTTGCGCGTATGTCTATCAATGGCCGCTTCAATGATACCCCTTTCCATACTAAATGAATTATACCATGCACCCTTCATAAGATGTATGTTAGACTCGTCAATATCAGTAGTACAGGAAGGTCCAGTTAGTGGGTATCCTTACCAATCCAGTTAAATGAAACACCCACTGAGGCAAGTATTAATCTCTGGATATGCATTAGTCCTAAAGACTATAGAAAAGGTGTTTGTAAACGAAAACTGAAATTATCAAGAGACTAGGGGGTGATGTTGGTCACTTTCTTAACTTGCTAGAGTTGATCGGGTGAGAATGCTACACAATTCTAGGGGTGATGTTTGGTGATCGAGCATCTTTGTGTATATATGGTGTCTTGCGGCCTAAAAATCCGCTCTCAAACCTTCCCAAATCAACTTTGAGTTAGTCCAGTGCTCTCGGCTACGTATATCCCTAGAGATCTGAATTCAAACGAAATTTGTAAAGGCTGGGAAGAAGGTTATTCACTCTGACCGTCGAGACAAATGACATTGCCTAAAAAAATCACTTCATCTTCGAGTGCTAAAAATGTGCAAAGAGACTTTAGTTGAGAACGCCGAAGGTGCTCAGATGCATAAAACGAATGACGTAATTCTGACGTGTTACGAGAGACTCTCGTAATTAGCTTGAAAGTACATGGAAAAAGAATTGAACAGGAGGTAGTTTAAAAATAAACAACTAACATAGAAATAAGATAGAATTTTGAACCAAGCCACTTAGCCCCATAAAAATCATATATTCGTGTACCTGAAGACTTGCTGACTAAGAATATGTTGTTAATTATCTAAATAGTCCATTAGATAATCAAATATTGGTAATAATACATAGAGAATCGGAGATACTGTCAGGTCAAGTCATATCTGCTTAGATTGGATAGCATATTTTTGGGGGGAAAAAAATTAGGTGAAAGAAAGGCTAAGATAGTACGATGAAGTGGATTGGATGAAATTTGAAGGAAGCCGAAATATTATTGGCTAACCTAAATATACAAATCTAGTTGGTAATAGTAACACATAGTGGTTTGAGATATTTTTTTAAAAAAAAGATTCATTCAAATGAAAGAGATGCTTGGTCTCATTGGCCAAAGCCTTTTACTTTAACGAAATAGTAAGCTGCTCGCTGCCATTTTTTCAAAATATTCTGATGAAACAAGCAGCGTTGAGCAGACTTGTGCTTTGTTTTAAAATAATTAACAACAGAAAGCAGTCTGAACAGAGGCAGTGATGAAAGTGTGCCATATTCAATTGCCTAATTCATCGTTACTTGTTTATATTTCCTTGATATGTGGTAAGATTGATTTTATTGACTTTTTTATTAAAAAAGGGTTGTGTGAAAAAAGAAAAGGCCATGTAAAAGATTGTAATTAAATGGTTCCATGGCAGACTTAGGCATGGCCTAGATGTTGATCCATCATATAAGGGACTATCTAAGAAGTTTAAAACTACAGGACTATATATATATGATGGTCATACAGGAACATTACACCTATCTTATTGCATGGAAAAGATTTCTGCAGGAATGACAGAGGCGTAGCATCCATTAGGGAAAAGAAAAGAAAACTGGTACAATATGTTCCATCAAACTAAAGTTGAGAAGCAGAGTTGTCAGAGACAGCTGACCAGGTTCTTTTGTATTGAATGTATGTTTACATGTAAAATAGGAGGAATTAGTTTGATATTAAGACAGAACCATACTTGCATCGACAGGGGTTCCTGTTGGCACTTGTCTAGTGCTGGTACTCGATGATAGAGAAATTCAGCACGATTTCTAAGAGTCTCTGGCACCTGCTTGTATTAAAGAAGTGCAAGACCAGAGGAGACTGAAGTGTTTGGCCAAACCAACTACAACTGCTGTGATTCCAGGATCCAGAGAAGTGCAATATCTGGCCTGGGACAACTTATCACGAATAAAGAAAAATCTCCTGTATAGACAAAAACGTTCCTCCAAAAGACTAACATAAACAATCCTAGTGAAACAAAAGAACATTGGGATGATGTAAATCCCCAACCTGCATCTCAGTACCAGTAGTTAAATGGAGTAATTATCATCAACTTGAAAATTTGTAACAATGTACTATGGACATATTGTCTGTTGTATGTAAATATCTTTATATATATTTGTAAATATATCTATCCATCTAAATTGATTCTCATTGAACTGTAGTCCTGACCAAAACAACTTTAGGCTCAGGACCAATAAAGTTTAACAAAAGAAATTTAAAAAATAAAATTTAACAGCTGGAGTTAGTTGAGTTTATCATAGTAATTAGTATATGTTTGTATATGCTTTTGTATTGAGATTCTTTAACAACACTCTTACAATACCCTAGACACTTTATGTAGCTTTCAGTCACGCTAGTCAAGAAAGAATATAACTTAGAGTGAGATCGTAGGGTGGTAACAAGAAAAGTACTCTGTAACACAGTTGAACAACTGATGTTTACCTCAGAGACCTTCACAGTTGATCTCACTCAAGTACAACTATACGCACACCATTCTTCTTAACATCAAAACCCACCACACTGCTATGGGACAACCTTTATCCTTTTTTACAGGCTTTTCTTTAACTTGCAACGTTTGTCACTCTCTTGTCACCTTCAAATCTTGCAATCAATTTTGCAATCACTTCCGGATGAGCAATAGCTCTGAAACTTGGCATAATTGTGTATTCCCCATGACAATACAATAATCAGTCGTAAAAATAATAGTACGAGTAAAATAGTAAAATTAGAATTAATATTAATTTTTTGTATTTGTTTTGCACCATAAGTGAAATAGGCGATAACTGCAAATAATATAGGTGTATTCTTTCCAACAAGATTGTCTCTCTTGAGAGAAATATTGAAACTTCTCTTCCCCCCCCCCCCCCCCCCCCCCCCACCCTTTTCCACAAACACACACTATCGCACGCGCGTGCACAGACATACACACAACTGACAACTACATTTTAAAAAAATGTAATTTACAACTCTTATCATAATTTTAAAAAAAAAGTAAAAGTAAATAAAATATTAACTTTCCGTGTATTATACTGAATAATGAAATCCGCCTCCTGTGGTCTGGACTCGTTTATCGCAAACTGATAATGTCATTAGCGGATCGATTACATTTGACTTAAATTTAAAAACAACACAAAAATAACACTAAAGAGAAGAAAATAAAAAATAAAAATATTTTAAACACAGGCTTTTAATGCACTAAAAAGCCACAAATAATTTTTCAAGGAGTTTATAGCTTGCAGTAAAAAAATGTAACATCAATACTGGTCATAAATCAGAGGTAACAACTGTGATGAATACAATTCCTGGCATCTGTCTATCTCCAGCAACAAACTGTAGGTAACTTAAAAACAAGCACTGCCTACAGAGAAAAAATTGGCGGAGGAAATTTTTCTTATACCTATAATCACCATCGCATGTCACAGCAGTAGAAACCTTCTTCAGTCATAACTGACTATGGGAATGTGCCATAATGGTGATAGTCCTCATCTGCTTTTTGTTCAGGTGTTCCTTTTGACGTGTTTTTTTCTCGTCTACTTGTTCTGAGAGATTAATTTCGGCCAACCTCAGTGTTGCTGTCATTTTCGACGGAGTCATATGTCAAGTTATTCTTTAGGGTCAAAGGTAAACAGTTCGGGCGTGTGCCCATGCGCAGGTTTTTTAAGCGCCAAGTTGAGTTACTTCCGTCAGGCCGGGATGTAAGCTGGCTTCTGAGGGACGAACGTCCATTGTGTTTTCGGGGAAAATCTTCGAAGTGACTGCGTTGGCAGGTCTCCCCAGTGAATCTCTGTGCGTCGGAATGACGACAGAGTTCCTTATTATGTTCTGAGGATTCGGTTCCAGGTAATACCGACTTTTTCCATTATTACGCTTTCGGTGGCAGAACATGTTAGAAGATTACCTAGTCTGTGAACTACAGCTCACCGATCCTACATTTCAGAACTGATATTTTTGCGCTCAAGGTAGCCATCCAAGACTATTAGTCTTTATATTATCCAGAAGTCCAGTGACGAAGATATATTGTGGGAACCGCAGATTGGCGGTATTTATGTCTACATAAGCATTACTGCAGGATTGATGTTAACCTGCTTAGAAGAAGTACACAGATGACGTCATAACGAGGCCTGTGTTAAGGCTAATATATTACAGCCTGATAAAGTGCAATTGGCGGGGAGTGCCAAGTTGTACCTGTATGTCAAAGTGATTAAGGTATCTGACGCGTTTAGTCAGAGATACCAGGGCGGCGCTACGAACTGTCATTATTGAAGAACATTGCTATTGTCCATGCACGAATATTCAAATGTTTACCAGCCTTTTGAATACCTGATGTATACCTAACGATTTCCGGTCAGCATGACCTTGTTTACACTGACTGTTCCTGTTGATGCTATGTGTGTTATCGTCAATAAATGTTTTTGAAACGTGCCAGCAGTGTCCAAGCATCTTTGACTACTGCATGTGAGTGTATGGGTTGCATGATACAACAGATACGAGCCTAAACACATTCGCGCCTTCATTCGCACCCACACTCAGTTCATCATACGCCAGCACTACACACCTAACAACATGTATACTGTCTTGGGCCAGTGATCACCTCAACAAGAGAAAAAGACAGTTACATTTCTGGTGGACCAGTTCCGTGGGCTCTTCTGTTACATTTATGATGTCTCCAGTGTTGTCCAGAAATTTACATTTCTGGTGGGCCAGTGCCGTGGGCTTTGTACTACGTTGAAATAATCAAGGTGGACAGCTGAAACACACATCTGTAAATTTCTACACTTCACCTCAACAAGAGAAAAAGACAGTTACATTTCTGGTGGACCAGTTCCGTGGGCTCTTCTGTTACATTTATGATGTCTCCAGTGTTGTCCAGAAATTTACATTTCTGGTGGGCCAGTGCCGTGAGCTTTGTACTACGTTGAAATAATCAAGGTGGACAGCTGAAACACACATCTGTACATTTCTACACTTCTAAGTTTTGACTACACAGGACAGAAATAGGTCATCAACTGTTGACCCAGATAAACAGTGCTAGCATTTATGTTATAATGCTGCATGAACAACAACATGACAAGTACTGAAGTTAGCATCGAGGCATTTGCTACGTGGACCACAGTTGCATACGAATCGAGTCCCTTTTTGTGAACGGTACCGCTGGTAGTTCACACGTTTCAGTCAACAACAGACTTTTCTATGCCCGAGCATTCAAGTTACATTGTTCGAGGTCAAGTGTTTGTAAACAGTACGATAAATTGTCAACATTCGATGTGCAAGACTCAAGATACGAGAAGGTCATAGTAACTTTATGTTCTGGAAGACCACTTCATGCTACAGTGGATCTGTCAATCAGTGCGCGCTTGACATTTTGTTTCTGTGTTCGCAAGGAGCAAGATAGTTACTGTAACATCATGTGTGACGAAGCTTTATTTTGCAACACATTCAATTGCTATTTATGTTACTTGTACTATTTTTGTGTATTTTTCTTGTGTTTTTCAGCGGTCTGGTTGGGTAAGGTGACTCCTTTAGATAAATACCACGTAATAGAGGTTATCTATTGAGAGCGTGTCGTTAGGGACTGCAAATTTCCTTAATTGGAAATTGCTAGCGACAACTGTTGCTATTTATGTTTAGCTGTGACGACATGAGTTAGTGTTGTTTTCGTTATTTTTCCATTCTTTGATTTTCTATTTGTTTTGTTTGTATCTGTTCTTCTCTCCTTCCTTCCGTTTATTTCTTTACACCTTTTTGTTTATAACAGTGTTGCCATTTGTCTTGTTTATTTTTCGCGGTCATCATTACACATTTGTGTAACATTTTCTTTACTTTTTGCTGTATTGTTTATTTGACTTCCGTGAACGTTTTCGGTCTTTGTTCTGTATCTTTGTCTTTGTGTTTATGATTGTACTACATTATTGTCATACACAGTCTACATACATATACTTGGTCATGTATTATTATTATTATTATTGATAAGGTACACTCTTCATATAGAGATTGTTAATAAAATATTATTATATGAGATATTTATACAAGTTCTTTGCTAAAAGACTTGTTATCCACAAAGATTGAGACAAGGTGAAATACATATTCAAGTTCTTTATAAAAAAGACTTGTGCCCATAGTGAGTGGGATATAAAGGAATTATTTTTCACAGGTACTCAAGTGATTTTTTGTTACATTATAAACAAGATAACCATACAAGGTTTTTGACTAAGACTAAGAGAGTGAAATAAAGTGAAGTGAGTATACAAGTCTAGCATTTCAGACTTGAAAGTGTGGAACTTGAGGAAAGACTCGCAACTTTGGAATTAGAGAAATTGAAAGTGACAAATATGGGTGCTCAGCAAACAACTTCGAGTACAACAAAGGAGAGGTCTAGTATGATCAAATTGCCTCATTTCAATCCTTTAAAGGACGATATAACTGATTATCTTGATAGATTCGAATTTTTATGTGGTACGCATAAGATAAAAAAGGAAAACTATGTTGAACAACTGATGGAATTTTTTACAGGTGAAACTGTAACTACTCTTATGACAATAGAAGAGCATAATAGAACTAATTATGATGATGTCAGAGCAGCATTGCTAAAAAAATATCAATTAAAAGAAGAAGACTATCGTCTTCGTTTTAGGACAATGTTGCCAGAAAATGGAGTAGATTTCTCTGATTTTGTTACAAAGATACGTCGTACATTTACACGATGGGTTGAGTTGTCTCAGACTGAGAAAACATATGAAGGTCTAATGGACTTATTACTTCGAGATAAGGTTTTGTCATCTGTTAATGATTCTTTGCTTGCATTTCTTCATGAGCGTAAGCCTAAAAACTTAAAAGACATGGAGGAATACTGTTGTCAGTATGCCACCGCGCATCCCCATGCTACAGTTAGCAATTCTAAAGTGAAAGAAAAGTTGCCAGTTGCTTCGGCAGCACCATATGGCTCTAATGTCAATAAGAAATTTCAGGGTGCCCAACAAAACTGGAATAGGAGAAGTAATCAGAATTACACTCATAAGCAGAGTAATCCAACATATGATGGTTCTTCTGCTAAGAACTGGAAACGAGATGGTAGTTTTCGTAATTTTGGTGGTAGTAATCTTAGACACTTTCGCAAAGGTTATCACAATAATAACTATCTAAGCTCTCGAGATAATCATCCTCGACGTCAAGAATATGACGATGGTGAATTTAGAAACCGGGATTCAAACCGGAATGATAACTACATTAGACAATATGATAACAATTACAGGGGAAATGATAATTGCGGTAGACCTAGATATAACAAAAGAAAAGCTTACCAACAGGCAAACTCTGCATAACAAGAGTTTGATGGAGTCTGTAATCAAGTAAATGATAGTGGTAACTCTAAGGCTATCACTGGTTGTGCTTTCGATTTTGGGAGAGCAACTGAATGCCCCCAATGCTTAACATTGTTCGACTCATCGACGGTATCTACCCTAAGTTGTGGTCACCCTCTTCCTGCTCTACCTGCTACAGTTGCGCATGATGGGAGAGGATCTCTCATCTTGCATAACGGTTTAGTGAATGATAGGCGGGTCTCAGTACTTTTCGATTCGGGATGTACTACCGTCGGGGTTAGGCAGTCTCTGATAGATCCTTGCCGTGCCACTGGAAAAATTGTCAAATGTGTTACATTTGATGGTACCATTAAAAAAAATATCCTACTGCTATCATTAGGATTGACACTCCTTTCTTTACAGGAGATGTCCACGCGTGTCTTCTTCCTAATCCTATTTCGGATCTTATAATCGGTAGTATTCATGGGGTTAAGGAATGCACCCCGCAACAAATTTCTATTTGGGAAGAACAAAACATCCATGCACTTAATGCTCATAGTAACACTAAGCAGTATGGGAACAAAAATTTTTGTGGAAAATATAGTTTCCCACGGAATAACAATACTGCCTCTAATGTGAGTTGGCGTCAGGCCAACAAAGGTAAATCAAGTTTGCATCACGGTGAGGACTTTGATAAGTGTCATGTTAAGATTCCTCAGGGAAACCGTGCATCGAATTCCCAGATTCCTAATAAGTTGGTAAAAGAAAACAAAACTGTTAGTACCCATCGTACTCAGCTCAGTCAGTACGATGTACATGTTAAGCACATTGCTACAGGCAAAAATAACAACAATTCTGCTAGAAGAGATAATCGCGATTGGGGACAATACCAAAGGCGTCCATCACGTAATGGTTCTTCTTTAATGAATTGGAGGGGATTTAATGGTCCTCAACATTTTGGTCCCAGTGACTATAGGAACTTTAATAAACGTTACCAACCTGATAATAGTTTTTCTTGGAAACAACAAAATCCAGGTTTGTCTTACTTCCCTCAAGAGAGAACAGACTTCTCATTTCATGGAAAGGTCCATACACTATAGTCTCGAAAATTTCAGATGTCGACTATATCGTCGATGTGGATGGAAAGCATAAAACCTTTCATATAAATATGCTTACAGAGTTTATTGAACGTCCAGACTATTTGCAGCCTATTTTCCAGGCGACGGACGACTCTCCAGTCCAACATGGTCACATCTCATCCCTGTCCGTTATACAGGATGAGGAAACTACTTTTTCTGACGTTAACTTACCTCTTCCTGCGATTCCACTTAATTCTACGGAATCATGGAAAAACGTTACCGTCTCTTCGAACTTGTCTTTTGAGGAACAGCGTCAAGTGTCTTCTACGCTACAATCATTTCAGGATGTCCTTACCGACATTCCTGGACACACACGTGTCATTGAACACGACATCATACTTACTGATCGTAATCCGATCAGAGTAAGACCATACCCTATGCCTATTCATTTTCAAGCACAAGTCGAGAAAGAATTGGATGAAATGATTCAACTGCAAATAATTCAACCATCCACTTCAGCTTATTCTTCGTCGATAGTTATTGTTTGAAAGAAAGACAATAACATACGTCTTTGCGTTGACTATTGCAAATTAAATCAAGTTACGAAGTTCGATGCTGAACCTATGCCTTTATTAGATGATCTACTTATTAGACTTTCTAAAGCTAGATTCTTTACTAAACTAGACTTGTCGAAAGGTTATTGGCAAGTCAATTTGACGGAACATGCCAAACCTCTGACTGCTTTTTCGACACCTAGGGGTCTGTTTCAATGGAATTTTATGCCTTTCGGGCTTATGAACGCCCCAGCGACTTTCGTGCGCATGATGCGACGAATTCTATCAGATCGTGCAGATGTCATCGCATATTTAGACGACATCTGTCTTTTCAGCGATACTTGGGAAGAACACTATTTTGGGTCTAAAGGAATTGCTATCTACTTTACGTGAGCATAGTTTGACTGCAAAACCCTCTAAAGCTTTTGTTGGGTTTAGTGAAATTTCTTTCCTAGGTCATCGGGTTGGTCATGGTCTGTTGAAGACAGAGGACCAAAACATTTCGAAGATATTAAATATCTCGGTTCCAAAGACAAAAAAGCAAGTGCGTAGTGTCTTGGGATTAATACAATTCTATGGAAGATTCATTGAGAATCTGTCCTCCATTATGGCACCACTTTCATCGTTATTGAAAAAAGGTTCTCCTAATATGGTGCGTTGGTACCAAGAATGCGAATCTTCACTGGATCAGGTTAAGAATTTATTCTCATCTCATCCTATCTTAAGACTACCAACGATTGATAAGACTTTTGTTCTTCGTAGTGATGCCTCTTCCACTGGGATTGGAGTGGCACTAATGCAGGAGTTTTCAGGAACTCTGCATCCTGTAATGTATATCTCTAGGAAGCTGAATGCGGCAGAAAGAAATTACTCGGTTTTAGACCGTGAATTGTTGGCTATGGTTTGGTCCATTCTTAAGCTACAAAGGTTCCTTCTGGGCGCGCATTTCTTTATGGAAACCGACCAAAAAGCTCTTACGGCTATGCAAAGTAAGGATTTGAAGAGCTCGAGATCTGCTCGTTATGCTATTGCTCTTCAGCCTTTCCATTTTACGGTGCGAGCTATCCGTGGTTCGGATAATGTGATGGCGGACATATTGTCTAGATGCCCACATGATTCCAATTAAATCTTGTGTCCTAATTTTCCTGATACACTTTCAGACTTAGGTCTGTCCTTAATATCCTAAAATATTGTAATACAAATGTGTTTGGATAATGTATAAAGAATTTAACAAATTTGATTTTGTCCATCCATCAGTGATATGTTGCTAATATAGCATTGTAATTCATGATATTTGTATATTGCTATAATTATAGTATTTAATAATGTTTGATATATGATTGGTATTGCCAGCAACTTAGGTTTCTTTAATGATACCTCCTGAAATTGTTTTGCTTTGAGAAATATTTTCTCTTATGTTGGGAGATGATTTGTATCCTCTTCAGACGTTTTATTTGTGCGTCCATTGTACCTGATATTAGGTTCATTCTTTCATGAGCGCATAAGTGATGCTTGTGCTGTCTTGCTCATAGATATATAATTTTTTTTTTTAATGTATCATTTTTTTTTACGGGGGGGGGGGGGGGGTTAATATGTTGCTGTCATTTTCGAAGGAGTCATATGTCAAGTTATTTGCTTTTGTTTTTTTCATAATAATAATTGTGTCTTTACCTTTCGATGTCAGGGTGATTAGGGGTTGTCTTCCCTTGTTTGTTCATTCATTGTGTTTGACCTTTAGGGTCAAAGGTAAACAGTTCGGGCGTGTGCCCATGCGCAGGTTTTTTAAGCGCCAAGTTGAGTTACTTCCGTCAGGCCGGGATGTAAAGTGGCTTCTGAGGGACGAACGTCCATTGTGTTTTCGGGGAAAGTCTTCGAAGTGACTGCGTTGGCAGGTCTCCCCAGTGAATCTCTGTGCGTCGGAATGACGACAGAGTTCCTTATTATGTTCTGCGGATTCGGTTCCAGGTAATACCGACTTTTTCCATTATTACGCTTTCGGTGGCAGAACATGTTAGAAGATTACCTAGTCTGTGAACTACAGCTCACCGGTCCTACATTTCAGAACTTATATTTGTTGCGCTCAAGGTAGCCATCCAAGACTATTAGTCTTTATATTATCCAGAAGTCCAGTGACGAAGTTATATTGTGGGAACCGCAGATTGGCGGCATTTATGTCTACATAAGCATTACTGCAGGGTTGATGTTAACCTGCTTAAAAGAAGTACACAGATGACGTCATAACGAGGCCTGTGTTAAGGCTAATATATTACAGCCTGATAAAGTGCAATTGGCGGGGAATGCCAAGTTGTACCTGTATGTCAAAGTGATTAAGGTATCTGACGCGTTTAGTCAGAGATACCAGGGCGGCGCTACGAACTGTCATTATTGAAGAACATTGCTATTGTCCATGCACGAATATTCAAATGTTTACCAGCCTTTCGAATGCCTGATGTATACGTAACGATTTCCGGTCAGCATGACCTTGTTTACACTGACTGTTCCTGTTGATACTATGTGTGTTACCGTCAATAAATGTTTGGAAACATGCCAGCAGTGTTCAAGCATCCTTGACTACTGCATGTGAGTGTATGGGTTGCATTACACAACAGATACGAGCCTAAACACATTCGCGCCTTCATTCGCACCCACACTCAGTTCATCATACGCCAGCACTACACACCTAGCAACATGTATACTGTCTTGGGCCAGTGATCGCCTCAACAAGAGAAAAAGACAGTTACTCTGAGGTAGCGCCGTAAGGAGCATCGCCGCTTGGTGCCATCGGCAACTTTATCTTTCTACGTTGCTGGATTTATGTCTAGTTCCTTCATGTCTTTCTTGCACAAAAATGTGAACCTCAGCTGCGTCTTCCGACTGTTCTTTTATCATCTGCCAGTAGCCGTAGAAAATATCTTTTAGTATTCGACCATCTTCCATGCTGCGGACATGGCCAAGCCAGTGTAGTATGTGCTGTCTAGGCAGTGTATACATCCTCTCCATGGCGCGAGTTTGGGCTCAGTTATATGGAGATCAAGCTGTTCCATACAGCATGTTCACTCTCTCCACGTGTCTTGTACACAGACAGTACAAATAAGCGGACTGAGATTACTATTATGAGTTATACGTTCTAGGTGTTGATAGTACGTTCTTGTACATAATTGATAAACCGTAACGCAATCTAGGCCATATCCTCAATAAAGCATACGTATGCTCCTTTTTACATTTAATAGTGCCAGTCAAAGTGTGAGGCAGATGCGGCAGAAAGGTATTTGGTGAAGGTCTATGTTCTATTGGGATATAAATGATAGTGATGAAGCTGAGGAACAATAAGCAATTTCTTTACTCATTAAGGAAGTTTTTATTTTTATTTTGACACGCATTTATCCCGACATCTTTCCTCCTTCCTCTCTTCCTTGGACATCCGTGCCGTCATTTCCAAGGGCACCTTACCTTCTACTTCCTCTTTCATCATTCGCATAGAGAGTTCTTACTCTATTTTCTCCAAACGTTTAGTATGGTTTTCCACCAGTTAAGAAAGAGACATACAAATTTGCTAAATATTTCTGTATTGTACATCAATACATAGTCATAGATTCTCAGAAAGATACATGTACACAATGGTCAACTCAATTCTTCCACCACCTCTTTATCTTGGTTCGCCACACCTAAGCTTATATCGTTCATAATGTTATTGTATTTTAAAATATTTCTAAATATCCTTAAATGAAGCTTGCGAAAGTTTTCAGCCTCTACCACAACAGAGAACAAAATATACAGAAGTTGTTAGTTCGTTTCAGCTTTAGAAAAACAATGCTACTTTATACTAATGCCTGCGGCATTATGACCTAAAAGTGTACTAATGGTCCACAATTCGTGTCAAGATTTATAGAAATAGTGATTCAGTCTTTGTGCTAGAAGAAATAAAAAACGCACCAAAATCTCTTAATAACAGGCAATGGATAGGATTAAGGTTGAACCAGACGGTGAAGGTTTTTGCAGTCTAACAATGAAAGACAGAAAAACAATCTGTCTGTAATATTTTTTGAAAGAACATCTTTCTCTATTTAGGAATTTCGTTTTCTTTTCTTACTAAAGAGGGTTATCTGACCTATTGATTCATTTTGTGTTCGTATAATAGCGTAAGGCTGCCGAAGGAATATGACTTCACACCAGGTCATTTATAGCCGACTGTTTAACCTCGTAAGGCTGGAGGCGAAAACGTAGGTCAGAAAGATCACTATGTAAGATTTGTTGTTCGATGAAAACGCTGCAAACGTCACTGAAAGTCAATGGGAGTTCCAGAGCTTGATGAATCTCAAGCGTGAAAAATACTTTGGCCACACAATAAGTCAAAAGAAAACAAATGTGTTGAGATGTGGATTATGCACCAGTTATTGCTATCGATAGCTGTGAATTGTCAGTGGTGCACCACTTCCCATGCATGAGGTCTGCTATCAACGACAAACTATATCTGGATGCAGAATTTGACAGCCGCGTTGGCAAAAGCGGCAACCATCTTCACTCGGCATACAACCCGTGTCTGGGAAAACCCCAAATTTACAAGAATTATGGGTAGATAAATTACAAATAAATAAATACAATTAAAACAAAAAACAGTTTCAAAGAATATTGTACGACTTTTTCAAAAAAATGCCCTGCTCAGTCACTCAGACGTTCCTATGGAAACATACAGCGGTAGACAATATATTCTCAACAGTTCTAATCCATCAGTACGGAACAACGAGAAATTAGCCCGCCAAAATTTGAAGAGAAATAATTACGCTTTGCTCTTCCTGTCCAATGTCCTGATGACGGCATTAATTCTTCCATGGTCATTTAATTCTTTTCCACTCCATTTCAACATCGTTGGATCTTTGTAAACAAACTTATCCTGACTTATAGTCGATGGTCAACGCACAATGAAAAAAGTTGTGAGACCTGCCTGATCCTTTAATGGGTATTGATTTTAGCTTTTACGGTTTGATGCGCCCCGTTTGTATTTTCCAAAAAATGTGGTATGGAAAGATTTCTTCAAGGCATTCGAGTTCTTGTAATGGGTGTTGAATTTAGTTTCCATTGCACAATGCGGCGTTTCCGTATATTCTCAAAAGGTTGATGTGGATGTATCATTTTTGGTAATATATATTTCATTAAGAAAACTATATACTCGTATAACTATATATATATATGTAGCACTGTAATGCAAAAAGTCAAAACTTCTGCTTCCCTTCAAGTCAGCTGTTGAAGAATACAAAGTTGGAAAGGCAAGGATTGCAATGATGCTACGCGAGTCAGCTGATGACGTGGTTAAGTCCATTTCGCCCACACTGAAAACGGGAAGGAAGTGGAGAGTGGAAGAAGCTGTTGATGCTGCCCAAGAGTCACTCAAACTGAGGGAGGTAATCGGATACACACAAACGAATAGACGGGGATTTGGTCATGGAGACATCCGCTGGTGGTCCAAGGGATCAAGCAGGGAGCGCAGAGACATGGTAGTTCAGGAGATACGAGGAGCTGAGAATGATAAGAGGTTGCAAAAAGCAGTGCAGCAGGTCCAACAAGGCCAATGAACTACATGGGAAGGAGCCCTGCAGAGGTCCTTGACATGGAATGATATATGACATATGGCACCTCATAGGCTCAGCTTCGTTGTTAGATCAATGTATGACCTGCTGCCGTCGGCCACCAACCTTGTGAAATGGTGAAACTCGGATGATGAGCAGTGCCCCCTGTGCCAGGGGAGGCAGACACTTGAACACGTGCTCAAAGCGTGTAAGGTGTCATTAGGGCAAGGGCGATACACTTGGCGCCATAACAAAGTGCAAAATAAGCTTGCTGCGACAATAGATATGGCAAGGGTGAAGGCCAATAGCAAGCCTAGGCCGAGCACCGCAAATACATACTTCCTGAAGGCAGGAAAGTCAGCACACCCCAAACCGAATAAACCTGGTAGCAGTTTACCATCTCTTCTTGACTGTGCAAACGACTGGGAGATGGCGGTAGACTTACCTGGACGAGGGGCATATCCAGAGAGTATCAGAAAATCGCGGAGACGGCTGGATATAGTGCTTCATTCTTCAGCAACGCTTCAGGTCATACTGATTGAACTGACCGTGCCATTTGAATCCAGATTAGACGAGCAACATTCGTTCAAAGCGGCCAAGTATAATGATCTGGCCGCGGAACAGAGACACGATGGGTTCACTGTAAGGGTCATGGCTTTTAAAGTGGGCGCAAGAGGGCTTGTGGCTGCATCAGTGTATGATTTATTGAAACTGTTGGGGCTGAGGGGACAGTAGTAGTATACACTGCGCAAAACAGGTATCATTCTGCAGGAGCGCTGCAGGAGCGCCTGCAGGAGCATGACTTTTATATAGCAAAAATTCTGCAGGAGCATGACTTTTATATAAGGAATTGAGGAGGAGGAGGAGCAAGATGGCGGACTTGAGATAACAAGGGGAGGTTATATGGCGCAAGATGGCGGACTTGAGATAACAAGGGGGAGATAAGTAGGTTGTTGTATTGCATGACTTTTTATGTAAGGAAATACTCAGTGTGCAGGTGGAGCATCAGGCGGAGGGTGATGACTTTTATATAAGGAAATACTCAGTGTGCAGGTGGAGCATCAGGCGGAGGGTGATAACTTTTTATATAAGGAAATACTCAGTGTGTAGGTGGAGCATCAGGCGGAGGGTGATGACTTTTTATATAAGAAAATACTCATTGCGCAGGTGGAGCAGCAGGTGTTGGTGCATGACTTTTTATATAAGGAAATACTCAGTGTGGAGGTGGAGCATCAGGCGGAGGGTGATGACTTTTTATATAAGGAAATACTCAGTGTGCAGGTGGAGCATCAGGCGGAGGGTGATGACTTTTTATATAAGGAAATACTCAGTGTGTAGGTGGAGCATCAGGCGGAGGGTGATGACTTTTTATATAAGAAAATACTCATTGCGCAGGTGGAGCAGCAGGCGGAGGGTGATGACTTTTTATATAAGGAAATACTTAGTGTGCAGGTGGAGCATCAGTCGGATGGTGATGACTTTTTATATAAGAAAATACTCATTGCGCAGGTGGAGCAGCAGGTGTTGGTGCATGACTTTTTATATAAGGAAATACTCAGTGTGCAGGTGGAGCAGCAGGCGTTGGTACATGACTTTTTTATGTAAGGAAATACTCAGTGTGCAGGTGGAGCATCAGGCGGAGGTTGATGACTTTTTATATAAGGAAATACTCAGTGTGCAGGTGGAGCATCAGGCGGAGGGTGATGATTTTTTATATAAGGAAATACTCATTGTGCAGGTGGAGCATCAGGTGTTGGTGCATGACTTTTTATATAAGGAAATACTCATTGCGCAGGTGGAGCATCAGGCGGAGGGTGATGACTTTTTGTATAAGAAAATACTCATTGCGCAGGTGGAGCAGCAGGTGTTGGTGCATGACTTTTTATATAAGGAAATACTCAGTGTGGAGGCGGAGCGCAGGCGGAGCAGGGTGACTTTTTATATAGTAATATATTAGTGTTTATTTTTAGATAACAAGAAGACGTTATTTATAGACATATATTAATTCTGCAGGAGTGATGCAGGGGCAAGATGGCGGGATGACTTTTTATATAAGGAAAATGTGCAGGTGCGCTGCAGGAGGAGCATAACTTTTATATAGTAATATGTTTTAGATAAGAAAAAATGATATATATATATATAGATATATATATATATATATATATATATATATATATATATATATATATATATATGTATATATATATATATATATATATATATATATATTTAGACTGACTTTTATATAGTAATATATTAGTTCAACAATGGTGTGTTGTTGTTATGTGTGGTTTATTACAATATTTAGTTAGACATATATAGTAATATATATATATACATATATTTATACATATATGCATACATTGTATATAAAATATAAAAAATCGATAATTACGGAAAAAATAAAACATCGATAATTACGGAAAAAATAAAAAGTCGATAATAACGGAAAATTTTAAAAAAATCAATAATGCAGGATTAGTAGGTTACTAAGAGTCGTTTCTGAAGGTGTTTTGTGCTGGCGTGGGTGACGAAGCGTGGGTGTGATGTAGCGGGCAGGGTTAGGTTAGGGGGGTTTTAGTGTGATGTTGGGTGTATTATGTAGACATATATATATATATATATATATTTAGACATATATACATATATACATATATATAAAAAATAAAAAAGCGATAATGACGGAAAATTTAAAAAAATCGATAATGTTGGTTTAGGTTACTAAGAGGATTTTTGAAGTGAGCGGAACCCTTTTGGACTGACGCGGGTGACGATGGATGTTTGAGTGTTGGGTTTTCGGTTAGGGGGGCCTGTTGTTATGTGTGTTGGTGTGTTATTTAGACATATTTAGACATATATACATATATATATATATATATAAAAAATATAAAAAAAACCGATAATAACGGAAAATTTTAGTTAGTCTTGAGATAACAAGAAGACGATTTATTTAGACTTTGAGATAATATTTAGACTTGAGTTAACAAGAAGACAATATATTCTGGAGGTGGGATGGAGGCGCGATGGAGGCGGAAGATGGCGGAATGAGTTTTTATATAAGTAAAATCTGCAGGTGCGCTGCAGGAGGAGCATGACTTTTATATAGAGATATATTAGTGTTGTTTAGATAACAAGAAGAGGATATATTTATAGATAACAAGAAGAGGATATATTTAGACAATAGGAAGAGGGTAATAGTTAGAGGTATATTTTGAATTGAGACAATAGGAAGAGGATAATAGTTAGAGGAATATTTAGACTTGAGATAACAAGAAGACGATAACAAGAAGATGATATATTGAGACATACGAACAGTTAGACGTTATATTTTACAACAGTTATTTTACAACAGTTATACGAACAGTTATACGATATATTTAGACAAACGAACAGTTAGACGATATATTTAGACATACGAACAGTTATATATAGGTAACAAAAAGAATTTTAGTTAATATATTTTATTTTGTCAAATAACAATATTGGTAAGCTTCGTATTTTTTCAATTGATATTGTACAATTGGTAAATAACATATAGGGAATTATACGGGAAAGATGTATGTTCAAAATATACAACATTTACAATAAAAATATCACAGCGGCAGCCCAGACCTTGAGGGGTGTCGTCACATTGTCGTCACGTCGTAAGAAATAGGGAGTTTATGTATATACCTGTCGGTGTCTGTGTTTTGTGTTGTACTGCATTGTGGACAGAGAGAGTTTAAATGTTGAGGGGTGATGTGGTGACGTTGTCAGGATGTACCTGTCGTTTTATGTAAAAGTAAGATAGGGCGTTGCGGTGTTGTTCGTATGTGTAGATGGAGGATTTGTGTGCTCTGAACCCGATATTTTTCCCACCCTGTGCTTGTTGCGTATTGAGGACTTCTAAGAAAGTGTGTTTGTCTATTTTGATGTGGTGTTTGTTCAAGCGATTGAGTGGTCTTGAATATGATATAGATAGAAGGATGTGGCCGGGACTGCTTCAACAAAATATTTAGTATTTGGCTTGTTTAACTGTGCGTTTGTGATAATGTCGCTATCGTGTAAGTTTGAGACGAAAAACTTGAAATCTGTAAGGTTGTTGATTAAGTGAGGCTGTTCTAAGACGCATGCATTATTATGAGAGGCATGATAGAAGCGAAGGTCATTTGTTTCTCTATTTCTCAAAACTACGTTATGGCTGTAATTAATTTTGAAGCATTTTGTCTGTTGTGTAAAAACAGGGAGCAAAAGACTTGTCCATTCGATGGGGTCTGTTCTGTCTGGTCTATGGAAGAAAGTGAATGTGGATAGATATTTGTGTTTGTTTGTATGTGTTTTTATGGCGTACCAATTATTTGTATAGCTTTGTCTTATGTCAGCTGGTAGATCATTTATCGAGTCTTCCTCAGAGGACAGACGAGCTTTCTTGGTACGGACTTGATGTGTACTGGGCATGCGACGTTTCTCGGTCTGGTCTGCAGCTTTTGTATAGGACGATGGATCGATTGTCTGTGGGTGAATTGTAGTAGCTGACGATCCTGATGATGGTGTTGCTATGGTATCCGCTGGTGATGATGGAGGTTGAGTCTGTGTTGGTGATGGTGTGAGACCTGATACTGATATCTGTGGGTAGTAGCAAAACGTTGTTGCAGTTGTTGGTGATGTTGGCGCACCTGATGATGATGATGCGATTGAGAATGTTTTGGTGTCTGAGGCTGGAATTTCCACAGGGATAGAGGCGTGATGGTGGTTTCTATGGCGCCGTAGGTTATCGAAACGAGAAAAGTTTTTACCACAGATCTCACATAATAGTAGAGTCAGTGAATGCGCTGTCTTGCTGTGTCGTGCGTAGTTATCATGCCGGGTGAACCCCTGTCCGCATTGGGTACATATCAGATTGGTTTGTGCCACTGATGTGTCTGTTTGTGCTGAGCCGGACCCATGTTTATTCTCTATGTGTCGTTGAAGATTATCAGGTCTTGTAAATACTAGGCCACAATCAGGGCACTCGTGAGTGTGGCGGTCGTGTGCTGTGGTCATATGTTGAGTAAGATCATGGCCTCGCTTGAAAACAGACTGGCAATGTAAACAGGCATACCATCGTCGTTGAGGTGAAGACATCTTTAGAAAAGGAACAAAAAGACGTTAGTCACACATAAATAAAAAATTAAATACATGTAACAAGAGAGAGAGAGAGAGAGAGAGAGAGAGAGAGAGAGAGAGAGAGATTAAATATATAACACTCAGTTAAATAAAACACAGACAATCTGATAGAGCAATTTTCGTATTTACATTTCTTAAATTTGGTCTCATAATTTTCATGTTTCCATTTCTTAAATTTGGTATCACAGTGTTCATATTTCATTTGAAACAGATTTTAGCACCACTTCCTAGTGAAGCAAAAAGACAAATAGACACAGTCATATATTTTGTTTAAACAGAGAAAGATATTTATATTTAACACCCTAACACAGAGTACCCTTAACGAATATACACGAATACAAGCAAAAAACTAAAACTATTTATAATTTTATTAAATAGAGACAGGCGATGTAGACATTTAACACCCTAACACAGAGTACCGACAACACACGAAAACAAACAAACAACTAAAACTTTTATAATTAAAAATAGAGATATTTAACACAAAATAAGAATAAAACAGAATAACATACGTTTGATGGTGAGCTGTTGCTTTTTCAGAAGTTTGATATGAGAAGGCTTTCACAACGTTTTTTTCAGAGACGTTCGCTGGTCGAGTTCTGGTTAAAGAATGAGACATGTCTAAAACAATTCTTGATTAAGACAATGACTTTCCAATAAAAATAGTCCGAGCGTATGAATTTCGTGATGGACCCATAGTGGTTGTTGTGTAGAGATATTGTTTCAGAAAATAGTTCCCGCGCAAGCGCTTCGTCATGGTTTGGTCGATAAAAACGTTATCATAACGTATGAACAGGAAAATCGACCCCGCTCTGGTTTGAAACCAGATCGATGACCCGCGCAAAAAACATCACGCGTAAATTTCTGCTCACGTCACTACGGCAAAACACAAGCGATCAATAGTAGAAACTTATAAAAGAAACATTCCTCCGTTCGCGTGTTCGAATCACCACGACTTAAGATTTAACTTTTTTTAATTTATTTATTTATTTATTTATTTTTTTTTCATACCGGCAACATCTGGTGATAGGTTTTATAGACGACCATCTTTCATGTGGTGGATATGTCCAACACAGCGTAGTCTTCCCTGTCTCAGCCGGTTATACAGACGTTGAAACCCAACACGTATCAACAACTCAACAATTGGTGGTGTATCTCTCTACGCAGACAACCCGGGAGGGCAGACCCAGTTTTACCTGGGCACCAGAGGAACTCTGGAACGGTTAAGGAGGCCAACCCGATGCTTATTACAGCATCGGGCCGGCTGACTTAACACCATGTGCATCACACATATCTTGTAAGTATTTACCAAGGAGAGTATTTTTTGACAATAGGAAGAAGTTTGATTACCAATAGGGCGAAATTTTTTTTGACAAGGGGCAGTATTTTTTGGCAAGGGGAAGTATTTTTTTAACAAAGGGGTAGTATTTTTTGGCAAGGGGAAGTATTTTTTTTTAACAAAGGGTCGAAATTTCTTTGTCGAGGGGGCGAAATTTGATTGATAAGGGGGATATATTTTTTTGACAAGGGGCAGTATTTTTTTTTTTTGACAAGTGGTGAGAAATTTTTTAAAGAAGTACTTGACGGTTGATCTATTTACCTGTAGGTTGGCCACTTTGGGGAGGCCTGGGTGAAAATTTTGGAATCGTCTTTGGTGTTTGGAAGAAAACCTTTCACTAAAGTTTGAAAATAAGCAACAAAGAAGTCTCACTACCTTCCATCTACCGTGTCTGCGGCACCTCTTCGGTATTTCGTCGAAAGATAAAGTGTACAAACTCAAAGGAACATAAACTTGTTTCCGATAGTCTATATTTAACGCTGGCGTTACCCACCCTAACTGACTATAGCAGTATGACTCATTCATCGATTACATTTGATAATGTCTTCCTCGCGAGCGCAGACCATCGATCGAGTTTAACAACGCGTGGAAAAAAGCACGTGCGTGTTGGTTTTTCTTAAAATGGTTGAAACTGGCCTCAACATTGTTAACAACGAGTGGTAAAAACAATGTGCGTATTGAGGTTTTCTTAATATGGTTGAAACTGGCCTCGACGTTGTCGCGATTGCAAGATGTAACACTAATGAGTATTCACCTCACACCACGTGTTTGTGGAAACACCAAACTCACAACAAAGACCAAAGCTGCGGTATATAACACCCACATCCCCAGTACATTTCTATATGTTAGTGAGCCCTGGACCATCAATGCTAAGCAAGAAAGAAGTTCAATACCACCCATCTACCGTGTCTCCACCACCTCCTCGACCTTTCGTAGAGAGATAAACCACCAATTGTTGAGTTGTTGATACGTGTTGGGTTTCAACGTCTGTATAACCGGCTGAGGTAGGGAAGACTACGTTGTGTTGGACATATCCACCACATGAAAGATGGTCGTCTATAAAACCTATCACCAGATGTTGCCGGTATGAAAAAAAAAAATAAATTAATTAAAAAAAGTAAAATCTTAAGTCGTGGTGATTCGAACACGCGAACGGAGGAATGTTTCTTTTATAAGTTTCTACTATTGATCGCTTGTGTTTTGCCGTAGTGACGTGAGCAGAAATTTACGCGTGATGTTTTTTGCGCGGGTCATCGATCTGGTTTCAAACCAGGGCGGGGTCGATTTTCCTGTTCATACGTTATGATAACGTTTTTATCGACCAAACCAAGACGAAGCGCTTGCGCGGGAACTATTTTCTGAAACAATATCTCTACACAACAACCACTATGGGTCCATCACGAAATTCATACGCTCGGACTACTTTTATTGGAAAGTCATTGTCTTAATCAAGAATTGTTTTAGACATGTCTCATTCTTTAACCAGAACTCGACCAGCGAACGTCTCTGAAAAAACGTTGTGAAAGCCTTCTCATATCAAACTTCTGAAAAAGCAACAGCTCACCACCAAACGTATGTTATTCTGTTTTATTCTTATTTTGTGTTAAATATCTCTATTTTTAATTATAAAAGTTTTAGTTGTTTGTTTGTTTTCGTGTGTTGTCGGTACTCTGTGTTAGGGTGTTAAATGTCTACATCGCCTGTCTCTATTTAATAAAATTATAAATAGTTTTAGTTGTTTGCTTGTATTCGTGTATATTCGTTAAGGGTACTCTGTGTTAGGGTGTTAAATATAAATATCTTTCTCTGTTTAAACAAAATATATGACTGTGTCTATTTGTCTTTTTGCTTCACTAGGAAGTGGTGCTAAAATCTGTTTCAAATGAAATATGAACACTGTGATACCAAATTTAAGAAATGGAAACATGAAAATTATGAGACCAAATTTAAGAAATGTAAATACGAAAATTGCTCTATCAGATTGTCTGTGTTTTATTTAACTGAGTGTTATATATTTAATCTCTCTCTCTCTCGTTACATGTATTTAATTTTTTATTTATGTGTGACTAACGTCTTTTTGTTCCTTTTCTAAAGATGTCTTCACCTCAACGACGATGGTATGCCTGTTTACATTGCCAGTCTGTTTTCAAGCGAGGCCATGATCTTACTCAACATATGACCACAGCACACGACCGCCACACTCACGAGTGCCCTGATTGTGGCCTAGTATTTACAAGACCTGATAATCTTCAACGACACATAGAGAATAAACATGGGTCCGGCTCAGCACAAACAGACACATCAGTGGCACAAACCAATCTGATATGTACCCAATGCGGACAGGGGTTCACCCGGCATGATAACTACGCACGACACAGCAAGACAGCGCATTCACTGACTCTACTATTATGTGAGATCTGTGGTAAAAACTTTTCTCGTTTCGATAACCTACGGCGCCATAGAAACCACCATCACGCCTCTATCCCTGTGGAAATTCCAGCCTCAGACACCAAAACATTCTCAATCGCATCATCATCATCAGGTGCGCCAACATCACCAACAACTGCAACAACGTTTCGCTACTACCCACAGATATCAGTATCAGGTCTCACACCATCACCAACACAGACTCAACCTCCATCATCACCAGCGGATACCATAGCAACACCATCATCAGGATCGTCAGCTACTACAATTCACCCACAGACAATCGATCCATCGTCCTATACAAAAGCTGCAGACCAGACCGAGAAACGTCCCATGCCCAGTACACATCAAGTCCGTACCAAGAAAGCTCGTCTGTCCTCTGAGGAAGACTCGATAAATGATCTACCAGCTGACATAAGACAAAGCTATACAAATAATTGGTACGCCATAAAAACACATACAAACAAACACAAATATCTATCCACATTCACTTTCTTCCATAGACCAGACAGAACAGACCCCATCGAATGGACAAATCTTTTGCTCCCTGTTTTTACACAACAGACAAAATGCTTCAAAATTAATTACAGCCATAACGTAGTTTTGAGAAACAGAGAAACAAATGACCTTCGCTTCTATCATGCCTCTCATAATAATGCATGCGTCTTAGAACAGCCTCACTTAATCAACAACCTTACAGATTTCAAGTTTTTCGTCTCAAACTTACACGATAGCGACATTATCACAAACGCACAGTTAAACAGGCCAAATACTAAATATTTTGTTGAAGCAGTCCCGGCCACATCCTTCTATCTATATCATATTCAAGACCACTCAATCGCTTGAACAAACACCACATCAAAATAGACAAACACACTTTCTTAGAAGTCCTCAATACGCAACAAGCACAGGGTGGGGAAAATATTGGGTTCAGAGCACACAAATCCTCCATCTACACATACGAACACCACCGCAACGCCCTATCTTACTTTTACATAAAACGACAGGTACATCCCGACAACGTCACCACATCACCCTTCAACATTTAAACTCTCTCTGTCCACAATGCAGTACAACACAAAACACAGACACCGACAGGTATATACATAAACTCCCTATTTCTTACGACGTGACGACAATGTGACGACACAACTCAAGGTCTGGGCTGCCGCTGTGATATTTTTATTGTAAATATTGTATATTTTGAACATACATCTTTCCCGTATAATTCCCTATATGTTATTTACTAATTGTACAATATCAATTGAAAAAATACGAAGCTTACCAATATTGTTATTTGGTAAAATAAAATATATTAACTAAAATACTTTTTGTTACCTATATATAACTGTTCGTATGTCTAAAAATATCGTCTAACTGTTCGTTTGTCTAAATATATCGTATAACTGTTCGTATAACTGTTGTAAAATAACTGTTGTAAAATATAACGTCTAACTGTTCGTATGTCTCAATATATCATCTTCTTGTTATCGTCTTCTTGTTATCTCAAGTCTAAATATTCCTCTAACTATTATCCTCTTCCTATTGTCTCAATTCAAAATATACCTCTAACTATTACCCTCTTCCTATTGTCTAAATATATCCTCTTCTTGTTATCTATAAATATATCCTCTTCTTGTTATCTAAACAACACTAATATATCTCTATATAAAAGTCATGCTCCTCCTGCAGCGCACCTGCAGATTTTACTTATATAAAACCTCATTCCGCCATCTTCCGCCTCCATCGCGCCTCCATCCCACCTCTAAATATTATCTCAAAGTCTAAATATATCGTCTTCTTGTTATCTCAAGACTAACTAAAATTTTCCGTTATTATCGGTTTTTTTATATTTTATATATATATATATATATATATATATTTTATATATATATATCCATTATATATATATATATATATATATATATATATATATATATATATATATATATATATATATATATATATGTATGTATGTATGTATGTCTAAATATGTCTAAATAAATACACCAACACACATGACAAAAGGCCCCCCTAACTGACAACACAACACTCAAACATCCAGCGTCACCCGCGTTAGTCCAAAAGGGTTCCGCTCACTTCAAAAATCCTCTTAGTAACCTAAACCAACATTATCGATTTTTTTAAATTTTCCGTCATTATCGCTTTTTTATTTTTTATATATATGTTTATATGTATATCTGTCTAAATATATATATATATATATATATATATATATATATATATATATATATATATACATAATAACCCAACATCACACTAAAACCCCCCTAACCTAACCCTGCCCGCTACATCACACCCACGCTTCGTCACCCACGCCAGCACAAAACACCTTCAGAAACGACTCTTAGTAATCTACTAATCCTGCATTATTGATTTTTTTAAAATTTTCCGTTATTATCGACTTTTTATTTTTTCCGTAATCATCGATGTTTCATTTTTTCCGTAATTATCGATTTTTTATATTTTATATACAATGTATGCATATATGTATAAATATATGTATATATATAAATATATTACTATATATGTCTAACTAAATATTGTAATAAACCACACATAACAACAACACACCATTGTTGAACTAATATATTACTATATAAAAGTCAGTCTAAATATATATATATATATATATATATATATATATATATATATATATATATATATATATATATATATATATATATATATATATATATATATATATATATATATATATATATATATATATATATAATTTTTTCTTATCTAAAACATATTACTATATAAAAGTTATGCTCCTCCTGCAGCGCACCTGCACATTTTCCTTATATAAAAAGTCATCCCGCCATCTTGCCCCTGCATCACTCCTGCAGAATTAATATATGTCTATAAATAACGTCTTCTTGTTATCTAAAAATAAACACTAATATATTACTATATAAAAAGTCACCCTGCTCCGCCTGCGCTCCGCCTCCACACTAAGTATTTCCTTATATAAAAAGTCATGCACCAACACCTGCTGCTCCACCTGCGCAATGAGTATTTTCTTATTTAAAAAGTCATCACCCTCCGCCTGATGCTCCACCTGCATACTGAGTATTTCCTTATATAAAAAGTCATCACCCTCCGCCTGATGCTCCACCTCCACACTGAGTATTTCCTTATATAAAAAGTCATGCACCAACACCTGCTGCTCCACCTGCGCAATGAGTATTTTCTTATATAAAAAGTCATCACCATCCGACTGATGCTCCACCTGCACGCTAAGTATTTCCTTATATAAAAAGTCATCACCCTCCGCCTGCTGCTCCACCTGCGCAATGAGTATTTTCTTATATAAAAAGTCATCACCCTCCGCCTGATGCTCCACCTACACACTGAGTATTTCCTTATATAAAAAGTCATCACCCTCCGCCTGATGCTCCACCTGCACACTGAGTATTTCCTTATATAAAAAGTCATGCACCAACACCTGCTGCTCCACCTGCGCAATGAGTATTTTCTTATATAAAAAGTCATCACCCTCCGCCTGATGCTCCACCTACACACTGAGTATTTCCTTATATAAAAAGTTATCACCCTCCGCCTGATGCTCCACCTACACACTGAGTATTTCCTTATATAAAAAGTTATCACCCTCCGCCTGATGCTCCACCTGCACACTGAGTATTTCCTTATATAAAAAGTCATCACCCTCCGCCTGATGCTCCACCTGCACACTGAGTATTTCCTTACATAAAAAGTCATGCAATACAACAACCTACTTATCTCCCCCTTGTTATCTCAAGTCCGCCATCTTGCGCCATATAACCTCCCCTTGTTATCTCAAGTCCGCCATCTTGCTCGCCTCCTCCTCAATTCCTTATATAAAAGTCATGCTCCTGCAGAATTTTTGCTATATAAAAGTCATGCTCCTGCAGGCGCTCCTGCAGCGCTCCTGCAGAATGATACCTGTTTTGCGCAGTGTATACTACAGACAGTCGAGAACAAGAGCACTGAAGTGTCTTAGTGAAACAGCCGAAAAGGCATCAGGCTGGCTGTGGAAGAACCGCAATGGGCAATGGAAATCGTGACAATAAACGCTGCGGTACAGAAAACACCAAAATTTTTCTAAGTCCACACTACGCTGAGTTTTTTGGTGTACTAGTGAAAGGGCTGTGACTGAGGGGCAACAGGCGGCGTATGTTATAAGGGGTGTCAGGCTCAGATTTTCAGTGGCTATCGCGCAGTGGCTAGACTCGTCGGCTTCGCGGAGTGTGTCCTTAGTTGTGATGTGCGACGGAACGAACGGAATAATTTGTCTTCTCTTTGTTACTTTCACAATTGCCTCCACGGCTGGCTGAGTTGTGGAATTTAAAGTTGCTACCATAAGTGAAATGGGTTCATTTTCGATATAAGACAACAGGAGGCTGAGACGCTTGGGAGTCATGACCCAAGTGGGTCCGCACCCCTTAGAGTGTAAAGGAGTATACTGGGCGAAACACTTGTCGGGCGGGGGTGACTGTTCTGATGATCAGATTGCTTCCTGTTGTATCGCTCTGTAAAGAGTTTCCTATCATGTATATATATATATATATATATATATATATATATATATATATATATATATATATATATATATATATAATATTATATATATATATATATATATATATATATATATTATATATATATACAGTACTTTGCAAAAAAAATGGCAGTCATATTTTCGTAACGCAGCACACTCATAGAAGCAAATAATAATAAAAACTGTATGTCCAGAGGAAGATTGTTATCTCCCCTATCTATTAACAGTGGTTTCAGTACAATATAATGTTGCCTTCTCCAGCAAGGCAAGCCTGGATGCGGCGAGGCATACTTCCCACAAATGTTTGTAGGTAAATGAGAGTCAGACTGTCCCAGTATTTTTCAGCTACCTTCTTCAATTGTTCAACGTCTCTGAGTCCACTCTTTTTTAAATGATTCTTGAGTAGTGCCCAAACGTTTTCAATTGGGTTTAGATCGGGACTGTTGCTGGGCCACTTCAGCACTATCACATTCTTCTCTTGCAGCCATGCTTTGGGGGTATGAGCTGTATGATTTGGGTCATTGTCATGTTGAAATGTGCACCCATCCGGGTACATGACCTGCATAAATGGCAGAAGGTGTCCCTCTAGTATGTTGATGTACCTTTCTTTCGTGAGAATTCCTGTGAAAACACACAGTGGGGTGGCCCCTCTTGCTGACACCCCTCCCCAAAGATGGAATTTCTAGGTATGTTTCGGTCGCTGGTACAAAGGCGTTACAGAGCCTTTCGTCCAAATATTTATTTGAGCAGGATAAGACGAAACAGAACATTCATCTGAAAAAAATCACATTGTCCCATGACAAATTTTGGTGTTCGTGGCACCAGTTCAAGCGCATCTGTTTGTGAGTCTCTGTGAGCAATGGTGACGAAATTACCCGCTTTTTTGTGTAATTCATCCTGTGTAGCTCCCGGCTGACAGTAGCATTAGATACCTCTGGGCTTCCCAACTCGATCATGCGCTGCCGTATGTTTTCTACACTCTTCATTGGCTCAGCCCGAACGATTTGGGCGAGACGCCGATGGTCCTTTGTGTCCAAAATTCTTGGCCTCCCACTACCTTCTTTTCACTCGATTCCATTACCTGCTTTTAATTTACTCACAACTCTGTAGACAGTCTGCTCAGGAATGTTCAAGGTTTTAGAAATGTTGGAACATGTTTGATTTCCTTCATTCCAAAGCTGTGAAATTAACATACACTTTGACTTTGTATCCATTTTCTGCCACTAGCATTAGAAATTGTCGTCTGCTCTATTATCAAGGGACGTTACTCTAAGCTAATTTATTTTTTACTTTTGGTAGTGTTTGCTCACTTCAGTGGAGTGCACCTTTTGGGCAGAACATGCATATTTAATTAGATTTCAGCTTATTTAGCTGAGCAATATGACTGCCATTTTTTTTGCAAAGTACTGTATATATATATATATATATATATATATATATATATATATATATATATATATATATATATATATATACTGTTCAAAAACAGAAACGCATAGCTACTGAAGGCACACACATTGCCATAATTTTGACATTCAATGACTTTTTTAATTTAATGAGTTAATTGTTCAAATTGCACAAAAGAATACCTTAGGGTTCAACCAATCAATTGACAGTTGTTTTGCATCTGGGTCACGAGAGTTTTTTGGTGTACGGGCTTTCCCGTTAGTATGGTGTGTGGCCTCCTCTTGCATCGATCAGCGACTGGCATCTCCTGGGCATGGATGCGATCAGACCTCTGATGTGGGATGGCTGCCCACTCTTCCTGGAGTGCCTGGAACAGATCACGACGATTGGCTGGAGCAACGTCTCGGCGACAAACACGTCTATGCAGCTCATCCCACAGGTGCTCAATCGGACTCATGTCTGGAGACAGGGATGGCCAGGGAAGGGTGAGAATGTTGTTGGCAGTCAGGAACTGCGTGGTCAACAGTGCACAATGGGGTCTGGCGTTGTCCTGTTGAAACACAGACCTTTGGGCAGCCAAAAGTGGAAGGACATGGGGTCGAAGAATTTCATTGACGTATCGTTGCGCATTCAAGCCTCCTTCAATGTGCACCAATTGACTCCTTGCGTTGTAACTGATCATTCCCCACACCATTGCACCTCCACCACCGTGCGGCGGAGCTTCATCAACGCAATTTTGGGCAAAACGTTCATTTCGCTTACGGTAGACCCTACGCCGTCTATCATGATGCTGCAATAAAAAGAAAGATTCGTCACTAAACCAGACACGTCTCCATTGATTGTCAGCTGCCCAGGGACGATGCTGGTTGGCCCAAAGAAATCAATTTTGGCGATAGCGGCCCGTAAGGACAGGTCCTCGGTGAGGTAGTTGTGCCCAAAGTCCAGCGTCATGCAGTCTATTCCGGACAGTTTGATCAGACACATGACGTCCTGCAGGCAATGACTGGGCAGTTGAGGAAGCTGTTGCAAACCTGTCTCTGAGGTGACGAAGCCGAATAAAGCGATCCTCCGCTGCTGTTGTCACTCTGGGTCGTCCACTGCGATGCCCGTCTTCAACTGAGCCAGTGGCTTGGAACCGGTGCCAAAGTCGACTGATGGTACCCTGATGCACGTTTAGATGCCTGGCAACCTGACTTTGACTTTCGCCTGCATGCAGTCGGCCAATAGCACTGTTCCTTAAATTTATCGATAGAGACGCCATAAATGTCTGCTTGAAAATGAACTGAATTTTTTGTGTGTGTAGCGTTATCCTTTTATAGGGTTTCAGTTGCGTAGTCAGTGAATTGTGTTCACCCCAAATTTTGTTGCTTTCACGTGCGAGCAACGTTATCTGAGGTCGAAAATTGCATCATAAACACTATTGACCACTGCGTTGTAACGATTACAAAAACCAACGCAATTCAGGCCAACACGTGCATTTGACACAGTAAAGAACATTTGAGGCTGGTTTTTATATACCCTAGCACCAAATTTTACTTACAAACTCATGAAAACGAGCCCTCGGATAGCTATGCGTTTCTTTTTTTTGAACAGTATATATATATATATATATATATATATATATATATATATATATATATATATATATATATATATATATATATATATATATATATATATATATATAAGATGTCGATAGTACGTGAGAAGTAAAAGTGTAAGAAATAGGGTTTCACGAGTGACTAGTTTAAGGAGAAGATCTGTCTCTGGACTGAGTAGTTTCTCTAGTCCAGCCTATCTGTACGACTATAATTTAGTATAAGACAATCTTGCACCTCCTTATATTGAGAAATATAAGTACACACAGCTATGTGACAACAAGACATACAGACGTGAAAAACTATGGTTAAATGGGTATGGGTCTGATCAACACACACAGTTTAGTTCTTTTGTTGTTTATTATCACTAAACTTTACAACATCAAGTATCTAAAAGAGAAAGATCAAATACATCAGAATTACATACATAGAAAAATAACAGAATCCCTATGCCCTCCTCTCATTGAAAAGATAAGAACCCAACAAGTTAATAACCCCAAACGTTAAAGGTTAGAACTAGGTTACAGTATAGACAAAAAAGAAAGAACACAGTTCCCATAAAAGATATCCAATAAAATTAAACAATAGTCAAACAGTGTGCAGATGGTATAATGTTTCCTGTACTAAAGAAAATATTTCACTCTCTCTCTCTCTCTCTCTCTCTCTCTCTCTCTCTCTCTCTCTCTGTGTCATACATGGCCACACACTCTCGCTTCTTACCCTATTCTTGGTGAAAAAAACAATCTGTTGGACGTAAAAAATCCGTGAATATGTATATAAGGTCCAGAGTAATTATCGTCCGAATTGGGCCCCAGTCCCTCATTTCAATAATTATATTCTATACGGGGAACGCCTAATTTGGTGGTTAATTTTCTGGATACACAACGTCACCTTGAATAGTTAATGCCGAAACTCTCTGAGGTCTGGTGTTCACCGTAAACAGTATGAACACATCTGATTGCTTAAAAAAAAAACTATTATTATTGTTACTTGATGATGATGGTAAATCATATCGGCAGGCTCTGGTGAGTGCCGATTCTGAAATAGCGTAACTCTTCTGGATAAATATCCACTTGGATACGATTATCAGAAGTCGGGAGAACTGTTATTGGTATACTCCACAATGGGCTGATAAAATTGCAAAAATATATATACCTTGTATCTGGGTATTTGTAAGTCCAGTTAAAATTTACTATTAAAATGTTCGTAAGTCTCTTTGGCCCGTCCTGTTCATAACTGAACTGAGAGATGCGTAAGCCAAGAGAAGACAACTTTAATCCAATCAGGAAAATGGAGACAAGGCCCAAGATAAAGCCAAATAAAAAAAACTGCTGGTCGCCGTTGATCAGGTCATACCTAAAGAATACAGGAACATTATGAAAAATTACTGCTAATAATATCTACATATAAGCACACGTTGTCTCTAGCCTATTCCTATCTGGTCAGTTATTATTTAATTTATCTATACGCGCACTTTAACAAATATCGCCTGTCGCTAAGTAGCTTTTAGAGGGTCGTCGTCGGTTTGTTTATTCGCATGATATGTAAACAACAGTCACTTACTAAATTAAACAAGATGAAATAAACGTGAGTTCTATTCCGTCAATTATCCGTCGCCTAGTGTATTAATTATAATAACTAAACCGCCTCTTTCTGTGTGATAGTGGGTGATTAAATTAACATTACAACTGAAACATCTGGAATAAAAATAGATACGCGTTATTTAATTCACTAGTTCTAGCACCTAGAAAATCACAGTGAATTTAAAATGCTAAAACTTTTAACACTTTAATACGCTTAAGCACAAGTTTATATATTACCAGAAATTCAGAAAGAAAACACCACGAAACTATTAACACATCTATTCCCAATAGTTCTAGGTAACGTGTTTAGACTCTCCGAAAAAATTCTGAGCGACGCTGATAACTGATTTGGGAAAGACGCAGTTTATATACGATCATGTTGTTATGATCTCTAGAAGATGTGAATTTTCACACTCCGTTTCCAAGCAAAGAGAAATCTGAAACTACGTTTCCCAGATAAAAGGTTAACGGTCGCTTCTGTCGGCCGCTGCTAACCGACAACATAAGCTTAATCCGTGTAGTGGGTTTCCTTCCGAAATTGTCCCTGTTTCTCGAGATCACAGAGTTATCTTCTCCCTGTATGTACGAATATCAAAGGATTAGCTCCCCGTAAAGAGAATCTTCAAAGGCCGTTACTTTTCCACGTGTGGGCTGTCAGTTATCGTAATATTGACAGATCAGCTCGCGTGAGAAACTCAGGTAAACATACGTGGTTCGCCCCCTGCTATGAATGACAGGTTGCGAAAGTTGGTAAATAAACTCGTTTGTTATGGTCAAGTAAAAAGAGGCGTGGATTAAGTATGAGTAAACGCAGGGTGTTAATGCATGGCTTGCTAGCGAATTTTAAAACTACGTTAAGGTCATATATATATATATATATATATATATATATATATATATATATATATATATATATATATATATATATATATAGAGAGAGAGAGAGAGAGAGAGAGAGAGAGAGAGAGAGAGAGAGAGGAATATTTTAATAATTCGAAACAATATAAATTTCAGCCTATCTATGATGCAGTGAAAGTAACACTGAACAGGAATGAAAAAAAAAACATTTTTGGGGTGTATTTGTTGTTGCATTCTAACACAAACTGACAAATATAGTAGAACATCAATAAACATCACCAATACCCTTTAGCTCCTCAAGGAGCTTTGGCCTTCGACAAACACATGCCGAGTCCTCCTGTACGTGCCATCGCTCAAGTTCTTTACATGTTTTCCTCATCATTTTTACTTCTGTATCCAGTTTTCTTCTCCATGTGTTTTTGGTCTACTGCCGCCTCTCTTTCCCTGGGGATTCCAGAACAAGGATTGCCTTGTAATGCTATCAACAGCTGTCCTCAATGAGTGTCATATTCATCGCCAGCGTTTTCTTCTCAACCGTGTTAGAATACAGCATAATTAAATGTCACTGTTAAGTCATGTTTTCGAGTGGGAGTTAAGTGTTTGGGATTCTTACGTACGGGTCAGATTTTTTATAGACACGTTAGTAAGCACGTTTAAAGTTATGAGATGATATTTTTATTTGGGTGCTTGAACATAGCTCAACTGAGTATGTGTTAGTTTTTTTAAACATAAAGAAAGTGTTCAAATGTTCTTAGTAGTAGTTGGGGGAGAGATACGGGTGAGCTGGGCTCACATGTCAAGCCGTTAATTCGCGCTTGAGCGAAGATGTAATGAGTTGTACTGAGAAACTATAATCTCGGTCATTAGGTATCTGGCAGAGCTTCGAGACGGTTCTTATAGTCTCGCTAGTGTGTCCAGAGTGTTTTTAAAGGGAAGAGATTAAATATATTATTAATGCCATGGATTATACCGGCTATTACCATTTATGATGAGTTGCTGGTGATGCACTCAACTTTCTGTCGGATTATATTATTACCATTTATGATGACTTGCTGGTGATGCACTCAACTTTCTGTCGGATTATATTGTTACCATTTATGATGAGTTCCTGGTGATGCACTCAACTTTCTGTCGGATTATATTATTACCATTTATGATGAGTTGCTGGTGATGCACTCAACTTTCTATCGGATTATATTATTACCATTTATGATGAGTTGCTGGTGATGCACTCAACTTTCTGTCGGATTATATTATTACCATTTATGATGACTTGCTGGTGATGCACTCAACTTTCTGTCGGATTATATTGTTACCATTTATGATGAGTTCCTGGTGATGCACTCAACTTTCTGTCGGATTATATTATTACCATTTATGATGAGTTGCTGGTGATGCACTCAACTTTCTATCGGATTATATTATTACCATTTATGATGAGTTGCTGGTGATGCACTCAACTTTCTGATGGATTGTGTGCTATGTCGATTTATGATGAGTTGCTGGTGTTGCACTCAATTTATCTATGGATTTACTTACTATCATACCTTGTAATTTGCTGTGATCTGTTGTCCATGATGTCAACGTTACTGTCGTAAATAAACTGTGTATAAGTTGAAAACTAGTTGGTCTATTTTCTGACCCAACGTTTCTGTTGTGTGGGTTTAAATCAGATATTTACAAAACCTAAAGAACTCACGACATTCGCCCATTATATTTACACCCCCGTCGGCCACTAACAGTAAGCCCGACCTTGCTGACGTCAACATTATCAGCCGTGCCAGACAGTAGCACTATCTTTTCATATCACCCACACACATTGTGGTGGGTTTTGATGTTAAGAAGAATGGTGTGCGTATAGTTGTACTTGAGTGAGATTAACTGTGAAGGTCTCTGAGGTAAACAATTGACAACTGTGTTACAGAGTACCTTTCTTGTTACCACCCTACGATCTCACTCTAAGTTATATTCTTTATTGACTAGCGTGACTGAAAGCTACATAAAGTGTCTAGGGTATTGTAAGAGTGTTGTTAAAGAATCTCCATACAAAAACATATACAAACATATACTAATTACTATGATAAACTCAACTAACTCCAGCTGTTAAATTTTATATTAAAAAATTCTTTTGTTAAACTTTATTGGTCCTGAGCCTAAAGTGGTTTTGGTCAGGACTACAGTTCAATGAGAATCAATTTAGATGGATAGATATATTTACAAATATATATAAAGATATTTACATACAACATACAATATGTCCATAGTACATTGTTACAAATTTTCAAGTTAATGTTAATAACTCTATTTAACTACTGGTACTGGAAGGCAGGTTGGGGATTATCATCATCCCAATGTTCTTTTGTTTCACTAGGATTGTTTATGTTAGTCTTTTGGAGGAACGTTTTTGTCTATACAGGAGATTTTTCTTTAGTCGTGATAAGTTGTCCTAGGCCAGATATTGCACTTCTCTGGATCCTGGAATCACAGCAGTTGTAGTTGGTTTGGCCAAACACTTCAGTCTCCTCTGGTCTTGAACTTCTTTAATACCAGCAGGTACCAGAGACTCTTAAAAATCGTGCTGAATTTCTCTATCATCGAGTACCAGCACCAGACAAGTGCCAGCAGGGACCCCTGTCGATGCAAGTTATGGTTCTGTCTTAATATTAAACTGATTCCTCCTAATTTACATGTAAACATACATTCAATACAAAAGAACATGGTCAGCTCTCTCTGACAACTCTGCTTCTCCACTTTAGTTTGATGGAACAAATTGTACCAGTTTTCTTTTCTCTTCCCTAATGGATGCTACGCCTCTGTCATTCCAACAGTAATCTTTTCCATACAATAAGATAGGTGTAATGTTCCTGTATGACCGTCATATATATAGTCCTGTAGTTTTAGACTTCTTAGATAGTCCCTTATATGATGGATCAACATCTAGGCTATGCCTAAGTCTGCCATGGAACCATTTAATTACAATCTTTTACATGGCCTTTTCTTTTTTCACACAACCCTTTTTTAATTAAAAAGTCAATAAAATCAATCTTACCACATATCAAGGAAATATAAACAAGTAACGATGAATTAGGCAATAGAATATGACACACTTTCATCACTGCCTCTGTTCAGACTGCTTTCTGTTGTTAGTTATTTTAAAACAAAGCACAAGTCTGCTCATCGCTGCTTGTTCCTCAGAATATTTTGAAAAAATGGCAGCGAGCAGCCTACTATTTCGTTAAAGTAAAAGGCTTTGGCCAATGAGACCAAGCATCTCTTTTTTTGAATGAAACTTTATTTTTAAAAAATATCTCAAACCTCTATGTGTTACTATTACCAACTAGATTTGTATATTTAGGTTAGCCAATAATATTTCGGCTTCCTTCAAATTTCATCCAATCCACTTCATCGTACTATCTTAGCCTTTCTTTCACCTAATTTTTTTCCAAAAAAAGTATGCTATCCAATCTAAGCAGACATGACTTGACCTGACAGTATCTCCGATTCTCTTTGTATTATTACCAATATTTGATTATTTAATGTTCTATTTAGATAACTAACAACATATTCTTGGTCAACTAGTCTTCAGGTACACGAATATATGATTTTTATGGGGCTAAGTGGCTTGGTTCAAAATTCTATCTTTTTTTCTATGTTAGATGTTTATTTTTAAACTACCTCCTGTTCAATTCTTTTTCCATGTACTTTCAAGCTAAATACGAGAGTCTCTCGTAATACACGAGAATTACGTCATTCGCAACAAGAGCTAAGCGTGTTTTCATGACCGTAGTGTCCACATTTTTTAACATTTCCATCGTAATTTGAAAACCGCCTAAGGGCAAGGCTAGCAAGTTGGTTTTATTTTTAGAAACAATGTGAGACGTGATTTGCGTTGGTTATTTATCCGTCCCCTTCCCTTCTACAATGTATTCTAGGCAAATACTTCTTTTGAACTTGGAAAAGTGGTACGTTTGTCTCAAGGACGAATTTGAAAAATAGGGTACCCTTTTGGGTTCGGCCCATGCGTTATCAAATAATACGCTGAAGGCGTAGGCGACGATTACCATTCTCGCCGAAAATTTGTAGTACTATCTTATCTTTGACTTTATGCACTATATTGTTATATTCTAAATTAGATATTGTATTTAGAAGTTCACCACACACATACACTAAAAGAACAGCTTGAAACGAATTTCTACAGTAACAGCCACCCAAAGCTTAAAGCAGCAGAAGACATAATATCATGCAAGTGGACGTTGTAGAAATGATAAAATACATTAAAGAAATATATGAAATATGAAATGTTATTGAAAAAAAAACCTTCTCGATAACTAACGCTACTAGTTTCCCAGTACAGTTAAACAAGTCATACTCTCTCTAAATAAATAAATAAATAAATAAATAATACACAACGGTATGTTTCGGGCAATCCTGAGAAATAAAGAAGTAAAAGACGACAATAGAAAAACAACGTAAGTGATAGGGTTACCGGGAATCGAACCCCGCACCTTTCGAATGACACGACCACCTAGCTACGGCAGGGAGTCGTTGCTATCCTCTCTGGCAACTAGACACCACACAAATATTGCTTCGTGGACAGATGTCATTAACACGATCTCTCCACGTAACCCAGATATGTACCTAAAGACGATCCAGACTAATTGTAAAAGCAATTACTTCTGCAGTTTTCCCATTTAACAGTATAGACCAGATTACACAAGACAAAGACCTTGATACTGTGTCATTCTCTTTCTACCTTCATTATCTTGGCTTTTTAAGTGATAATTATAAACGCATGCGCAGAATAACACATTGAAATGGTATGGCTATATCACCAATGTAGAACTGATAGACGGAGCTAGACAAATACAAGAGAAATAAAATGTGAGGAGAAGATGCTGGCGTCTGACAGAACACACCCTGAGAAAACTAGTTATTTGCATTACAAGGCAGTCCTATTTTCTGGAATTTCGAGGATTAGAGAAATTGAAAATCAAAATTTAAAAAAAGAAAAAAGAAAAACTCAGTTAAAAGTGAATTAGAGAATGACATGAAGTGGGTAATAAATCTTGAATAAATATAGTACACGTCAAGAGGGTCTGCTGTATATTTGTTGAAGCCTTGTGCTCTACTGGGAGATGAAAGATATAAAGGAACAATTGACTCCAATATCAGAAGACTGCACAAAATACACCGGGCAACATATTTTGACTTTTTGTGTGTATCTGAGATTAAACCAAGCTACCTTTATGTTGTTTGGGCTACTAAATATGAAAATGTCGTTAAAACACCAGCTTAGCTCTAGTTTTTTAAAATATGTATAAAACAAGTTTTACACAGTTGCATATACATACCATAAAATAATAATGCTCATAGCGGAAATGATTCACAGCTACGCCTTTTTGCCTGTCGCTTGTAATGAATTTCTGGAGCATATCTTACAAGGGTCCAACAATCGTCCGCTAGCATTGCTGCATTCCATTTCCCTTGGTACCTTTTTTCAAGGGTAGTAATGTCCTGATTAAATTGTTCCCCATACTTGTCACTGACAGTACCGCCAGTTAGCATGGAAGAAATCCAGATGAGAGTGTAACAAGTGTAATTTCAAAGACATGTTGCACCCTAGTCTCTCGTAGCGCTGCAAGAGGGTTTCCACAAGCTCCTGGTAATTGTCAGCCTTATTGTTTCCTCGAAAGTTTGTGGCCATTTGCTGGAAAGCATTCTAAGCTAACTTTTCATCACCTGTGAGGATATCACCAAAACGCTGATCTCGGAAGAGCTGACGTATCTGTGGACCGACAAATACACCTTCCTTGATTTTGGCGTCACTAAGTCATGGAAATGTATCACAAAGGTATAAAAATCCTGCCCAATTTCGATCCATGGCCTTTACAAAATGCTTCATTAGTCCAAGTTTGATGTGGAGGGAGCAAGATCTTGTGGGATTCTACAAGTGGTTCGTTAAGTACATTCTTTTTTCCCGGTTCAAATGATTGTCGTTGGGGCCAATCATTTTTCGTGTAGTGGGAAGTCCTGGTACGGCTGTCCCACTGACAGAGGAAGCAGCAAAACTTTGTGTAACCCTGCTGTAGCCCCATCAAGATGGCAATGACCTTAAGGTCACCACAAATATGCCATTTATACTTGTCATAGTTGATGGTGTGTAACAGTCGTTTCATGTTGTACATTTCTTTCACAAGGACTGCATACCCGAGTGGAACAGATGGTAATACGTTACCATTATGGAGCAGCACAGCTTTTAAGCTCAACTTGGACGAATCAATGAACAGCCTCCAATCGTCGACTTTGTAGTTGATGTGTAGAGCTGCCATCAGACCTACTATATGAACGCAAGCAGTGAGGTTATCTGTCATTTTGAAATATGGAAGCAGATCTTTTTGCCGACTACGAAACACAGACACATGCACATTCTCTTCTAGAAAATTCCATTGCTGCAGCCTGGACCCCAACAGCTCTGCTATATTTTTTGGCAATTCCAGATCTCTCACTAGATCATTCAATTCACTCTAGGTAATTTTATGTAGCTGTGCAGAGTCGTCGATAGGCACGAAATCAGGATCTCTTGATGTAGATGCTTTCACAGGTGACGGATGTCCACTGGCCTTATTATCTTCTTCATCATCCAGAGTATAAGATTCTGGTGGGTCAGGAACAGGAAGTCCTTCCCCATGAGGCACTGGCCGCATAGATGAGGGAATATTCGGATAGGTCACAGGCCGCTTTTTCTTCTTAGAAATACCATGTCCAATTGGAGGAGTCATGCAAAAAGAACAATCATTAAGATGTTTGCCGGTTCCCTCCACACCATTGGAACTGCAAAACGTATCGGTTCAACCAGCAGCGCAGATTCGTTGCACAGGATTAACATCAAATGTATGGGGCCCAATACCGGTCCTGGTCACCGATCTCACAACCAAAATAAAGGCTGTAAGCTTTCTTTATCATCGGTGTAATGGGTCGCCTTTGTGATAGCAAAGTTATTTGTCCACAAATACAGCAAAAATAGTCCGCCTTGTTCACACACTCACGAGGCATCTTGAACGACACATCTGCACCTACAGAATCCACAACACAAATGATGACAAGGAGGAAATGTAGTTGGAATGACTGCTACAGATTGCTACGGATTGCGTCAGCCAATTGGCGCTCAAGGCTATCCGTCTCGAGGGGAATCACGCGCCAGGGCGATAGAAAAGAGAAGGACTGGGTCATTCGCGTCGGGAAGGTGAAGCCCCCCCCCTCCCCCCCCCCCCCCCCCCCCCCCCAATCTTGTAACTAGATTTTTAAGTTCATATTCGTGATCAGCATGTCAAAATTAATGGAGCCGCGGTAGCATAGTGGTTAGTGCACTGGCTTCCTAGCGCAGTGGTCTATGGTTCGATCCCCAGATGTGGCGGAAAAATTTTTAGGCCACAAACGGCTCCTGGGTCGACCCAGCCCCAAATGGGTACCAGAGCTACTCTGGGAAGGTTAAGGCGGCCGGCGTGATGCCGACCACATTACCCCTCGTGTGCCGATGGTCAAGATAATATGGGCCTAACACCATATTCCCAATATGCCTCAATGGGCGTGTAACGGGTTCCTTTACCTTTTTTTCTATGTCAAAATTAGTTTAAAATAGCTACTTTTGTATCAGATACATTTTGGCTGTTGTCCAGTGATACCTGATGAGCTTTGCAGTATGGGTTTATATTCTAGTTATATGGCTAAATGAGTGTATGCCTGTCTGTACATTTGAATCTGTGCATGTGCGCTCAAATGTCAAGTCAGTTCTATTGTATGGCTCTGAAACACGGAGAACAACAAAAGTTACAACAAAAAAGCTTGTACCACAAAAGCTACAGACATTTATAAATGAGTGCTTGATTATATAATAGAATGATTAATGTGATATGAAACCACACACCAATGTAGAACTGATGACAAGAACCAGACAAGTGCCAGTGGAACAAGCGATGAGAAGAAGACGCTGTCGATTTACAGGACACAGATTGAGGCAAGCTGTTGATAGCATTACCAGGCAGTCCTTGTTCTGGAATCCCGTAGGGAAACGGAAACAGATGTAGACCAAAACACACGGAGACGAGAGCTGGAGACAGAAGGGAAATGATGAGATAGACTTGGAAAGAACTTGAGCTGATGGCACGTGACAGGAGGACTTGAGCTGATGGCACGTGACAGGAGGACTTGAGCTGATGGCACGTGACAGGACGACTTGAGCTGATGGCACATGACAGAACGACTTGAGCTGATGGCACGTGACAGGAGGACTTGAGCTGATGGCACGTGACAGGAGGACTTGAGCTGATGGCACGTGACAGGAGGACTTGAGCTGATGGCACGTGACAGGACGACTTGAGCTGATGGCACATGACAGAACGACTTGAGCTGATGGCACGTGACAGGAGGACTTGAGCTGATGGCACGTGACAGGAGGACTTGAGCTGATGGCACGTGACAGGAGGACTTGAGATATGTTTACTGAAGCAGTATACTCCTTGAGAAGATAAAAGGCATTGCTTTATTGATTGATGTGTGTATTACTCACTATTTATGGACATAATAAAGAAATAACTTAATTTTATATTTTTATCCCCACCAAAAAAACCCTACAGCCGAACAAAATATTGATCTGCCTATCTCAATGCTGGAAAAAAAAAATTAAAGTTCTCTGGCAGGAAATACAACCTTCCTTAATTTGAGAGAATGAATTAATCAATATTCGTTTTGTCTGATTTCTAAATAAAAGTTCGATGCAATCCACCGATAGGTTACATCAAAGGATCACATCAAAGTTGCCACATAACCGCGTAACGTCTAACTATTATTTCTATGTTACAGCACGGCTGCAAGACGATATAAGATCATACATCCGGATAATTACTTCAGATTGGGGCAGTGAAGAAAATATAAAGCCCCACTTTTTGGATAAGAAAATCTAATATAAATGTGTCTTTCATACATAGACGAAATAGTCTCATTTATTTGTTTTCATGAAGGAATATTTTATCAGTTGGAAGTTAGTAGCATTTAAGAAAATTGAAGCTTAAATAAAATCAAAAATGAAAAATAAAGTATGCATCACTAAACGAAATGAAATTTAAAAGCGCCCAATTAGAGAAACCGATAATAAAACAGAATTGTATTTGACCTAATTTAACAGTCTACAGGAGGTGTGGGGAAGACGTCACTCTCAGCTTCCGGTGCACCGATGAGAGATTTAAAGTGGACCGGTTGGTATATACAAGTTGTTAATTTTATTTTTCTATTGCTTTAATTAAATATTTTGTTTTTAAAATTAAACAATTTTTTTAGTACTGACATTTGAGGACTTAGTTGTGGAGTTTCAGTTCACATCATGGTTCTATTAAGTTTGTTTTAACATTTTTGTGACACTAGTACTTAATATTAAATGGTTCTTTAAATTTGTTTTAATAATGTAAATGTACAATGTTTTGCACATTCAAGATTTATATATATATATATTTTTGTCAGTTTGATGTTATATTTTTTGACTGCAAGCTATAAACTCCTTGAAAAATTATTTGTGGCTTTTTAGTGCATTAAAAGCGTGTGTTTAAAATGTTTTTTTTATATTTGTTATATAGAAGTTGTAGCTGATTTTCAAAAGTTCAGAAAATGATCTCTATTCTGAGCGATGATTGATAATCAACTTCTCAAAACCTTTTAAACATTGGCTCAAATGCCGTATCAAAGAAATGGGCACAAAACAAACAATGAACATTTTAATGAAGCACCCTACGTTACATGGCATACAACTTGACATGTGGAAGATTTGGTAATAATCAGCTCTATCGAAACTGTTAGGAAAAAAAACCAAAAAAAAAAAACAAGTAACAATTGAAAAAAAAATGCGTACATTTACAAGCAAAGATCGCAAACATAATTAAGCCCATGCACGTGAGTTCAGCTTCTCTCGTGGCAGCATGTTATGCAAATAGACCAAGTGATCCATCTTCATCTGGAAATCTATGACATGATATCCATAACTTATGCAGAAAATATTTAAGGCTTTGCACGTTCCGAGCAAAGTGGAATCAATTTGTTGTTGCCCTACAAGACGCCACTAGGCGTGATGGCCACTAACTGCTTTGACGGTCGGCGGCTAAGGATCAAAGAAAGAAGAAAGACGTTATGTGAGGCGCGTATTCGTTTAAATTTGTTAAACCTTTGTTTTCCTATGACGTTCTGTTTTATTCATTTTTATTTTATTTTTAGTTGTTATGTTTTCTCTAAGCACAGTTTTTTTCTCTGGGTTTTCCAGGGTAAAAATATTCGTCTTTATAACGCAATCTGTTATAATGATGTTGCTTCCTTGTGACTTTATCTTATAGGGATGGGCACATTTTTCATTTTCAAAATAGGAGATAAATTACGAAAAGAGGAGATTCTCCAGATGTGTAAGGTTGTTTGATTAATGCATAGAAGGTAAGGTTCCAGAGTAATGTAGGAGAACAATGGTTTACGTTGCTCAGAGATAGTCACGTTTTCAGGCTGTGCATATGTGGGCAATACGGTTCAATCCCCAGCTGAGGTGGGATTTTTCGACAGCAAACGGTTCGGTTTCGACCCAGCCTTATGAATTGGGTACCAGAGCATCTCTGGGAAGGTTAAAGGCGGCCGGTGTAATGATGACCACATCACCCCTAGTTTGCCGTATTGTCAAGAAAATATGGGCCTAACACCATAATCTCAATATGCCTCTATGGGCATGTAACGGGATCCTTTGTGGCCAGTGGTTCAGTCTGCACAGAGATGGTCAAGGATTCATTATTTACGCACGATAGCACTGGTTCTTGTTGCGTAGAATTTGTAAATGTTTCATGCCAACCATAACAGGATGATGGCTTACTTTGTACTGAGGAAACAGAGGGTTTAAGATGTGGGAAGTTGGCTGTGCGGAGGCGTGCTGTGGTTCAGTCCAAAGGATCCCGTTACACGCTTATTGAGGTATATTGGAAATATAGTGTTAGGCCCATATTTTCATGGAATCGGCACACTAGGGGTGATGTGGTCAGCATCACGCCGTCCGCCCTAACCTTCCCAGAGTGGTTAAGTCTGGGCAGAGGAAATAAATTTGGTAGATAATGCAGATAAAGACGACCAGTTTGTCTGTGGTAAGACAGTTGAATATTCAGGCTGTGTCCTGATTCGGAGAAATTTCTGTCACTTTTAGCCGAGTGGTCTGCCCTGTCTTGTTCTATAATTTTTGTCGACGCCTACTTTTCTGTCTTATAGCTCCTAATAGCGCTATTTCTGGCATTGGTCATGTCAGTCTTACGTTGGACAGTCTAATTCCACCCCTCTATACGTGGACATCGGCATCTAGCTAAAGGTTCTTTTTATTCTGCCTTTCTAGAAGATGACGGCTAGTGCCCCGTATTCTTTGATTTACAGAGAATCGTGGACAAGGGGGAAAACTTCTACCCTTTTATATGTGCTGCCCTCGTCTCGCGAACACCGGTCTATCGTAGAACCGCAGCGCAGCGCCAGATTACGTCCTTTTCCTGTATCTTGAATCGCCCGGGGAATATTTCCCCTAGGTCTTATGTCTGAATTAGTTTCATCTAGTGCACATGCAAAAGCCACCTGCAGACTCTATCTGGCTATTTAAGCAAGAGATCTCTAAGACTCAGTACCACTGTCTCAAGAAAATTATGCCACTGGACAAAGTGACATTCTGCACCAGAGCTAATAACAGTTGTTAGTGCAAGAATTATTTTGTCTTCGGTAAGCTCATTTACGTATTTAATTCATTGGGGTGTTCGCTTAATGTATAGAATTGAGATCCCGTGTTACTTTAATTCATGTTAAATATATATATCCATTGTTTTTTCCTGAAGGTAAGTTATTTTTCGTGACCGGGAGCCACCATCCATAATCATTAAGTGTTAGCTAGGCGTGGGGTTTTCTTGGGTCATAAAGAGTGAGACGGTGTAACGTTAATTTTTACCAAGTTTTTTTTTCCACTTGCTTTGTGTGTGTAGAATATTGCTGTAAAGAGTTTTTTTTGGTTGCTATTTCATATATATATATATATATATATATATATATATATATATATATATATATATATATATATATATATATATATATATATATATATATATATATATATATATATATATATATATATGTATAGTGTAAGCCAAAAGCTAAATTTTTGATAACTCATTCAGTGTTGTCCCTACTTGAATGATTATCACTAGGGCACCTATAGTTAGCAGGGAAAAAGTGTGAATAGCGAACAGAGGTCTCGCTTTACCAGAGTGTGTGGGACCATGTAGGCGTGTGTGTGTGTATAATTTTAGCCCCAGATCACCTTGCCACGCAGCGCGTCAGAAACGCTTAGCGTTGATGTGTCAGGCCGAACACCGCAAACACATACTTTCTGATAGCAGGAAAGTCAGCACACCCAAAACTAATGATTAGGAGATGGCGGTAGACCTACCTGGACGATGGGCATATCCAGAGAGTATCAGGAAATCTCGAATACGGTCGGATATAGTGCTGCATTCTTCATCATCGCACCAGATTATATTGGTTGAACTGACCGTGCCATTTGAATCCAGATTGGAAGAGCAACATTTGTTCAAAGCGGCCAAGTATAGTGATCTGGCCGCGGATCTGAGACACGATGGGTTCACTAGAAACGTCATGGCTGTTGAGGTGGGTGCAAGAGGGCTCGTGGCTGCATCAGTGTATGATTTATTGACACTGTTGGGGCTGAGGGGACAGTCGAGAACAAGGCACTGAAGAGGCTTAGTAACTCTGCGGAAAAGGCATCATGCTGGTTGTGGAACAACCGCAATGGGCTATGGAACTCGGGACAGTAGACTATATCCCCACCTGCGTTACAGGAAACACCCGGAAAGTGGAAATTTTTCTAAGTCCACCATACATTGAGTTTTTCATTGTATTGCTGAAGAAATGGTGGCTTACAGGCAACACGCGGCGAGTATTATTTTAAGTGTCGGGCGCAAGTATATTTCAGTTGCTAGCATGCAGTGGCTTCAAGCCTCGTTGGCTTTGCGCAGATGGGTCAGTGTCTGTCCCTAGTCGTGGTGTGCGGTGGCACACTAATTTGTTTTCAACATAAGGGTTACTTTCACAGTTGCCTCCGGCTGGCAGAATTATGGATTTTAAAGCTGCAACCAAGGTGGAGTGGGTTCATTTTCTTCATAAGACAACAGGAGGCGGAGGCACTTGGAAGTCATGACCCAGGTGGGCCCGCCCCCTCTTAGCGTGCAAAGGAGAATAACGGGCCGAAATATTTGTTCGACGGCGGAACCCCTTCTGATGATCAGATTGCCTGCTGTTGTATCGTTCTGTATAGAGTTTCCTATCACGGCGTGTAAACAGAAACCTAGGGCGGGGACTACAGAGGTTGCGTTTCCTAGGCATAACTGAGCAAAGAGGGTGAGAGACGGGGTTCGTTTTGATTTTGTGAGTGAGAGAAACGGCGATTGGAAAGTGGAAGTTTAGTTATATTTGGCATGGGTGAGAGACTAACTGAGGAAGAGTAGGCTACAGGTAGTAATGAGATATCGCTTTGCTGTATATTTTCAGAGCCTAGGTCAGCACATTTGTCTGTGTTTCCTGATGAGTTTGCTGCTGTCAGGGGATACAATTTTCCACATAATAAATATAACCAGGAGCCTACATCATACTGCCAGGTTTCAGTTATAAGGCTTGTATGTGGATTGCGTAACCACAGTCTATTGTTGAAAGTGTCTATTGCTCCAGCACATACGGGAGGTCGCCTTTGCCATCCAGTCATTTTTGACAACACTGTCCGACCCATTAATAGCCAGTTGATTTGGGGTATACCACTATACATCGATTTCTGTTACCTACACGTAAGCAGTAGCCTTGCGTCCTGGATTATTTACCTACAGCACATGTTGCCGCCAGATGCAGTTAACCATCATCTCAACACCTACGGGTTGTCACCTTTGCCATCTAGTCAGTTTCGACAACACTGTCCAACCCATTGATAGCCGGTTACTGCTGAGTATACTGACATAACGACTGAGAGGAGTAGTCAGTTGCCAGTACTCGTCATCTATGTTATAGTTCAAGTCATCCTTATCCAGTATAAGAGGTGCCCTAGCGCGCCTACTGGACAATCGCTCGCCAGCAAAAGTTCTCGTCAATTGGATAGATTTGGATAAGTATTTCTGCACTCGTTTTAATCTCCTCCACCTGCTACTGTGACCTCCCGCCACCGTAAATTGTGAATGCGTAGGATTTATTACGACACTGTTACAGAGATAGGTTATCTCCATAGCCTGAATGTTTCAAATTAGGTGGAACTGTGTAGTGGTTTTTCTTCTAGTAGAGAAAGTAACTTACTTACCAGGATTATTAGAATAAGGAGTGACCGTTTCCTCGCGAAACTGGGGTCCTAACCCCTTTAATTAGATTTTCTTCAAAGTGAGAAAGTGTACGGGTGTTGGTAGTTTGGAGTGAGACGTTTTGCCTGAGTGATTGAGTGAAGTCTTGTGTTATTTTTCTGTGGTTGTGATATTGATACATTCACTAGCCCTTCAGAGCTAGTGAAGGCATTACTGATTTTTTTGTTCAATCTTGTGGTTTCTTAAATAAATATTCTTAGAGGTACTGCGACCGGGTGGCCTACACTAGCATTTATACGTGCTATAATGCTACATATAAGAATGACAGACATTAAAAGCAGATACGGCGTTTTCGCACAAAGCGCAGTATCATTAAAAGTTCAGTTAGCAGTCACGGCTCTGAGAGGACAAAGTAGTGCAGTCCCAGAGAACAATAATGAATGGGTGTTATGCGTTGGAAAGTGTGAAGTGAGAGTTGTGATCTTGGGTTTTTTTTCCCAAATGCTCAGGAGAAAAAAGAAGCGTGTGAAAAATGTCGAAAAAACAGAAAGACGTGTGCAAAATGTCAAAAACAGAGAGACGTGTGTAAAATGAGCGAGACATGTGGAAAATGGCGGGAAAAAGAAGGAGCTGTATAAAAGGGGGGAAAATGCGAGAAAGGAGAGAGATTTGCGAGGTATTCATTGTGTTGTGTTAGGCAAGCCAGATTCGAGTTTCGTCTTGGAGATTATGAAGATCAGTAGTTATTTTTTCTTTTGGATATAACTCACTATTTTGTGTATACGTAGGTAAACGATCATGTAATTGTGAAAATACCAGTGCTTGTCGAATGACGTTCAATAAACATTTGGTTGAATTTACTACATTGCTGTTTTTGGAACGTTACAGTTTTTCTTTTGGATATACCTTGTCATTTTGGGGCCGTTTTGCTTATCACTAAACCTAAATGAGAAGAACGAACCTGGAAAGAAAAATTAGCAAAAGTCAAGAATTTCCATCTCAGGCATCTGTAGCACTTGAACAACAACATATAAAGGATTAGCTCTTATTGAGTACAAAATCAATACAACTTCTTGCGCATTTAACTCACACGGGCACATATCTAGTCATTTTAGCATCGTGACCTGCCCTTTTCTTTAGTGAAAGCAGACTGGAATAATCACTATAATGGATCCAAGTCAAGAACAACAGCAGCAGCAACAGCAGCAACAACAAGCGTTGTATACACTACAGCAACAATAGGCGTTATATGCAGAGCAGCTACAACAGCAACAGGAAATGCAACAGGCAAGCGTCCATCCTGCTAACATACCCTTACCTGTAGAGGCCGAACCCACAATAACCGCGTTGCAACGGATAACAGACACGCTATCCAATGTAGATCACTATAATAAATATAACCAAATTCGCTCGGTTATAACTCCCTTCACCGGCGATTCAAAGACATTCCGGAGATGGCTAATGAACATAGACAAGTTTAGTTCCATGCTAAATGCTACAAGTGACAAGGAAAAGATCAAAATTGCCTAGACAAGTTTAGTTCCATGCTAAATGCTACAAGTGACAAGGAAAAGATCAAAATTGCCTACCTGTCATCGGAATCTCTTGTGACGGATTTTCTGCGACGGCGCTCCCTCATGTACCCAGAGGAGACCTATACATCGTTAAAGAAGGAACTAATTGCACTGTACAGCGACATAACCGACAAGAAGCACGCGTGGTCGCTCTTGAGGAAAATCCATCAAGAAAAGTCAGAACCTGTTCAATTTTATGGAGACCGTTTATTGAATTTGGCTGAAGAAGCTTTTATTGAAGAAACAGTAACATCACAGAACATTGAAAATCACTTGGTAGGCATTTTTGTGGATGGACTTTACGCTGACAACTTAAAGTTCCATCTCATAAGAAAAGACCCTAAAACTATCACTGATGCTATACAAATGGCAGTATCGGAGGATAACGTACGAAAACGTTTCAATCAACGCACAGGTAGAGATCCTCGCTATGAAGTAAACAGTGACCACGAGCCAACGGAAATCGGTCACTCAAGACAGCAGTGGCACCGTACCAACATCGATCTACACGCCATCACCCTGAGCAACGTCAGTTCCAGCAAGCACACCAACCGAGGCAACAGAATGTCCAAAATGTCAATACGATTATCTGTTACACATGTGGACAAAATGGGCATGTCTTTCGTGCATGCCAATCACACCAGCAAGGATCATTCGGAAATGGTAGACAAGGACATAGAACACATCAACATAATCAATCTCGCGGCTATAACCAACCACAACAAGGACAGAAAAACCACGCAATCGCAACCCAACATTATTTTGCCAGAGATATACCACAATATTTCCCTGCTTCGGGAAACCGACCGAGTACACGTTAGATAGGACCGCTGACGTAAGCTGTATAGAGTGGAACATTTATAAACCCAATAAGTCCCACACAACAAGGAAGAAATTATAACACAGAAAATCATTACCACCGCAATAAAAGGCAGCAGACTGCAGTAAAAAAAATTAACATCCACCAAGACCCGAGTTCTTGTCTCATCTCTATTCAGGGCATGAATTATCGAGCATTGGTGGATACCGGAGCATCGGTAAGCCGAATACGAGAACAACTTTATCGAAAAATTCAGAAATATGTTAAATTTCACCCCACGAAAACTTACATGGCATCGGTGACCGACCAGGAAATGAAATCCCTTGGTACTGCGTTTATCACATTCCAGATTGGAGAACAGAAAATAACCCATCAATTCATTATTACACGCGGTATGTCCCAAAATCTTATTATTGGACGTGATTTCCTGAACAAACACCAAGCCCGAATATACTACAGTCTTCGCAAGATTAGACTGAACGGAGAATACATCAACCTCCAGGATAATTTACACATAGCTTCGTTGGTACGCCTCACAGCTCCAGTGACCATTCCGCAAAACTCACTAATAATAACCAAAGGTCGTGTAAAGGGATCAATTTATGTTCGACCCGGACAGACAGTAGAAATTGCACCGTTGCTGGATGAAGATATAAACGATGATCCACTGATATTCATTACTGAGGGAAAAGCAGAAATTACAAGCTCCCGAAATTTCCCCGTCATGATCGTAAATACCTCAGGAAAAACTCATCCATTGCGAGAGGTGCGATAATTACAAAAGTTAATCTTTCCCACCCCCTATAAACAATCAGGCTACACATAACTGCACAATTGAAGATAAAACATGCCGCAAACACAGGTCTCCACTTCCTTCCGAAAGATATAAAGAACCAGTGAATATACAACCATCTACGACAACAAAGTCTACAAATTATCATAGAAATAAACCGATTACAACCATGACCACAGAGATACCTAATCAACACAAGGAAACAGAACTCAGCACAAAAGAACGGATGGCCGCAACCAACTATCGCAACCTGCCACAGGAAATAGATGACCCAAGCAACTGTACACCCCAACGTAGATACAATGAAAGACACAGGAAGAATTATCAGATCATGTCACACTCTGATACCCATCAGTCCCCTATTCCTTGTCAGCTCCCACACTACACCCCACACCGCCCTGCATTCTTTGGTGACCAACAGTATTCTCAACTGCCTAGAGGATACCCACAGCAGATGAGAACAAGTACAACTAGTCGATTACCTAGAGGACAATGCTACAAGTCCAGGAAAAATAGCAGCTAAGAGGACCCCGCCAGCGACGAAGATTATCAGCTGAATTATGCAGACATGGAAGACCACCTTATAATTCGACAGTCACGAAAGCCTGTTTCCATAGATAGACGTCAACCGGAAATCAAACGATGCGTGAATCTGGTCAATTACAATCAACCACAGAACATTAACTTTGTACCGTACAGACGATGGCAGACACCTAATTGGAGATACCAGCGCCCGCCAATCACCACCGATCGAAGAACCAGACACATATACGTGAGCAACAATGGATATTGCCAGAAAAAACCAGAGAGCAACAATACATATTGCCGGAGAGTATCAAAGAGCAACAATAGAAATTACCGGAGAGAACCAGAGAGCAACAATAAATATTGCCGGAGAGAATCAGAGAGCAACAATACATATGACCGTAGAGAACCAGAGAGCAGCAATACATACTGCCGGAGAGAACCAGAAAGCAACAATAAATATTGCCGGAGAGAATCAGAGAGCAACAATAGATATTGCCGGAGAGAACCAGAGAGCAACAATAAATATTGCCGGAGAGAATCAGAGAGCAACAATAGATATTGCCGGCGCGAACCAGAGAGCAACAATACATATTGCCGGAGAGAATCAGAGACCAACAATAGATATTGCCAGAGAGAACCAGAGAGCAACAATAAATATTTCCAGATGGAATCAGAGAGATCACTGGCCCATTTTCATGAAAGAGGAGTGAAATGTCAAACTCAACGATCAAATACGATTATGTATAATGACATAAAAACACATACCGAAACATGATTATCACAGTTGTTGGACACCTTACATACTACGGCCCAACACCAACAAAGGCTCACCGCTTTTGTGAAAAAACATCAAGATGTCTTCGCCTTAAATGATTTGGAACTGGGTCATACATCAACAGTCTAAATGGAAATTAATACCACTACCGAAGAGCCTATTAGCCTAAAACCTTACCACACCCCACTCAAAAACAGAAAGATAATGGAAAGATCCATTAATGAGATGCTATCAGCAGGCATCATTGAACGTCCCATATCACCATGGTCGTCACCTATCGTCATAGTTAGGAAGAAGGATGGATCGAATAGATTCTGCTGCGATTACCGCGCTTTGAACAGAATCACGAAGACAATCTCCTACCCACTACCCAGAATTGATGACATTCTCGCGACCCTTGGCAACTCGAGATACTTTACCACCTTAGACGCTAGGTCACGGTTCTGGTGTATCCCCATGACACCAGAGGCTAGACTGAAGTCCACATTTACTACACACATGGGTAGTTCCTCATGGAATATCATGCCTTTTGGCCTCAAAGGAAGCCCGGCAACTTATATGTCATTGATGGATGAGGTGTTGAAGGAGATGCAACCTTTCGCACTCGCGTATATCGATGACATATTAATTCATACAGCGGGAACCATTGACGACCATCTTCACAAAGTGGAACTAGTATTTGACAGGCTCAGGAAACAAAAGATCAGACTCAAGTTAAGCAAATGTGAGTTTCTCAAAGAAGAAACAAAATATTTGGGTTTTTTTGTAAATGCTGATGGTATACGTCCAGACAAGGATAAAGAAAAGGCTATCACGGAAATGCCGAGTCCCAGTACAGTACGGCAGGTGAGAGGTTTCATTGGGTGCTGCGGCTACTATAGACGCCACATAATCAACTTCTCTCGTGCGGCTACGCCCCTGATAGAACTGACAAAAAAAATATTCTCGTTTTAAATGGACGCCTGAATTCCAGAAATCCTTCGAATACCTGAAGGATGCCTTGACTACAATCCCGTTACTTGCTCACCCGGACACATCCAAACCCATGGTGTTATATACCGACGCCTCGGACAACGCCAGTGGTGCATGTTTGTCCAACCCATCACATTAAACGAGAAACCAATTTTGCATGAAATCCCCAATGAGAAACCAATCGCGTTTCTTTCGCATGCTCTATCAAAGTCCCAAAAGGGATGGTCGACGACAGAAAAGGAAGCATACGCGAGCCATTATGCAATACAAAAATTTGATTTTTATGTACGAGGAACCAGGCTCATAATCAGGACGGATCATCAACCCCTAGTCAATTGGCTCTCTAAGACACATGAACAACCTAAGAAACCGCAGACATGGTCCATTAACCTCCAATCCTACAATACCATCAAAGAGTACATCCCCGGAACCATGAACACATGTGCAGATCTGTTGTCTAAGATTCCATATGAGGAGAGCAAAACGCAGAACACTACAGTGAAAGAAGAACTATCCACATCGACGGAAATCGATGATAATACCAAACAAATAAATGTAGTTAGCTCCAACCAACATGACATATATGAGAACACACATAAGTCTGAATCACAATCGAAACCAGACAGTCATCCAGATGGCTTCCACATGGCAATTGAGCAGAAGAAGTATCCAGATCTAACAAAACTCATGAAACAAGCTGAAGAAAACCCAAACAAATTTCCAACGCTTACGATCCTAGACGAAGTATTGTACCACATTGACCCCAAACAAGACGGACAGCTACAGAAATACATACCAAAACACATAGTACCGCTGGTTTTGTCCCAATTTCGTAATAAAAATGGTCACGTTGGAGGAGACAAGACATCAGATATCATCAAACAACGATACTATTGGACTTCACAAAACAGGGATGTCATTGAATATGTTCACGTGCAGAATCTGTAAAATGCGTAATATGAAACCATCACGAGCACTGCTCCAAGCAATGCAAGCAGAACATTTCCCAATGGCGACAGTCAGCATCGATGTTTCGGGACCGTATCCCATCACACAGTCAGGGAACCGATATATCTTGCACATAGTAGACCAGTATTCAGTATGGCCGTAATGTTACCCTTTGAAGAACATCACATCTGAAACGGTTACCTAATATTTTATCCAAGAATTCCTACCAAGATATGGCTGTCCCAGACGCATCATATCGGATAGTGGCAAACAGTTCGTTGGGAATCCCTTCAAAGCAATGCTTAAGAGGTTCAACATTACCCATACAACTACGAGTTATTATCACCCTCAGTCCAATGGCGGAAATGAACGCCTGCACTCAACCATGCATGATGTTCTCGCGAAGTATATCAATGGAAATACACAGTATTGGGATCTTTACATCAACCAAGCATTTGGAGGCCATTAGAGTGAATATAAACGACACTACTGGTATGTCGCCATTTTATATGCTCTATGGAAGAGAACCCTCTTTTCGCCTGGACAATATGTTACAGCCCAACGTAAATATGTAGGTGAAGACCCCATAGAACTGATTTTAAGAGAGAAATTCAAGGTCCACCAAATAGTACATAAGAATACTGCGAAAGCATTTGTAAAGAAACAGAAACAACACGTCAAGAATGTCAAGCTTGAAAGCTTTAACGTTGGCGACAGAGTGTACTACCGAAAGAATGTCCGTGATAACAAATTTAATGCCCGCTGGATGGATGGCTTCAAGATTCTAGAACAGACAACACCGACTAATTACAAGATCAAGAACGAATAAAGAAATATCTTTACCAAAGCCCATGTCACGCAAATAAAACAAAATGATCATCGTCCCATTACACCACATAAGAGATCACAAATAGACCAATAAGAAAAGCTACATTATATTATCAACATTCCAGCACTACGTCAGAGTCTAGCACAGACAACGATATTTCAGAAGCAGAACGGCACACCTCTGAAAACGACTAATTTTGTGACGCTGTCAACAGAATGAGACAATATAGAAGCACATCCGACAGTGAAGATGATATTCCCCTCGCTGAGTTACGCGAAAGACTAGAATATCGAAATACGAGGTTACAGGCCGAGCAAGTTGCTCCTGAACACGCTGACACCAGGATAGATTCATGCCAGCCTATTGTACAATAACCATATTATAGAAATGAACAACCCTCAACAAGCAACTACCACTCTGATGAACAGTGGGATAGTGAAGACGAGACACCCCTGCAGGTGATTCAAAGTAGAACAATTCACAACAACCAGTATACTGAAGATAATGATATTCGACACACAGCACCGTCTAATGAAGAAAACGCAGACAGCGCTACATGCACACTTAAGGAAGATGATATTATTCTTCCATCACCTCCATTGAGACACGAATCCGACTTTGAAACGGCAGATCCCGAGAGTGACCACGAAAGTATGATCAGTCAAGACAACACTGAATTTCGCACGGCAACTAAGCGCCCATATTCTGGCTCAACAGATGACTCCCCACCGTTAGCAAAGTTTGTGAGGTTACCTCAAGAGCACATACGTATGAAATTGCGAAGAAAACGCAGACAGCCCCACAATACGCAGCATGAAGTGCACCATTTAAAACTACTTCATCCTTATCCTCGACAACTGGAGCCACCACCCACTCGACAGTGCGAAATACGCCATTCTCTTGTGATCAACGATTGACGAGTAAAGAAGTTACCTTGATGGACATCGCCAAGTTCCTCATGTCAACATCGTAAACGTCCAGTTGAACGATTATTGGTTTATTGGAGAATCAATCTTCTCTAATAACAAAAAGGTACTCCCCAGCTATAGTACCCAACCAGTACTCCCTCTACATAGTACTCCCCATCATTCCCCGACATCATCTAAAGTCACTATTATCCTTTTTTTTTAATAGGAAATTTTATTTTTCAGAAAGATGTCAGCCTCAGTCAAGACCCTTCTGATGATATTGATGATAGTGACAGTTACGACGTCTGTAACACCCAGATATACTAACAATTTATTATGGCGTGACGCCAATGTGTTTGAATGTTATAGAAGTATTTAAGATGCTTTGTCGACATGGACTGTCATTATTATTACATCTTTTGAACCGCTACGTCAGGAAATTGAAGAACTTTCGCAAACATTCGCATATCTTGAACACTTTGTTATCCAGGTTAAACAGAACTTTAAATTATCTCAGTTTTCTAGTTATTCAAACCTTTTTGCGAGTGTTAGGTACAAAATCGTTATAATTAGAAGAGCACTCACGGTAAAATCAACTTCAGTTTTACAAACTTAGCCATCCATATAAAAACAAGAAAGCTGTAATTCCTTTTATTGGAAATGCTTTAGAGTATCTATTCAGTAAAGCTACTGATAACCCGTTCCATACATCTTCCGTTCTCAAGATGTATTTACAACTGAGAATATTTCTATTCAATTTCACTTCTCTAATTTCGTGATATGGCAACCTCTCAAATTCGTCCATCCAAACCGGAACTACTTTTTCTACTCCCCCCCCCTCCCCCGTCAGTGGAAACAGTTCCGCCTGGCTCTAATTGATTCACACATGAAGGCCGGGAGCTGGGCTTGGTTGTCAGAGACTATTTGAGGCGCGTGCCATAGAAGCATTTGATGTGAGCTTATCCGCACTGCAACTCCCGGAAATAACAACCTTTGGAACCCATTTATACTAGAGCCGACGACTACTGCAAGCTAACAGTGTAATGCAATCCCAGCTTAACGCGATGCGTAAAAGCAATCACATTGTAAATCTAACGACGACGCAATAAGCACGCACAAGTAACTAAGATTTGATATGCACTACTACAACCCGCCAAGTGAAAATCGTACGTACTAGATAACAACTGAAGCTGACAGTAAAAAACGGTCATCATTCACAATCTGCTCTATGAAAGTGCCATACTTATCACGATATTGCCATCGTCCAATATTCGACATAGTAAACGCAAGATTTATCACCACTAAAAATACAACCAGCTATCATATTCTTCTTCTTCTTCTTCTTCTTCTCGTTCGCTGTTGTTTAGAAATGTCTACACAAGAAGTCCGGTTTTCTGGATGTATGTTGCTGTGGTTGAAAGTTCTTCAAGACTCCCAAACAGCTTTGTGTGGATGTGCGTCTCTGTGGGCCAATGTTCAGTTCGCAATTGACTAAGCATGTGGCAGTCTTGCAGGATGTGTTCGGCTGTCTGTGCTGCCTGTCCACACGTACATAGGGGTGATGGGACCAATCTCAGTCTGTATAAGTGACTGTTCAGTCTGTTGTGGCCTGTTCTCATACGGAACAGGATCACCTGTTTTGCTCGATCAAGATATTGATAGTTGTCTCTTTGTTGATCAATTTTCCTGATGGCCTTGATAAGGGTCTTCTTTTCCTGGAATGTGATTGTTTGTTCTTTTTGTTCCTGTGTTGCTCCCTCTTTTGCTAACATATCTGCTCTCTCATTTCCTGGTATGCCACAGTGTGATGGTATCCACTGTAGCACTACCCTTCTTTTGATATTTACTTCGCATAGGACTTTGTTTAATTCTGGCAGTTTATCACTGTTGAGGGCTTGCAGAACTGACATTGCATCGGTAAGGAATACAACCTGCTGACATTGGCTTATTGTGTTATTTATTATTCCTGCAGCAATGCTTATGGCCTGTACTTCAGCAGCATAGTTTGAACAGAATATTCCAGTAGGTGAACAGGTGGATTCATTTTCTTTGTCTGGATAGACCACATAAACTCCTGCGCCTCCGTTCTTCACTGCTCTGGTTGCAGATCCATCAGTATATACTTGGATCCATGCTTCTCTGGGGTATAGTTCTTCAATCATGTCACATGCTGCTATTTTCCTTTGGAGAGTATTTAGCTCTCCCATGGGGCAGGTGGTAGTTATGGAGGTCTTAATACTGAAATTTTGATGTTGTTCCCATGGGGTTGGGAGGAGTGTGGGAGTTATTTCCTTAGTGATGTCTGGTAGTTCATCCTTGTATGTTCTAATTAGTTTTTTTGGACCGATGCACAAAACTGCTTCTCTTCAACCTCCCACTGGCTAAATCTCCAAATCTAGTTTTCATTGGATGTGCGGGCATGTTCTTGTACTTTTCTGCTTGGATCAGGGTCTTAGTGTCTCGTCTGTATAATAAAGGTGGAATGCCTGTGATTTTTTCCATTTCATTTATTGGTGTGGTCTTCATGGCACCCGTGATCAACCTAAGCGCTTGATTTTGTACTTTATCTAAGGCTTGTAGGTGTGATTTGGCTGCTGTAGACCATGCTGCTGATCCGTACTCTAATATAGGTCTTATTTCACCTGTATACACTTTCTTTAGTGTTGTTTCGTTAGCTCCCCAACTTGATCCAGCTATTTTCCTCAGTATGGAAAGTTTTCTTCTCGCTTTAGCCTCTGTTCTCTCGATGTGGTGCCTCCATGTCATTCTCTTATCTAATGTAATGCCCAAGTACACCGGTTCCTCATCTGTTTGGACATGTATATTTCCAAGTCGTATCTCTCCTGCTTTGTCTTTGTTGGAGAGCGTGAAAAGTGTTGTTGATGATTTTTCAGCGTTGATCTGCACCATCCATTTCTCTGTCCATGCTGCTATGTTGTCTGCTGCCCTTTGTATTCGCTTATTAGCGATAGTTAGATGTTCTTCTACACACCACACCACCAAGTCGTCAGCGTATAGGGCAGCTCTCACACCTTGTGGCAGATCGTGGATGAGGTCATTGATGAATACAAGGAACCGGGTGGGAGACAATACTGAGCCTTGAGGAACTCCATGTTTTAGGAGGATTTTCTTGCTGTTGTGACCTTCCATAGTGACTCTTGCTTTCCGATTGTGTAGGAACGACTGGATCCATTTTCTCATATTACCCTTGATTCCGTTCCTTTGCAGTTTTACTATTAACCCGTCTTTCCATACTTTGTCAAAAGCTTTTTGGAGATCTATCCATAGGGTAAAGACTTTTCTCTTTTCTTGGAAGGCATCTTCAACGATCTGTGACAGGTATGTGATTTGGTCTTCTGTGCTGCTGCACTCTCTAAACCCTGCTTGTTCTGGCACTAAAATTTTCTCGGATTCCAAGTACCATTTCAATCTTCTGTTGATCATCCTCTCCATTGTCTTACATACACAGCTTGTTGTTAGGCTTATTGGTCTGTAGCTGGTGGCCTTCCTGTTGTCTTTTCCTTTCTTTATGATGGGACACATGAGCGCCTCTCTCCATATCTGTGGCACACTGCCTGTCATCCAACTGTAGTTGTATATTTGCAACAGTTTGCTCATTGCTGTATATCCTAGGTGTTTTAGCATTTCGTTGGTTATACCATCCGGGCCTGGTGATTTCCTGTCTTTAAGTTTCCACACGGCTGTTTTTAACTCGTCCATATTGAAAGGTTTGGACATAACGTCCGGACTGTTTCCATTAGTTCTAGTGTGGATTATTTCTTGACGAATGTCTCGTTGTCTGCGTAAATTGACGGAGATGTTACTTTCATTTCTGTAGGATTCCGCAAATATGTCTGCTGCTTGTTTGCCGGTATATAGTTTCCCTGCATCGTCTAGTGTAATGGTTTGTCGTTGAGAATTGTTATCGTCATTCAATTGTTTAGTGAGTTTCCACAACTTTCTCCCTTCCTTTTCAAGGTTTAGTTTATATGTTTTTTCCCCTCCAGCTTCTCCTCTGGGCTTCTAGCTTTCCTTTAATGAATTTTGCTTTTGCCTTTTGTAGCATGATATGGTTCTGTTGGGATGGTTGTACCTCTGCAGTGTGCCTTGCTTCATTCATATCTTCATGTAGGTTTTGTAGTGTGTTGGACCAATATGGTACATAGTTCTTCCTCGCTCCTCTCGGTATTGTCTCCTTTGCTGACTTGAGTACTCCATTATTAAAATCCCAGATGACTCTGTTAATGTCTCTGTCTAGTACCTTAATATCTTTTGTAAGCAGATTTTCTCTGTGTTGATAAATGGACCAATTTGCTTTTTTATAATTCCATCTTGGCTGACTTGGACTTGTATTAATTGTTCTATTAATTTTGATGAATACAGGACGATGATCACTTCCACCGAGTTGTTCTCCTATTTCCCTTTCCACTATCCCAGCCAAATCAGGTGTGCAGAATGCCAGGTCTGGAGTAGAGGTGCTATGCCATCTTCTGGAGTAAAAGGTTGGAGGATCATTAGGGTTGTTTTGAGAAGGGTTAGGTTATTGTCGTCTTGCCAGTTTTTCTATCTCTTCGCCCCTTCTATCTAGCTGGTTGTATCCCCAGCTTTGGGAATGGCTGTTGAAGTCTCCCACCGCTATGAAGTTGCCAATGGGGACATCTATGCTAGTCATGTTCAGTGGTATGTCATTGGGGCAGTAGAAGTTTAGGAGATCCAGTTCCAGAGTGTTATGTTTTATATGGATTACTTGGTATTCTGCACCTTCTTTATATGTCTTGGATTCTATAGCGTTGAGGTTATTCCTTATCAGTGTTAGTATGCCACCCTTCTTCCGATCTTTTCTGTCAACTCTGAAGCATTGATAGCCCCGTATCTTAAAATGTTTTCCTTCCTGTAGGTGGGTTTCTTGTATGCAGCATATGCTAATTTCTTTCCGAAATAGGGTATTCTCTAGTTCAGTCTTTTTGTTGTTGACTCCCTCTGCATTCCAATGCATGACATTCAGAGGGGCCGTCGTCTTATCTGGTTGGCCAGTTACTTTCTCCTTCCGCCTCCTGGCTCCATTTGGCGGACTAAAAATACAACCAGCTATCATATTCAGTGGCTTGTGTTGCATCAGTGATCATACAGTGATGTGAATATATTTATTTCAGCGTGCTATATCTAGCGAAAGTGTTTGAGCAGTTCAGAACAGAACGTTCAATTTATCGTCCAGTGTATCTTGGGAACTCACTACCGAAATCAAAACTCCGCCTAGGCCGGTCCCAAGCCCGGCTGAAAAAGGAGGAGGGCGGCCTGCATGGAGGCCGTAAGGAGGCAGCCCCTCCATAAGCAAAGGCACAACAGGCCAATCAGCTGTTTGCTTTAAATCATGATTACGCAAACTACAAGAGAGAAAACCGGACTGATTCTAAAGGCGACGTTCTGGAACAGACTACGGACTACGACATACGGAACATGGAACACAAGAAGTATAAATGGGAAGGAAGAGGATCTGGTGAAAGAGATGAGGAAAGCCAAATTAGAAATCCTGGCTTTAACAGAAACAAAGAAAAAAGGACAACGAGTTATGGATCTCAATGGCGACACGCTGCTCTACAGTGGTGTCTGCACTACATGAAGAGTTAAAAAGGGCGTGGGTTTCATTGTGGCAAAAACCAAAGGGATAGTATCAAGGGATGGAACTTTGTCTCGGAACGCATTATGGTCCTAAAACTAAAAGAAGGAGAAACCGTAGTCAACCTTGTCATTGTGTATGGGCCAAATGAATATAAGCGAGCAGAGGTCAAGGAGGAATTCTTCGAGCTGCTTCAAACGACAGCGGACGACTGCCTGGATGAAGTAATCCTGCTCGGAGATTTCAATGCCAGAGTTGGAAATGACCATGCTAGATGGGGTGGAGTTATCGGAAGATATGGAGAAGATACTCTTAATGCAATGGAAAGCGACTCCTTAGATTCTGCACTGAGCAGAATCTGATCATTACAAACACAAAGTTCCCCCATAAGCACATACATGTATACACTAGGTATGAACCAACAAAGAATGAGAAGTCAGTGATCGACTATGCCATAGTTAGGAAGAGCTCATTCAAGTATGTCCGTGATGCTAGAATGTGGAGGGGGCCAGAGATTGGAAGTGCCCACTACTTGTTAACAATTAAAAGAACAACTGAAAGTGTTACTCAGCCTAGGAACTGCATAACATCACACAAGAAGCTAAGTAAACGAACAGAGGAAACAAGCATTAAGACCTACAAGTTGAGAGAGCCAGAAGTGAAGACCAGATACCAGGGGCTTGTTGCTACAGTAGTGCGAAACACAGAACAACAACCTGATGACCTGTAAACACTCTGGTTGAAATTCAAGAACATCATAAAGACAGCTGCTGCAGAAGCATGTGGTGAAGTTCGACTTGGGAACAAGAGAAAGAGGACACCTTGGTGGACAGATGAAGTTAAAGAGAAAGTGAGAGAGAAGAAAAGGGCACGGAAACAGTACTAAGGAGCAAAAAACACACCAGGAAAAACAGAGAAATACAGAGAAAATATGATACTCAGAACAGAAGCAAAGAACAAGGTGCTAGCAGCAAAACAAAAATCCTGGGAAGAATTTAGAGAAAAGTTAGAAAGCGATGCGCAAGAAAACCAGAAATAGTTCTATAAGACCATAAAGAACATGAGGAAGGAAAAACAGTGCCCTCTTAACTTTATGAAGGAAAAGCAAGACAAATTGCTTACTGCCCCAAAAGAAGTAACGGAAAGATGGAAAGAATACTTTTCAGAGCTCCTGGATGGTGAGAAAGGTCAAGCATCAGAAACGATATCCACTGACACAGAAGGGGAAACCAATTGTGATGAAGATGACTAAAGATGGAAGAACTGAAGGCAGCGCTGGAGAAAATCAAGATGGGCAAAGCAGCAGGACATATTGTCATAACACCAGAAATGGTTAAGTACATGGGAGCAGCAGGCGATCTTTTACCTCTAAGGGTCCTACAGGCAGCTTGGTGCAACAAGACCATACCAAAGGATTGGGAGATGGCCATAATAACACCGATTTTCAAAAAAGGTGACAACCGACAATGTGGAAACCATAGAGGCATATCCCTCCTCTGTGTCTCTGGTAAAATCTACTCTAGAATACTGGAGCAGAGACTCAGACGCCTAGCTGAGCCACAAATGGATGAGGTCCAGTGTGGCTTCCGAGCAAATCGAATACTCAAGACCTAATCTTCACACTCAGACAGTTGAGTGAAAAGGCTCTTGAGTATAAGAGTGAGATCCATCTTTGCTTCTTAGATCTGGAAAAGGCAGTTGACAAGGTCCCCTGGAATAAATTCTGGGACTGTTTGGCAAGGAAGAACATTCCAACACCTCTGATTCATGCTATACATAGCTTCTACAAGTCTTGCAGAAATTATGTGAGGACGGCAAAGCATAAGTCAGAAGAATTCATTACCACCAATGGTGTAAGATTTTAAGGTGATATCCTGTCACCTTATCATTTCATACTCCTCATGGACGATGTCATCAAGGCATGTAAGGAGAGGACAAGAAAGTATTCAGTGGGATACTGGAAGATGAGACAGGTCTGTATTTCAGAGCTGGGATTTGCTGATGATATTGCCCTGATTGCTAAATCAGAGGCACATCTTCAATCCAACCTGCAAGTCTGGAAGGAAGAGCTGGAAAAGAGAGGGATGATCATAAGCAGCTTGAAAACAAAAACTACGGTGATATCATGAGAGGAAAGAAGACATCAGATTAAGCTGGGAGAACAGGTTCTGGAGCAGTTCGACCACTTTAAATATCTTGAAGTTGTCATATACCGGAAGGGAAGCATCAAAGAAGAGTTGGCTACCCGAAGAGCAGCAGCTGCGAGACTTTTTCAAGCCATAAATCGAGGATGTCTCAGCAAAAGAGAAGTTGGTAAGAAGACGAAGATGGCTGTATATCGCTCCACCTATGTCCCAGTCTTGACGTATGGATGCGAGTCATGGTCAATGACTACAACCCACAAAAGCCAGATCCAAACCTCAGAAATGAGGTATCTGAGGAAGGTGGTTGAAGTAACAAGAAGACATGGTCCGCAACCAGACAATACGTCAAGGCCTAAAAACCGAACCCATGCAGACCCAAGTAGAACAGTCCGAACTAAGATTGTTTGGCCATGTCTGCAGAATGGGAGAAGATCGGCTACCACGGCAAGCATGGGAAACTAAGAGCCGAGAATCCAGACCTCCAGGACGACCCAAAGTCCGCTGGGAGGACAACATTAGACAATCTTTGTAGGACCGAGGACTAGATTGGAACCAAGCCAGGAGGAAGACAGCCGGATCGTCTTGTATGGCGCTCTCTCTTACAAACCTCTACACCTCACGGTAGAAGAGGAACGACTAAGTAAGTAAGTAACTACCGACTTCCAAAATGGCCATCCTTCTCCTCTACCTCTTTTTCACCTGGTTGCCAGTACCTCAGATCCCCCTTCTATATCTAAGAATCAAGTGCAATCCCGCCACGGTTAATTCAATTATTAACTATTGTGACAAATGTATGTGAAATGTGATGCGGAATCGAAAGGATAGTAATGGTGTTTTCTCGTAATTTATGAATAAAGAAGATTATGGAACAATGACTGACATGAATGTAAAAAATAAGCAGAATTGCTCTTATGTTGTACTTGGTGTACTTAATGATCTTGTCTGGCTCAGTGGACCCAACCGCTCTCAAGTTAAAAACTTACTACTTCAGACGGAGCTGATATGAATTATCTCCAATACCATAATTCCCGCCGTAGGTACGTCGGTCTGTCGGTCACATCATGCACACCGTCATTTGTGCACTTTTCTATTTTCGAGAGAGTACATTAACTTTCAACGGCAGCTAAGGGGTGCAACTGTAGTGAAAGTTAGACAATAATTGCATTGTTTCCCTTATATGTACTCTCCCGAAAATAGAAAAGTGCGCAAATGGCCGTGTGCATGAACAGTTTGATTATGTGTGGCCGGACAGGGTGTTTGGGGGTTTGCTGTTTATACGAAGAGTCTAGTTAATAGACTAGCCTATACGCTAGAGGTGGAAATTGTTCTTCGACAGACTTAAGGGTGTACCAGGTTCTAGGATGATCCTCTAAGGTGTAATATTTTAGAGCAGTTATGGTTCATATATTATTAGTTTTCAACATACATTTTTTCTTTCCTTTTTCTTAGGCAATTCCAAGGCAAGGCAAAACAAGAGATCAACTATCCTTGATCCAAATTTCAAACTTCTTATTTACAGCATTTTTTTAAAGAAAGTGCGAAATATAATATCAATCATGCTTTGTTTCAATCATTTGTATACATTCTTCTCCATGTTACAACTGGGCGATAGACTTCGTGTCAATCATCCTGATTCAATCCTTGTAAAAATCTTCTCCTTCAATAATTGTATCCCTTCGCAGTAGGCTTATGCAAAGTAGGGAATACCTACAGTTTTCTATGAACAAATCATTTTCTTCATTTTTAACAAAACAGCTTCGATACTAGGGAAACTGTCAGTGCTTCTGCATTAATTTCTCCACACTATGCATTGTTCAAAGGGCAATCGTACAGCCATATCTTTTTCCTCTAGATCTGTACGAGCTAGTCTGACTTGACATGGCAAAAACGTTATAAGGCATTTGAAGCGAACTACTTACGGTGTCATCCTGAATTGAAATAATGCACCACAATTTAAAACACTGTGAAGGAGAAATACTTATGTCTTCAACAGATAGAATGAAAACCTCATTTATTTCATTGTGAACAATTCTCAACTACAGCATAAGGCCAGTGCGTCTGGTCACTTCGACTACTTGTCTGCAACTACTTTGGCCGGGGAAGCCCGCTAGGTTTATCAGCTCAATCTGGGTCAGCGTTGCGTGATCTTATTTCATCTCACGATTGGACAATAAATTTATCTACGCTGTTACTATCATGCTCTGTTTCTACTATAAATTTACGGTTAAATTTTAACTAATTTCTATCACCCAAGCTATAGTCTGTTTAGTTAGAAGTGATAGTTCTTAAAGTGACGAGCTCACTGTCACATATAGATCTCGGGGCTCCGCAAATGTATCCCGTAGGGAGACATTTAAGTACTATCAATAACAAAAATCTTCCCAAAAAAATTCTAAGTCCAAAAAATTTTCGAGAAAATTTAACGAAATCCCTACATCTGAGCTTTTTTGTCTATCTGGGACTGTCGTCTATAAAGGGGCCTTATTGATGGACATCATCTCCAAAAATTTTATATCATCTTTCATATCACAACCTTATTTCATCAAATTTACCAACAAAAAATTTTAAACATCCATGAAGTCATCACTCAAAGTATGGGGAGTGGCAACATTGGGAACATGAACAATAAAATATCTTATTTGCATAACTTAATTGCATTATCATAATCTAAATGCATGTTGACAACATATTATTAGTCATTGTGTGGAGCAGGGTGTAATATCATTTCTGTTCCTGTCATTGGTTCCATATCCTAAGGCTTCGAGTACCCTAAAAATGTTGAAGTTATTTTCTTCCTGATGTTCCATAATCATGGGTGTAATTTTTTTAAATTTAGTTTCCAAGTATTTTACACTTTATTCGAATAGATTTCTAAAGTCTCCACATCCTTATTGTCATGTTGATCTTCTTTCCATAAAACAGTTTATCCTTCCTTGGTTATCCATCATGTTTTCTTTTCCAGTAAATGATCTAGTTGCTCATTGTTATTATAAAAAAACATCTCTAGGCATATGGGTAAAGATTTCTAAATTATAATGTAACCATTAACATGTTAACATGCAATCATATTTTTCACAATAAAAGTATTAAAGCCTCATGGCTTATCCTTATTTATTTGTGTCTTCTTCTTCTTCTTCCTCGTTCGTCCTGAAAAGGACGGTGGTTGCGTTGTGTCTGTTTACGCCTAAGCTGTGATATCTGCACCTTTCGGTCGACACATCCGACTTCTGCACGGCATTTTTTAGGACCGGGTTTGCCTTCCCATTGCGATCCATACTCGCTCAGCCAGACTGCACTGCTGCAGACTGTTTCCAGGACCACCACGTGGAGGTGGAGTGCGGTCTTGACCAGCTCTGATTCGCTGGTCCTGACGCAGGCAGTCAAGCTATGAGTCGCTGACTGCGTTCTCTATTGCTGCGTCTTTGGGTCCCATTTGTGTCTGAATGTTTCCTGTATTTGAAATTTGCCAAATGGTAAGTGTATAAATTCGGTCCAAGTCCATCACTGTATAGAGAATATTCTATATTATTATTATTTTTTTTTTTTCAAAATATGTGACGTTTGTCTCCAATTTCCACACAGGTAATAGGTCTGGTGGGGATCCTGGCCATTTATGACTCAGCCATTTCTAATTGTTTGAAATCTTTCTTTTTTCTTTTTCTTGTTTTTTGTCAACACGTTATTCTCTAATGTGAGCCATAGCTTAAAATTATTTATTATTACTAGTCTTTTTCAAAAAAAATCATCTGTGTACTAGCTTTGTTGCAATTATCATACATCAACTTATTCAATCAATCATCAACACAATATGTTTACAACATGTCATTGAAATAAATTTTAAATATTCCCATTTTTTCTGTCAAGACACGGTTCCTGGCACTCTGGCTACTATTGTATCCCTGTTATCTTTGCTTCCATGTATATAATGTAACATTTTTCTTTTTTTTTTTAATAAGCTCAATGTATCATTTATGGCGTTCCAAAATTCCATGCTATGGGGTTCCTGTCTAGTTCTCCTGTTATCACTAGAAATACATCCTTAGTGAACCTTATGCGCTGTGTCTGTCAATATTTCTCAACAACACATCATACAATCATTATAGAAAATCAAGTCGAATATCTTAATTCAGTAACAATATATAACAAAAATATTTTTTTCTTTACAATATTTGCATTGTCAACACCAGTTCTGCCTTTGCAGGTCGAAGGTTTTTCAGAACTATATGGTGTTTATAACATCTGCTGCTACAGCCAGATGATCAATTTAAATTTCTTAAATTCACAATAATTTAAGTTAATTATTATTATGGGACATGAGGGTATACGTATTCCAATGTTGATCCATGACGCAGCAATATGTATGTCCCATCTAGGTATTCTTTTATAATTTCATGTCCATCTATTGTATATATATCCATGATACGTCATTCCGTGGGGTTACATTGTTTTTGGTCCATATATCGTAAGGGGCAATCCAATCTCGGTATTGTCACAATGTGTCAATCATTTTTCAATCCTCTGGTTTGTTTTATTATTTGATTTGAAGTACCATAACCATTTCAATATAACCATTAGCAAGCAATAGTCATGTGCATTCTATCTTATTATAATCAGGTTCACAATATAGGCAAGTTGCAAAAATATCAAAAAAAATTGTCTTCTCCCAAAATGTGGAGATATTACACAATCTCTCGTCTCTTGTATATAACAAATATGTAATCATTTCATTCCATTATTATATTATTTTGTCCATAACCTCTGTGGTTCAATGGGATATTCATACTCCATTTGTATATCCTTTGTCTATGGGTGATCCAAATCTCGTATGGTTCCATTATGTGGCAATCCTCTGTTTCTATGACTTGTTATATGTCTGTGGAAATCCCTAAGATTTTCCAATTATTTTGACGTCTTTCTTTCGTATCCACGAAAAGACTATAATATTAGTAACCAACATTTATGTGGGGCATTCATGCATAAGCTTCATATCAACAACATCCTTTGTATTATCATATAGTTTCACTATAACACTGTAAAACCTATATAATGTCACAGGCAACCTTCATAAAGAGATGCTTCTTTTTTTCTCATGTGTCACCAGCAGTATTGGGGAAAGGTGAAAATGTATTATCTCTGGGGTTAGCATAGACAGCTGCTATCAAGGGGTATTCTAATCTGCAGAATCAGCATGCGCAGATGTCTTTGGGGTATTGGTTAAAAGGCAATGTCTTGAAATTGGGCAGCGTATTATACATCAGCTTGTCATACCGGTGGGTAAATTTTTATCAGTCATTTGTTTACATCAACAATTTGTGGGAGTGGTACTATGGTATGCATCAGCAGTGATGTATGTCAATCTAACAACCATCTTGTAAATATGCTATTCTGTTGTGTTATATTAGTGTCATTCTTCTTCAATGACACTTTATGACTCTATTTCAGGGTTATCTTAGTCATAAATATGTAACCTCAGCATTATCTAATATCTTCTTATATAATTTCTTAATAGCGGGGCTGGGAAGGAAGTGAAATTGAAAATGAGTAAGAATGTTAGGAACACTGTTCAGAACAAGTAAAAGGACAGTATACTGTGGAGTCGTCATGGATAGAGGAAAAATAGACTATCTGTGGAATACAAGAGTATTGTAATGCAAAAGGATGAAGACATTATTTGGTGAATGAACTTATAAGTTCCGAATGTCATCTCGGAATGGTAGAAAGAAAAGGTGTGAGAAGTGAAGTGGGGAAATCTTATAATGGTTGTTAAAGATGGAACCTGCAATCCATTTTGCTAAATGCAATATTTTCTAACAATTTTTCATGTACATTACTCAAAATAAATATGGCATGACAGATATGGGTATAAATTTTGATGGTGTGAATTGTACATATCCTGTCACAAGCTGTAATAGTAGGTTCAATAGAACATTATAGAAATAGACAAGTCTAGTGGCATAGGCATTATAGGTGAAAAGGATTAGTAAAAAGTAAGAAAGGACCACTAGTGCAAAGTGTTCTGCGAGAGGATACACTAAGATGTATCAAAAGGAAGTCACTGGAGTCGGGAATGTGTAAGGACAAGAAGTCGAGCTCAGGAAATGAGGAAAGTGATCATAAATCAATGTCATAGCAAAATCAGCGTGACACATATGTTATAAATGGGGTGGTGTAAGTTAACATTAGAACTGTCTAACTAATTTAACGTGTCATGTGTGTGATTGCCAATAGCAAGTCTGTGATTTTGTGTCAATTTTATTTCACAATCAAAATCTTCTAATTAAAATCGTCTGTGGGCTGTTCTCGAAGTATTCTGGTTATCAATGATGTCGTCTGGGGAAACAGTTTCTTGGTTAGGCTTTTGATATCTCACACTGACATAGGGCACCTAGAACTGTCAATATTGAACATAGTCTGAAAATAGAGTACATGATATAGTTAAAACATTTTTCACTTTTGCGAAGACCGTGCATGGATGGGCATGCACATGAACACTTGGGCGTGTTTATAGAAGTTTCGCCATTTCTTTCATTTCTTTCATCATTTCAAGCATTGTGAATTCCCGACTGGATAGGCGAGCATCATATTGAGTAACTGTGGGTGCAGCATTGTAAAGTTTCTTTTCTTCTTTCCACTCTGTAAAGTGTCAGTCTGTATGCTCTGTAAGGAAGAGTGGTGTGTTGTTGAGATCAGGCATGCTCCAGTCTACCCAGCTGTAAATGGGTAACTCACCCTAGTCCTGAGTTAGGGAAGGCAAAGGCTCCAGGGGAAGCAGGCCCTAAACTTGGTCACTTCAACCGACGCAGGATGGTGTATGTATGAAGTAGAAGTGTAGAGTGTGATTACCGCGAATGGTGTACTGTTCGTGTGCTGACCAATATAACCACTCATACACTTGTGTCTACAAGGCACCAATGCAGACTGCTGGAATCTTTGTTTACTCAATTTATTCAGACGTACACACTGGGACATACGAGTACATCATGGTATGTTGACATATCAATTTGTAGGTATACATAGCAGATCTGAAGTCATGACACATGCAGAAATAATGGGCAGTACATCAAAAGTTCAATGTCATGATATATTATGGCCGCATCCCCCTATCTGACTAAACGCGTCAGTGAAGGCAGATCGATAAATAACTAAAGTTACTTGACGTCCATAGTTTGTAGTATATATTATGAAACCACGAAAGGGGGTTTCTAGCAAGATTGAGATCTCCCGGTCACTGTCCGATAATAGGATAAATAATCTGTTCTCTTGGCAGTGATCAAAACATATGATGACCGAAATCTAACATGGCTGCCTCCCTGAGTTGTCGTTCACTCATTCATAGGAAGGAGAATATAAGCCAGAGTTAATTTATAATGGGTATATAAATGATTTCATAAATGTTTCCATACAGCTCTACGGTGATCAGGTTAATTCACGTAGCCATAACCGCTGTAGGAAAGTCTGTCATCTTTGTCGATACAAAACACGACCCTAGCGATACGAAGCACAATGTTCCATCTAGGTCGAATCGACATGAGATCATCAAAATAGGGTCTGGCAATACATGGAGTCCGAATTATACATTGTACCGTACCTTAGGAGAGTCTCTAACATAAACTATAGTAGAGATACCATCTCCTTTAGAAAAAAACCACTTCCTGAATCATATTTCCTTAAGAATCTACCAGCCCTTTGAAAAATGCGTACCCGCCATTATCACGGTACATCGGAACTCATCACGACTTGTCAAGACAACTCATACTTCCGCTAGACCGGAATAACAAGAATCTAGTCCCTCCTACCCATCCAAAATATACAATATAGGACTGATTCTACTTGTACTAATAATATGTAATACATATGAATTCAGGCCATAAACACAATAAGCAAATTAATATATTTTCTGGCCCTAAAAAATAAGTACAAACGTAAGCGCAATATCCTTGCGCCGGATCCATATCCAGAACGATTACTCCTATAATCAAAAGTGTGAATCAAACATGGATTCTCTCGCTTTTACCATAGACAGCATTTTCATACACAAATGAATGAATGTCTATATTTTTTTCATATTAAATAGCCATATCGATTTTTGTAATATGTGCGTCAAAATATGCACGCAACAGATTACCACACCCCTCGGGAAAAAAAATGGTACTTTTTTTTTTTTTGAAATCCATCTAGGAGCAACATACAATAGGCTCACAACGCACCAATACAATGCGCAGATGATAAGCATAAGTTTTATGACCTTAGAGAAAGTACTTCTCTAAGTATAAATATTTCCAGAGAGGTGTCACCAACGCATACTACAATATTAGCAATGACACAATTTCCACATTAGTTTATATATAAATTTCATCTAAGATATCTTAACATCATGATCATCAAAGACGAAAAACATTGAAAGATCAGCGGTGAATAAATATCAATGAACCGCTAAGTAGTGTTACAATCAATATATGATATATTACATATGTGTACACATTTCAACATAGAAACAACTGTATCAAAGTTGTATAACAGTTATGAATCATGTGGGCATCTAGACAAAATATCTGCCATCACATTTTCTGACCCACGGATAGCTCGCACCGAAAAATGAAATGGCTGTAGAGCAATCGCGTATCGCGTTGATCTCGCGCTCTTCAGATTTTTACTCTGAATAGCCGTAAGAGCTTTCTGGTCAGTTTCCACAATGAAATGCGCGCCCAGAAGAAATCTTTGCAGTTTAAGGATTGACCAAACCATAGCCAATAATTCACGGTCTAGGACCGAGTAATTCTTCTCTGCGGCATTTAATTTCCGAGAAATATACATCACAGGATGCAGAGTTCCAGAGTACTCTTGCATTAGTGCAGCTCCAATCCCGGTGGATGAAGCGTCACTACGAAGAATAAATGTCTTATCCTTAGAAGGCAATACTAGGATAGGTGAAGTAGAAAACATAGTTTTAACCTTATCCAAAGAGGATTGACATTCTTGAGTCCAATGGACTACATTAGGAGACCCTTTCTTTAGCAAGGAAGAAAGAGGTGACATAATGGAGGACAGATTCGGGATGAATCGTCCATAAAATTGTATTAGACCTAAGAGACTTCGTACTTGCTTTTTAGTCTTAGGAATAGAAATGTTAAGTATCTTACTTGTATTATGGTCTTCTGTTTTTAGGAACCCATGACCAACACGGTGTCCTAAGAAAGATATTTTGCTAAAACCAATACATGCTTTCGATGGTTTCGCTGTCAGGTTATGCTCGCGTAAGATAGACAATAGTTCATTTATACCATTATAGTGATCGTTCCAAGTATCACTGAAAAGACAGATGTCATCAAGATACGCAATGACATCTGAGCGATGAGATAGGATTCGACGCATCATGCGTACAAATGTTGCAGGGGCGTTCATAAGACCGAAAGGCATGAAATTCCATTGGAATAGACCCCTAGGCGTCGAAAAAGCAGTAAACGGTTTGGCGTGTTCGGATAGTGGAACTTGCCAATATCCCTTAGACAAATCGAGTTTAGTAAAGAAGTGAGAATTCGATAGTCTCGTAAGTAGCTCTTCTAGTAAAGGCATAGGTTCCGCATCAAATTTAGTCACTTGATTCAATTTGCGATAATCCACGCAAAGACGTATGTTATTGTCTTTTTTCCGTACTATAACCATCGGCGAAGAATATGCTGATGTGGATGGTTCAATAATTTTTAACTCTATCATCTCATCTAACTCTTTCTCTACCTGTGCTTGAAAATGTATCGGGATAGGATACGGTCTGACTCTTATAGGACTATGGTCAGTAAGAATAATGTCATGTTGAATGACATCAGTTTGACCAGGAATGTCAGTAAGGACATCCTGAAATTGTTCTAACATAGTAGAAACTTGTTTCTGCTCTCCTGGAGATAATTCTGGAGAAATTGCAACATCTTTCCATGATTCATTAGAGTGAAGAGGAATCATTGGAAAAGGTAAATTTACATCCGAGAAACTCGTTTCCTCATCCTGTATTACTGACAGAGATGATTACTGTCCATGTTGGACTGGAAAATCGTCCGTTGCCTGGAAAACAGGTTGTAAATAATCAGGACGTTCATGGAATTCCGTGAGCATGTTGATGTGGAAGGTTTTACGCTTCCCGTCAATATCGACGATATAGTCAACATCGGAAACTTTTGATATTATATCGTACGGACCTTTCCAAGAAATGAGAAGTCTATTTTCCCTACAAGGTAGCAAGACAAATGCTTTGTCACCTGGACAAAGTTGACGCAAACATCTCTTTTTATTGGCAAATTCCTTGCCTTCTGTTTCGCAAATTCAGAAGAAGCAGTTGCCAATTTGCATGCTTCAATAATCTTGTGTCTAAGTGCGATGACATATTCATAAGAGGATTTTGTGTCATCGACAATATTATCAGCAGTTATAAGATCATGAAGTAAGGACATAGGACCTCGCGGTTTCGCGCCAAAGACAAGTTCAAAGGGAGAAAATCCTGTATGTTCGTTGGCGACCTCTCTATATGCAAAGAGAGCCGCGGGTAAAACCCTATCCCAATCCTGAGGATGATCTTCTGTTATCTTACCTAGTAGGTTTTTCAGAGTTCTATTCAAACGTTCCACCATCCCATTGGACATAGGATGATAAATACTACTCAGCGATCTCTCTATCTTCAGAGTCGACATTACTTGAGACATGGTATCCGATATGAGTTGGGTACCATGGTCGGATAATATTTCTGCTGGAAACCCCAGACGAGAAAATATTAACCAAAGAGCATCTGCGACATCAGCAGTAGTTATGCTCTTTAGAGGAACAGCCTCCGGCCAACGTGTGCACATATCAACACACGTCAAAATAAATTGGTGTCCTCTAGCAGACTTTATCTTAAATGGACCAATGATGTCTATCGCCATTTTTTGAAATGGCCGAATGGGAATGTCTGCAGCCTGAATAGGTGCATCATGGCGTGGACCTCTGGATTTAATCTCTTGACATACTTTACAAGATCGACAATAGATTCGTATGTCCTTATTCACAGCAGGCCAAAAGAAAGATTGAAGAACTCTAGCTTTAGTACGGGAAAAACCCATATGTCCAGCACACTGCGAATCATGAGCGTGCTGTAAGATTTTAACTCTCATATTTTTAGGCACAAGGATTTGAGAATGAATGGACTTAGCGGAGTCTTGTACCATACGTACAAGTACGCCATTCTTCATCGTAATCCAAGATTTACGATTAGTATCCTATTCGGATCACCTTTTGTTGCCAGAGTAAAGAATTTCTTTAGAGTAGGATCATCTTCCTGCTGTTTGATAAAGGAATCGTGGGAAATCTCCAAGGGATCATCTCGGATCTGCGCATCATTATCTTCAGAATGTGAAGATTGTGGCATATTAAGAGCTTGAGCCCTAGTGATTACTGCATTAGCCGATTGCATATTAACATTTTCCCAATTAGAAATTTGCTGTGGAGTGCATTCTTTCACCCCGTGAATGCGACCGATGATAAGATCAGCGATCGGATTCGGCAAGAGACATGCTTGCACCTCTCCTGTAAAGAAAGGCGTAGCAATATTGATAATGGCAGTGGAGTACTTCTCCAATGTGCCACCAAATGTTACACATTTGACTATATTGCCTGTAGCTCGAGAAGGATTTACGAGTGATTGCCTCACTCCAATGGTAGTGCACCCCGAATCGAAAAGAATTGATACCGGAGTACCATCTATTAGGCCCCTATTAAAGACAAGAGCACCCCTTCCATTATGCGCAATTGACGCATGGAGAGCGGGAAGCGGGTGACCGCAGCTTAAAGTAGACACTGTGGTTGGATCGAATAATGTTTTGCATTGCGAACACTCAGATGCTCTAGCAAAATCGAAAGCGGAATTTGCTACACTGTTGGAGTCTTTTTTATCATTATTCTGATTATCGGTGTCGTGGAACTCCTGTTGTGCAGAGTTAGCCTGGTAATAAGATTTACCATGTCTTTTGTGTTGTGATCTACCTCGGTTATAATTGTCTCTATAATTATTATTGCCTCTGTTATAACCCCTATTTGGGTTTGAATCATAATATTCATGATCATAATCATCACGCTCGTTATATTGAGTATCCCTGTAATATTGTTTCTGTTGTCTCCATGAAGCACTTGGGTAGTTCCTATAGCTACTCCCTTTTCGAGAATTTCTAACATTATGGGTACCTCTCGCGTGTCGAGGACTATCAGCCCGATTCCAGTTCTTCGAAGAAGAACCCTGATTTGAGTGGTTATCTTGGTTTTGATACTTATTCCAATTAACCTTTTTATCAAATTTATTTTTAGCTCCTTGGAATTTATGTGAGTAATTCTGATTATACTCTGTTGCCGAAGCAACTGGCATACTCTCTTTAATGTTAGAGTTACTAAGAATCATGTCAGGGTGTGCAGTGGCATACTGGTCACAATATTCTTCCATTTGCTTTATTGTACCAGGTTTACGCTCATGTAAGAACTCTAGGAATGATTTATTTACAGAAGACATGACCTTGTCTCTTAGCAATAAATCCGTAAGACCATCAAATGTTTTCTCTGTTTTGGATAATTCAATCCATCGTGAAAGTGTAATTCGTGCTTTTGAGATGAAATCTGAGAATTCTACACCTACCTCAGGTCTCATTGTTTTAAACAAAAGACGGTAACCTTCCTCAGACAGCTGATATCTCTTTATCAAAGCTGCCCTAACAGCATCATAATTATCTTTGTCGGCCTCTTCAACAAAATATAACTTACTTAGGGACTCCCCTTTTAGATTTTCAGACAACTGATTCACATACTGTGATTTGTCAACATTATGAGATCGACAAGCCCGTTCAAATCTAGAAAGCCAAAATGTTATGTCATCACTGGTAGGGTTAAACGCTGGTACCTTGACCTTGTACACAAAGGGTTTACCATTACCACCAGATGCCTGATTAACATTACTCATACATGTCAATTTTAATTTCTCTAATTCAAACTCATGTTCTCTTATTGCTTTTCTCTCTTCAGCTTCTCTATCTAATCTTCTCTGTTCTGCAGCAGCTTCTAATTTTTTCTGTTCTGCAGCAGCAGCAACTGTTCTGCTAGCAGCAGCAACTTCTAATTTTTTGTTGTTCTGCAGCAACTTCTAATTTTTTCTGTTCTGCAGCAACTTCTAATTTTTTTCTGCTCTGCATCAGCTTCTAATTTCTTCTGTTCTGCCTCAAATCTCCTTTCCTCCACTTGCATCTGCAATTTCTTTAGTTCAGCAGCAGTATCAGCTTCTTTTTCTAATCTTTTTTCTTCAGCCAGAGCTTTTTTTTTCTTCAGCAGCAGCTTCTCTTTCTAATCTTTTTTCTTCAGCCAGAGCTTTTTTTTCTTCTATTTGAAGTTTTCTCTCCTCAGCCGCAGCTTTTTTTTTCCTCAGCAGCAGCTTTTCTTTCTTCAACAGCAGCAGCAGTTTTTTTCTCTTCTGCAGCTAATGCTTTGTCATATTGAGCAACAGCCCATTGTTCTAAGTCTTTTCCAGTCTTATCAAGAGATTTTCCTTGTGCAATGAAATAATCTAATGTAGACATATTGTCTTCTTAAATCAGAAACCTGAAAAAGTAAATAAATTACCCTATTTCGTTTTAATGGGAGACAAGTCTATACCATAGACTTAGTCTTAGTCCAAACTTGTATGGTTTATAATAACCAATGATAACTTGAGTACCTGTGGACAACAATAACTGTATCTCAAATACTGTGGGGACAAGCCTTACAAAGGTCTTGTATACCTCAATGTAATCAAAGATCACTTGAGTACCTGTGGAAAAAATATTTCCCTTTACCAATCACTTTGGGAGACAAGCCTTACAAAGGTCTTGTACATTTTGTTTTATAACAATAACAATCATAAAGTACTGATCTGTACTATACTATCAGTGTATACCACTATACGTCATATGTCAACTAAAGACATTACAAAGGACAAACAAGAAAAGACAATATGAACACATTTGCAGAGATCAAATTAAATTAAATAGGAGAAATGAAAAAAAAAAATGATCACAGAAACCGTGATGATAACTGCCATAATATAACAAGACAAATAACGCCACAGTGTATAAACATAAGGGTGTAAAGAAAACAAAACTACAAAAGATGAGACCTACAATTATACAAACAAATCAAACAAAACTAAGGAACACAAAATTATTACCAAAAACAACGAAGAAAAGAACACCTCATCACAACTAACAGAAATAGCAGCAAATTGTTGCTAACAAATTTCCAATTAAGAAAATGTGTACCTATAGAATACTAGTCCAGACCAATGTCACTCGGCATACCTTGTACTAGTCACACAGAACATAAACTAATTTAATACATAACAAATAACATGTAAGCATAAATAGCATATAGCATACAATATAATTTATGTCATGAATGGAATGTGTTGCAGGTATAGTGTTGTAAAGCAGGCACAGTTTATTTTAATACTAATAACTTGCCACTTTATTCAGTAATAGATTTAAAATTAAATCTATTACACTGTCAATTTTTCTCTGTTGAGCATATGAAGATCCAACGATGAACTATGCACTTTATGTTCAACAACACTGTGATTCTTCTGTACGTTGAGAAATGTCAACAATACTGCTCCAGATATTTTCTACACTTGATACCACTGTCCTGTGTAATACTGTCTGTACAGCGAAAAACTGTCAACAAGCGCTGACCTAGATACAGCATCCTATCGGTAATACAGGTCAAGCTGACATCGACTGTATAGCTGTCCTACTGGTGTTGATGTGGTCAAACAAATGTTCTTTTAGCTGTAAACTGTGATTCTCAACACAAAACTGCGTAAGCTGGACCCAGGAATCTGGCTCGCCACTGTAAAGTTTCTTTTCTTCTTTCCACTCTGTAAAGTGTCAGTCTGTATGCTCTGTAAGGAAGAGTGGTGTGTTGTTGAGATCAGGCATGCTCCAGTCTACCCAGCTGTAAATGGGTAACTCACCCTAGTCCTGAGTTAGGGAAGGCAAAGGCTCCAGGGGAAGCAGGCCCTAAACTTGGTCACTTCAACCGACGCAGGATGGTGTATGTATGAAGTAGAAGTGTAGAGTGTGATTACCGCGAATGGTGTACTGTTCGTGTGCTGACCAATATAACCACTCATACACTTGTGTCTACAAGGCACCAATGCAGACTGCTGGAATCTTTGTTTACTCAATTTATTCAGACGTACACACTGGGACATACGAGTACATCATGGTATGTTGACATATCAATTTGTAGGTATACATAGCAGATCTGAAGTCATGACACATTCAGAAATAATGGGCAGTACATCAAAAGTTCAATGTCATGATATATTATGGCCGCATCCCCCTATCTGACTAAACGCGTCAGTGAAGGCAGATCGATAAATAACTAAAGTTACTTGACGTCCATAGTTTGTAGTATATATTATGAAACCACGAAAGGGGGTTTCTAGCAAGATTGAGATCTCCCGGTCACTGTCCGATAATAGGATAAATAATCTGTTCTCTTGGCAGTGATCAAAACATATGATGACCGAAATCTAACATGGCTGCCTCCCTGAGTTGTCGTTCACTCATTCATAGGAAGGAGAATATAAGCCAGAGTTAATTTATAATGGGTATATAAATGATTTCATAAATGTTTCCATACAGCTCTACGGTGATCAGGTTAATTCACGTAGCCATAACCGCTGTAGGAAAGTCTGTCATCTTTGTCGATACAAAACACGACCCTAGCGATACGAAGCACAATGTTCCATCTAGGTCGAATCGACATGAGATCATCAAAATAGGGTCTGGCAATACATGGAGTCCGAATTATACATTGTACCGTACCTTAGGAGAGTCTCTAACATAAACTATAGTAGAGATACCATCTCCTTTAGAAGAAAACCACTTCCTGAATCATATTTCCTTAAGAATCTACCAGCCCTTTGAAAAATGCGTACCCGCCATTATCACGGTACATCGGAACTCATCACGACTTGTCAAGACAACTCATACTTCCGCTAGACCGGAATAACAAGAATCTAGTCCCTCCTACCCATCCAAAATATACAATATAGGACTGATTCTACTTGTACTAATAATATGTAATACATATGAATTCAGGCCATAAACACAATAAGCAAATTAATATATTTTCTGGCCCTAAAAAATAAGTACAAACGTAAGCGCAATATCCTTGCGCCGGATCCATATCCAGAACGATTACTCCTATTATCAAAAGTGTGAATCAAACATGGATTCTCTCGCTTTTACCATAGACAGCATTTTCATACACAAATGAATGAATGTCTATATTTTTTCATATTAAATAGCCATATCGATTTTTGTAATATGTGCGTCAAAATATGCACGCAACAAGCATGTTATACGATATTGGCTGAGTGTTGGGGCGCCTAGGACATCGATGAAGGCGGTGATAATTTTACTGTAGATTGGGGACGTGCGGCGGTTACATGTTTTTGTTTGGAAGTAGGTGTATGTTTCGCCTTGATTTTTCGTCTGACCTGGTTCTGCGGTACGTTGACAGTGTTTATAGTGGGCACAGTAATGTGCACACTGTTGCTTTTGACATGTTGGTGGTAAGCTGAAGAAAGTGGTACCGACTGTGATGTGGCCTGGGGATTTGTGGCTAGTACCTTTTGGCTTGATTTCGAAACATGCCTATGTTTCTTCATAATTTTTCGTCGGACATGGTTTTGCGGCATGCGAGCAATTTGGTGACAGGAGGTGAGTCATCTGATGAAGAAAAACAGGTACGTTTGCCAGCTGCTTGAATCTCCGGGGAAGAAGTACAAGCAAATGATGTATCAGTTGTGCAACCAGGACCAGGCAAATCTATACCAGAGTCTCTTTCATACATGTTGGTTATCATCTCACCGTACATTTGAACAGGGCGAATATTGGATATTTCGTCGGTGTGAAAAAGTTGTTCTGGTATTTCTTGAGTGTCCATGTCACAGTCTGTTTGTTCATTGGCAAAGGTGTAACCTGGGGCTCTGTGACGAAATTTTGCCTTTCTAACAGGTCGATTAGAAGGTTTTGTTGAGTTCTTTTCATGTGTGGTTATCTTTCCTGTATTTTGATTAACAATGCCGGTGGATAAATACTTGTGTGGCGACAGATGTCATTTTAGGCTCATTCATGTGCATGTGTCGGGTGGTTGGTCCATTTACACTGGGGGTACATTGCGTCGCAATTGGTCTCGTCTGTGTAGCACGAACCTGCTGCTGTATGGAAAACGGTTTCTGCCAAGGAAGTAGTGGTTTGATAATTGCACGTAGACCGTTTTCTGTTGTGATTATGCATGTTTTGTCGTCTGCCGTGTAGAAATTCTTTACCGCGCAGATTCTGTGATGTGTGACATTATTGATGAGGTTTCGGACTGCTATGCGGCAATCTCTTTTATTCAGACTCGTCCAGTGGTTCTTCCTACTTCTGTTGTATTTATACAGCGTATGGTCTGTTTCTTTAGGGTTTTGCATCACATTATTTCTGTAACTCTTCGCGTCCGCGTATGTTACCATGGGATTTCTGTGACTATATCTGCTTGAACTAAAAAAGTTCGTATTCTCCTCGGAAGTATGCATCTTCATGGTATGTTGTAGATTACCTCTCAGCAACAACATTTTGTTCCACTTGTTGGAACTGTGGGGGTACCGTGGGGCGTAGTTTGGGTATACCGGTAAGGATGGGAATGGATGGTTCTGACAATATTTCCATGCGTGTCTGAGCTGTACCTGTGGTTGTTGCTGTGGCTGTTCCACTCCTTTATAATTTAATTTTTGCAATTTGAAAGGGAATTGATCCATCGTCCTAGAATGTCTGTTTTGGCCTTTAGTGGTTTAATATTCCTTCAATAGTGGTGATCTTTGCTTATCCAGTTATCTGCTCCTTATAGAGGACTGGTCACGGTAACATTATGAATGTTCATTCCTCTCCATATTACAACATTGGGATCATAAGAAAATGCGAAATATAATATCAATCATGCTTTGTTTCAATCATTTGTATACATTCTTCTTCATGTTACAACTGGGCGATAGACTTCGTGTGAATCATCCTGATTCAATCCTTATAAAAATCTTCTCCTTCAATAATTGTATCCCTTCGCAGTAGGCTTATGCAAGGTAGGGAATACCTGCAGTTTTCTATGAACAAATCATTTTCTTCATTTTTTACAATCCAGCTTCGATACTAGGGAAACTGTCAGTGCTTCTGCATTAATTTCTCCACACTATGCATTGTTCAAAGGGCAATCGTACAGCCATATCTTTTTCCTCTAGATCTGTACGAGCTAGTCTGACTTGACATGGCAAAAACGTTATAAGGCATGTGAAGCGAACTACTTACGGTGTCATCCTGAATTGAAATAATTTAAAACACTGTGAAGGAGAAATACTTATGTCTTCAACAGATAGAATGAAAACCTCATTTATTTCATTGTGAACAATTCTCAACTACAGCATAAGGCCAGTGCGTCTGGTCACTTCGACTACTTGTCTGCAACTACTTTGGCCGGGGAAGCCCGCTAGGTTTATCAGCTCAATCTGGGTCAGCGTTGCGTGATCTTATTTCATCTCACGATTGGACAATAAATTTATCTACGCTGTTACTATCATGCTCTGTTTCTACTATAAATTTACGGTTAAATTTTAACTAATTTCTATCACCCAAGCTATAGTCTGTTTAGTTAGAAGTAATAGTTCTTAAAGTGACGAGCTCACTGTCACATATGGAAAGAAGCCAACAACACAATTGATAAACAGTACATGAACTGGGGACAAGAAGGTGCAGACAAGAAGGTGCAGAGATGCAGATTAAATCATTAGACCATCAAGATACTCTTCTGTCCAGTTTCATTCGGGAAACGGATTTAATTCATCATTTTCTTAAAAATAATCTTAAAATGTAAGTTTTTTGATTGTTTCTTCAAGACACAATTTAATTTAAATTATTGCAGACTTATTATTATGGATCAAAATGATAAGATAGATGCTGCAATTAACCACCTGTCAATTTTGACGGGTTATTGCTAGTCCAAGACCATAATTCCCGCCGTAAGTACGTCGGTCGATCGGTCGGTCACACCATCATTTGCGCACTTTTCTATTTTCGAAAGAGTACATTAACTTTCAACCACAGTTAAGGGGTGCAACTGTGGTTGAAAGTTAGACGACAATTGTATTGTTTTTCTTATATGTACTCTCCAGAAAATAAAAAAGTGCGCAAATGACGATGTGCACGAACAGCTTGATCATGGAAAGTCAAGATTTTAAAAGATGCACGAACAATTACGAGACATGTTGTCATAAAAGAAATGTTAGTTATTTAGTCAATTTCCGGTCCATTAGATCATTATCACTGCTCCACGTGTCATTTAGGAAGGTTATTCCGTGTCATCATATTTAATACATCCATATAATTTTCACTACAAATATCTAATGACGGTCGCCTGCAATGAAATGACCACAGTAGTAATAGTACCGTCTGTAATACATGTAACAGAAACAACACACTATAATTAAAAACCTGTCAATTTTGACGGGTTATTGTTAGTACAGTTATAACTTTCGTTCAGGATGGGGATTATAGCTGGAAGAGCACATAATGTTCCTTTTGCCATGACACAGAAAATCAGATAACGATAGTTGTCTCACCCTTCTCATATGATAATAAAATCCCATCGTCTTGTTTGCTGGCCCTTTTGCAATCTGGTACAGTACTGTGGAAAAGCCATTTTATCCATACTATTGTGTTGAGAAAAATAGTGCAATCCCAGTTGTTTTTTTATTTAAGCAGCTCATAAAATCAAGCCACTCAGACTCACTTAAATTGGAGATATCTAGGCTTCTGTTCACCATCATCGTCAACACGATTCTCATCACCATCACCATCATTATCATCATTATTTTCTTTTGCGCTCCTGAGCATAGAGCCACCTCTGCACTTGATTCCATGGTAAGAATCCTACATCAAACAGTCAAGAGACTCCATTCATTACAAAAACGTGCAATGCGCCTAGTTTCTGACAAACACATAACGCACTTAGTAGATCTACATAAACATCTTAACATATTACCTCTAATAAAGCGCTTCCTCTTCCTCAAAGCCAAATTCGTTCACAAAATCCTATCACAGAATGCTCCAACGTACCTGTGGCCTATTTTCAAATACAACGGAAGACACAGCCAACGCTTAAACATACAAGTATTACACGTGCCCAAGCCAAGGCTTGACTTATTCAAGAAAAGTTTAGCATTTTCTGCCGCTCATCTGTGGAACAATCTTCCACACCACCTAAAAAGCACGCTTAGTCCATATTCATACAATCGCAGACTTTTCAAATATATCATGAGTGCAGATTACACTGACAAACAACATTTTTCTTTCTTATATAAGAATAAGTGTTCTTAGGTCAGTTTCTTGCGCTGATTTCAAATCTGAAATCCGTTTATCTCTATCACGTCGGGTTCTTAAGATATTTGTGAATAAATATATTTTTGGGAAATCGTTATTTGCTCCGTTTAATTTTTACTATATAACTTATTAAAAATTAATAAAAAGCAACATAATTCTACTTTTTATACTGCTAAAAGATGCATGACATATGTTACGCGATTTTGCAAATAGTTACTGTATTTTGAAATAATTCTGAGCAAAATATGGCTTCTAGAAGTTGTAGAAATTCGGCTGATCTGTTCTGTTACGTGTGCGGATATTTTACCGATCGTGTTCACCAGAAAAACTTTACACCATTACTAAAGAAAGCATATGAACTTTATTTCGATTCGAAAGTTGATGATGCAAATAAATCTTGGAAGCCAAATGCAGTTTGTTCGATACATTGGCAGGTTGGTTACGAAAATCGCCGAAGCATAAGTCGATGCCTTTTGGAGTGCCAGTAATATGGCGTGAATATACAAATCGCACTACTGATTGTTACTTCTGCTTGACAAATATCCATGGTTTCACTTTTAAAACTAGAAAGTCTGTGGTTTATCCAAATATTGAATCGGTTTCGAAACCAGTGCCTCATGATCCAATCACGTGTCTGATCCAAGTACCACCAGAACAATATCCGCTGGACGTGAATGAACCATCAGAAAGTGATAGTTTACCTGCTTTAGAAACTAATTCTTACTTAGATTACATACCGTTGAATGATGGTGTTTACTTAATTAACCATTCAGAACTTTCAGATCTAATACGTGATCTCGCTCTTACCAAAGGACACGCGGAATTACTCGGTTCGCGACTCAAAGAATGGAATCTTTTAGCGCCCAATACTCCGATATCTAAATTTTGTCATAGACACAGAGAACTTGTTCAATACTTTGAGATGGATGATGACATTTGCTATTGTAAAGATGTAAACGGTCATGAGCACATAGTCAACGAATGGCGATTTTTCATCGATTCTTCCAAGACTAGTCTAAAAGCCGTGTTATTGCATAACAGAAATTTATTTTCATCAATTCCAGTCGCCTACTCTGTTCATATGAAAGAAACTTATGACAATATGGCTATACGTTTGAAAAAAATAAAGTACAATGACTACCAATGGCGGATTTGTGGAGACCTAAAGGTCATTGCAATTCTCACGGGCATGCAGACTGGGTATACTAAATTTGGTTGCTTCCGATGTGAATGGGACAGCCGCAACAGACAGGAACATTATGCAAGAAAGGTGTGGCCTATCCGGGATCGTATGCAGCTCGGGCATAAAAATGTAATACACGAGCCATTAGTTAACAAAGACAGCTTCATTTTACCACTGTTACATATAAAGTTGGGACTCATGATAAAACGAGCAAAGCTTTCACTTATCTTCGAGAGAATTATGACAATGGAGTGTGACCATGCTTGCCGATTATTGTTGGATGCTTCATCGCGATGTATCACATGCGATTCACCGACGAAAGTCGACTGCAAAGAAATTCAAGCCTACATAACTGTTATACTTATTGTACGAATGATGTTGTAATACTGTATGCGTTGTTAAAAAACCTCAATTGCGTATTTCTAGAGATCCCGACCTGATAGAGAAAAACGGTTTGCAGATTTAAAAACAGCGCATTAAAATTGACCAGAAATACATAGAAATGTTAGAGAAAGAAAAAAAAAGTTTTTTTTTTGTTAGTCAGTGTTATATGCCACCCTAATTTAGTTATGTTCCCAAATCATTTTCTAAAGTGATGTGTATTTTTTAAGGATTATTCTGCCCTTTTCATTATTGATTATGATAAAGTCCTGTAAATGTCTGTAACTGTTATACTTTTACAATGTTGGGATTTTACTTTGTTTTATTGCATTGATTTTGTTTATTTTATTTTATATATTTTTCAAATAATATTGAAAATGCATGTGTAGGATAAATGAATTGAGTATGGGAGACGAGAGAAAGGATGGGCAGAATGTTAGACAGGTCTGTGTGCCTAATTCTAAACCATTTGAAGATAAAGTTCGTACGTTCGTTCGTACTATCTGATTCTGCTCTTGAGTTAGGGAGAGCAAAGAAAAACACGGAGTTCCTACTCACTCAATAGCAGACTGTTCAAATATTTCAGGAGTTCCAATTCTATACTACCCTAATGTGATCATACTCGAATTATTGTCTGATTTTACCGTTACGACATGTCTGAACATTGTCACTTTAATGTATTTTAATATATTTATAAGACTAGTAGTTCCCAGCAAACTTCCTCTCACATGCTCCATAGGGGCAAAAAAATAAATAAATAAAGACTAAATTTGAGACTTTCTCATCATTGATTTCATATAGCTCACTTTGAGATTATTGTAATAAAAATCCATGAGCTTAATTGTTATATATACATGGTGTTTATAAAGTCGCTGTGCAGTGAATTTGAAAAATATTTTAGAAATTACGTCACGAATGATGCAAATTTACGTCATGATATTCTGTGTTCCAATGCTGTGTTCCACAATCCCGTGTGCTGCATTACACAACAAGCCCCAATTGAAAACCACATTTCTGGTGACGTAGTCTCGCCCGGGCGTAAATTTCACTGCACAGCGACTTTATAAACACCCTGTATATGTACCTTCATTACAAAAAATATTTGCAATCTATTTTAACGTTAACTTATTAAGAACTCTAAAGAATGCGTCTGAAGACAATCTTACTTTTTACTAAGGATCTACTCAGTCCATTTTTTCATTATCTTCTTAATGAAAAGTTTTAGCCCGTTTTGAGATTACCTAACTTCATTACCAATGGACAAAATCTTTATGCTATTTGTGCAGAACGCGCCTAAAAAACGTCATCCTCTTGTGATGTGCCTAATGTTCAAAGTCTCTCCATGTCCATCCTATCCCCTGCATGTATAATTTATGTAATGCTGTGATGAGGTGACTCAGAATTTCCTGTCAATTTTTTTGAACAGAAACGCCTTTTCTTTTCTCTAATTTTAGTCCCTTTACCTCGTCTTTCTTCACCTTGATTCTGTTGTATTGTGACGTACGTCTAGTTTGACAAGTGAATTTTCCCTGATATGATGGATGATTTAAAGGGACCTTTAGCTTTTCATAACATTAGAACCCCTGAACATTTGTTGTAACTTTTCGTTTGCCAGAACGCATTCCACCGGGACTCATGTAGGATACAGCGACGAGATCAAAGAGACAGACCGAGGGATCTTAGGGGAGACTATCGGCGCTATCAAAGACAGTAGTTTTCCCTGATACGAGACGCAGTTGCTTGCCGCTAATTTCGCGTCTCGGTGTCAATCGAGGAACCGAGCGAACGGGGGAAAGCGAAACGGGCAGCAGCGAGCGGATACGAAGACCAGGGGGCGGCTTTTTCTCTTGATTTGGCGGTCAGATCCCCAAAAGTTCGTGAGATCAAATAAGTTGTCAAGTTTATCATGTCCCACTCAACTTACATTTCATTTTAGCTAAATAGACCATGTAGAACTAGACACGTTATCACTCGCTGGCCAGATCTTTACAGAAGCACTAGCTTTATTGAAATCTTGTTATAGATTTTCCCCTGGATTTTATATATATTTGCAGTGATTTCTATTTCTGTGCAAAGCGGTAATATATATTGTGTAAAGTGATCAGTGGTCTAGTTCAGTCATTCTATTTAAAGGGATTTTGTGTTAATTTAAATCTATTTAATTAAACCATCTCAAGAGTTCCAGTTTTAAATATAATGATCTATCTATTATATTATTTCAAAAGATAATAGATGCTTAAATTAACTTTTAAAGTCGCGAAGGAATTTATAATTAATAAATTCAGTTAAGTCCTAGTTTTATAGATGTGTGTTTTTAACCACTAGAATTCGCGCAGTGTTTATTAAATACATAATTAAATACGCGAGCATATATATAATAGGCTTAACGGGAAATTCATCGCGCTTTAGAAGGTTATTTGTTTTCGGTATATTACATGTCTTTTTTTTTCTTTCATACAGAGTGATCGTAACCTGTGCGATCCCAGCATTAAGAAAGCAATAAAGAAATCAATCTAAGCAAAGCAAAGCATAAACAGTGTGTAGAGTTCCCCTGACGCAGAACTTGTTGAGACTGTGTAAATTTTTAATCTTTGAGGCGATTCTATGTTTGGAATTCCGCTATCTAACTTATAGCAAAGAAAGCACACCCAAAGACAAATTTAACGCACCATCAAACAACTTAAGTCGTAACGGGAAGAAGAACACTGGCCCGAGCTTTGTTAGTTTACTGACACAGAGAGATAATTCATAATTTCCTGAACAGTGATGTGACTAGTTTTCTCACTGGACTTAAACCATACCTCACGGATAAAGTGTACCAGCACGCGTAAGAATTTTATTATCAGCGGCATAGTCAAATAGACCACACCATCCTCACCCCGGTATCAGAGACCGTGCCCTCCCATAGAAACTGTTATTAAGAAAAGAGACACAACTACAGATTCATTTTCCAGCGATTACGGGATCCTTTTATGTGCTGACCGCCTACCCGATAATCTGGGGCTAGAACTTGAACAAAACACTCATACATTTAGTTGAGGTGTAACTGCTGTTGTGTTATTCTATGGAGTGCAAGATTTTTTCACAATCGGTAAGTGAGAGCAAGATGAGTGAAGGCCTTTGCTAGCGCGTGTATGAATGACAGGAAATTAATTCTTTTGTGTGACCATTTTGTTAACTTGCTTACCTGGTAACATATATCTTTTCTGTATACCCTACATTGTTCCTTTAAGTGGGATAGTTGATAATTTGTTAACTCTGTTTAAAACCACCTCCTTTCCATTTGCTTAGTAAAGGGAAGAACAGCTGGGAAGAACAGTTTTTTTTTTCTATCACTTATACCTAACTTGGTAACACCTCTTTCAGAGTAATTAACTTTACTGTTAGGTTAACGTACCCGTGTTCCTGATATTATCTATCTCTGGACTGGGTTTGTCTTTGTCTAATGAGCGGGAAGGGCTTAGTCGATACCAATCTTCTTCACCCCCTCCCAAACTTGTTATTTGCATTTGTGTACTTATGATAATTTATGTAATATCTGATATTTTTTAGTAATTGATGTTTAAAGTGAATAAAATCACCTAAACTCATTTAGTTCTGTGTGTTGGATATACCCAAAGCCCAACATTTCCCCTATTCGTTTAATATAGTTTGTATCAACGTCGTGTGTGTGTTTGAAAACACCGAATCGGTGTGCGCGCAGATGCGAGTCTGGAAAACTGGCAAATAATTGTTTGACCAGGAGAGTGAAAGAGAAGATTGAGAGACACGATTTGTCGTAAATAAGTCTGTCTTTACTCTCCTCCAGCACGCTGTGAAGTAACTATTAAATCTCTACATTTTCTATCACTGAGCTTTCCATCATCATTTTCCACTCTAAACCGGACCACTATTTCTACGACTCTTTTCTCTCAAAATAAATTTACGACAATATTTGGCCGGCTCGTCCGGGATAATTTTGAGATACATTTGATGCACACATATTTGTGGGCTGGTTCTGGGATCTTGAGCTACATTTGAGGCAATCGCATAGCCGGGTTAAAGATATTTTGAGTCTGATTTAGTTTGGGTCTAACTAGGTAGAGTGTGAATGATTTGTCTTTGTGAATTAGGGAAATAAATAAATAATTACACCCCTAGACAAACGTTCTTTAAGTATTTGGGTTGTCCACACAGCATATTTACAGGTTGTTTTCTCTCCACAGCAGTAGAAAGTACAGACAAACAAATATATTTGCTATTTTAATTATCCTCTGGCGGAGATAATTATATTTCTTTCTTTATAAAAGTTGCTGGGATTGCGTGATTGTTTTACAGTCACTAAGGTTTTTGAAGTCAAAAAGAGTTGAGCTTAGCTAAAGACGGATTGTTCTGATTTTTAAAAATTAAGTTAACAACGTCTCATCTCAATAATTGACTTTAGGGACGGAGTTTGTTGTCAGAGATTTAAAATTTAGGGGGACATTTTTTTTTTTCCTTTTAAATTGTTTTAATATAAATTTTTCTCTACTGTTAGTAAAAGTAGATTCTTTTCCAGTGTAACTTACCATTTAGTGGCATAGTCGCTTGCGTTTAGAGCCTTAATTGCCAGATAATAGCAGCGATAAGTTTGCACAGTACAGGTAGGAGGTAACACAGGTAAATTTGTACTTGTGTTTTTTTTTCTCGTAGCGGTTCAGAGTTCCTCCCTTTCGCGTTTCTTCTTACTAGTTCTCTAAGCATACTTCATCTTATTCTTTAACAATGGCAGAGAGGATAAAGATGAGGTCCATCTTGAGGCTGGAAGCGAAAGAGGCAGGATTAGATGCAGAAGCTGCAAACGCGTTTATTAACCAGGAATTGGAAATATATGACGCGGAGCAACAGAGAGCCGAAGCTGAGAGGAAGGCGAAGCAACAGAGAGCCGAAGCTGAGAGGAAGGAAGAGAAAGAAAGAACAGAGAGGAGAGAAGCCCAGGAGAGGGCAGATAAGAAAGAAGCGGAAGAACGTCTTTTGGAACAGAAGAAAATTGAAGCAGAGATGGAAACTCGCAGAGAGAGAGAGAGACAAGGAAAGACAGCATCAACTGGCGCTTAAGGCTCTAGAGAGTCGGGGCGCCTCTACTTCGACTAACGGAGAGCCGTCTTCTCCCCAGTCTCAATCAATGGACCTCTCCAGTACTCAATCTGCCCAATTAACTGCTATGTCGTTTTCTTTAGAATCTTTTCCTAGCCCTAACGAAAAAATTGACAGCTACCTAGAAAAATTCGAGAGACTCGCGAATCTTTATGGGTTAGAGAGTACCCGCTGGGCGCTCAAACTTTCAACGTCACTGAAAGGCAATGCTTATGACGTGTACACAAAGCTGGGACCGAATCAACATGATTACGACATGTTGAAAAAGGCCTTACTACAGCAGTTTGAGATGACTGCCCGAAAGTTTCTGCAGTTGTTCAGAAACAGCCGAAAAGAGAGCACGGAAACATTTCCACAGTTCTCTTCACGTCTCACGGGTTATCTGACAAAGTGCATTGAATTATCTGACCTACCTCTTTCATATGAGGGACTCCTCGAACTTGTTCTTGTGGAGCAGATAAAATCCACTTTGTCGAATGAAACACGTAGATTTTTGGCTGAACAGGGGGCAGTCAGGCTTGAAGACATACTCAATAAAGCCGAACGCTATAGCAATGCAATGGCCGAACTTCCCAGCACTAAACGTAAACCCACCGATGAGCCATCTCGAAAACAGAATCTAGAACAGGCATCCTATTCTTCCACTTCCTCTCAACATTATAACCAACGAGATAACAATACCCAGAAACCTCCCCAGGAAAAATCGAAATTCTACAAAACCCGATACCCCCCCCAACAAAAATTCTGATCAACCCAACAAGCCTACGTGGCAGCGCGGCCACCAAGGTCAAGGAAAAGGGAAGACCCCTACACCAGGAACGTCTGATCAGGGCAAACAAACCGGTGCAAACCGCATTGGATGTTTGCATACAGCCTCGAAAGGTAGAGTCAATGTCAGTGATTCTCAACCTGAGGGGGACCGACCCTCAACTCGAGGAACTGTAATTTTGAACGGTACCTCTACTACTTGTCTTTTTGACACTGGATTAAGTTTTGATTGTATTGTCGCTAGGCACCTAGTCAAACCCGGTCAGGAGACAGAGGAAACCGTCAAACTTAGTGGAGTTTTCAGGAGTGATGCACCCAGGACGCTTCCTATCGCACTGGTAGAAATACACTCTGACTTTGTCAGAGGAGTTATTAAAGCGGCCATAATGGATGATCCGATCTACCCAGTTATCCTGGGATGTAGATATGTGTTCATTGGGAGACCTAAGGAGCCGATTGTGGCAGCGGTAACCACAAGAGGGCAAGCCAAGAAGGAGAGGGAGCCTGCGCCAAACTTGTTGCCGAATGAACTGAAGGAGGCGCAACAAAAGGACCCTACTCTGGCGCCCTGCTTTAAAAAACTGCCCATGGCTAAGGACCCCAGACACAACGGAGACATCTTTTCTAAGGATGGTGTATTGTATCGTAGAACGGGCAACCCGGACACGGGGAATAACCAGCTCCTAGTACCGACGCAGTACAGAAACCAGATCTTAGAAATGGGGCACTCTCTTCCCTTAGCGGACACATGGGACAAAACGCCACTATTCAGCGAATAAAAAACCACTATTGGTGGCCAGGAATGAACTCTGACATTGTCAGGTACGTGAAATCCTGCGCCCAGTGCCAACGGGTAGCACCCAAGCACTTGACACCCCCAGTACCTATGGGGCAAATGCCAATAGTAGGGACTCCATTTGAACGGGTTGCTGTCGACATTATTGGTCCTCTGGAAAAGACCAAAAGAAGGAACAGGTTCATCCTGACCTTAGTTGACACTTGCACTATGTGGGCCGAAGCCGTACCGCTACCATGCACTAATTCCAAGCATGTCGCAGAAGCCCTTGTGCAAATTTTTACACGGTTGGGATTCCCTCAACAAGTTTTGACGGACAATGGATCCCAATTCCGTAGCCTGTTAATGGAGGAGATCTTTAAGATCTTGAGGGCCAAACATATCCACACAAGTCCCTACCATCCGGCCGGAAATGGGCTCGTGGAACGTTTTAACGGTACCCTCACCATGATGTTACGTAAGCTGGGTCAGGAGAAACCGGAAGACTGGGACCAATATATATCGGCTGCCTTATTCGCCTACCGAGAGGTACCCCAAGCGTCTACGGGTTTTGCGCCAGCTACACTTTTTTTGGCAGACCTATTAAGGGGCCACTAGAAGCCTTACTTCGGTCCCTGACAGACCAGAAGGCTGACGAGACAGTCGTCTCTGCAAGCAAGTATGTATCTGAGCTTAAGGAAAGGCTAAAGCTAGGATGGGATCTAGCTACTACCAACCTTAAGAAAGCCCGCGCTAAAATTACTAAAAGATACAACAAAGCTGCAAAAGAGAGAGAACTACAACCAGGGGAGAAAGTCCTATTGCTACTTCCAACCGGAAGCAATAAACTTCGCATCGGATGGCAAGGACCGTTTACCGTCCTTAAAAAGATCTCACGTACCAACTACAAGATCTCCATCAAAGGAAAGGAGAAGGTCTTCCACATAAATCTGCTAAAGAAATATTTGGAAAGACCGGTGCCATCCTCCGAGCATCTCCTGGCTGTCGCCATAGCAACGGACGACGAGGAAGATGATGATGGTTGCATGGAGTATCCACTGCAACCCACAGAATCCTTTAAAGATGTCAAGTTCGGCGACAATCTCTCACCAGAACAACAAACAGAAACTAGGGCTCTACTAAAACAGTACAGTGCAGTCTTAACGGATGTACCTGGTCGAACAAATCTCATTGAATTTGATATGAAATTAACAAACGAGACCCCTGTTCAAACCAGAGTTTACCCCATCCCGTACGCTAAAGCTGATGCACTTCGCGGAGAAATAGACAAGCTGCGTCAGGCAGGAATTATCAGTGAGTCTACATCTCCTTACAGCTCGAGTGTAGTGCTGTTGCAGAAGCCCAATAAGGAAGTTCGGCTGTGCATTGATTACAGGTTGCTAAACGCTGTAACGGAATTCCAGCCCGAACCTCTCCAAACTGTTTCTGAGTTGTTCACCAAGCTCAGCAAAGCTAAGATCTTCTCCAAGATTGACCTCAGTAAAGGTTATTATCAAATACCAGTCAAGGAGGAAATTAAACCTTTGTTAGCTTTCAGCACTAGTGAAGGACATTACACATTTAACGTGATGCCGTTCGGTTTGCATAACGCACCAGGAGTGTTCACCAGGATGATGAGGAAGCTTCTAGAACCTTTGCAAAGTCCCCATATCCATAATTTCATGGATGACATCTTAATTGCATCGGAAACCTATGAAGAACATATTGCTACGGTTGCTATGCTCCTCAGGAGACTACAGAAAACGGGTCTCACAGCCAGACCTAGCAAATGTCTCATCGGGTTTGAACAGTTAGACTTCCTGGGGCACACTATTTCTCACGGATGCAGTTGGCCTATTAAGAAGAACGTGGAGAAAATAGTGGCAGCAAAAAGACCCCGAACGAAGAAAGACGTACGTCCTTCATATCGCTATGTGCATACTATCAGAAGTACATCCAGAACTTCAACGGACTGACGGCACCTCTGACTGACCTCACAAAGAAAGGTTGTCCTGATAAGGTCATATGGGATCAAAAGTGCGAACACGCGTATAGCACTTTGAAAGGACAGTTGTCTGCATACCCCATTTTGAGGTTGCCTGACCTCAAGAAACCTTTTGTACTGAGAGTCGACGCGTCAGGTCAGGGCATCGGGTCAACACTGCTTCAAGCCGATGACAGTGACCTGAACATGCTATTTCCAGTTGCCTATGGCAGTCGGAAATTAAATAAAGCGGAACGGAACTACAGCGTAGTTGAAAGGGAATGTCTTGCTCTGATTGACGGTATCAGACGCCATCATGAGTTTCTTTATGGTACATCGTTTCACGGTGCAAACAGACCACGCCCCGATAGCATTTCTTGGTGCCAATAAAGAATTTAACGCTAGGATCATGCGTTGGGCCCTCCTTCTAAGCGTCTATTCTTTTTAAGTGGAATATATTCCGGGAAGACAGAATGTCGGGGCTGATTTTCTGAGTAGAAACTGGTCTACAGAGGAAGAAGAGCAAACTGAAGATACCACTCATCCTAAAATCACCAATCAGGTCACCTCCATTGTCAAAAATGAAAACATGAAAAATGGTTTCATGTCTAAAAGTGGGGACGATTGTGACGTACGTCTAGTTTGACAAGTGAATTTTCCCTGATATGATGGATGATTTAAAGGGACCTTTAGCTTTTCATAACATTAGAACCCCTGAACATTTGTTGTAACTTTTCGTTTGCCAGAACGCATTCCACCGGGACTCATGTAGGATACAGCGACGAGATCAAAGAGACAGACCGAGGGATCTTAGGGGAGACTATCGGCGCTATCAAAGACAGTAGTTTTCCCTGATACGAGACGCAGTTGCTTGCCGCTAATTTCGCGTCTCGGTGTCAATCGAGGAACCGAGCGAACGGGGGAAAGCGAAACGGGCAGCAGCGAACGGAGATACGAAGACCAGGGGGCGGCTTTTTCTCTTGATTTGGCGGTCAGATCCCCAAAAGTTCGTGAGATCAAATAAGTTGTCAAGTTTATCATGTCCCACTCAACTTACATTTCATTTTAGCTAAATAGACCATGTAGAACTAGACACGTTATCACTCGCTGGCCAGACCTTTACAGAAGCACTAGCTTTATTGAAATCTTGTTATAGATTTTCCCCTGGATTTTATATATATTTGCAGTGATTTCTAATTCTGTGTGTAAAGTGATCAGTGGTCTAGTTCAGTCATTCTATTTAAAGGGATTTTGTGTTAATTTAAATCTATTTAATTAAACCATCTCAAGAGTTCCAGTTTTAAATATAATGATCTATCTATTATATTATTTCAAAAGATAATAGATGCTTAAATTAACTTTTAAAGTCGCGAAGGAATTTATAATTAATAAATTCAGTTAAGTCTTAGTTTTATAGATGTGGGTTTTTAACCACTAGAATTCGCGCAGTGTTTATTAAATACATAATTAAATACGCGAGCATATATATAATAGGCTTAACGGGAAATTCATCGCGCTTTAGAAGGTTATTTGTTTTCGGTATATTACATGTCTTTTTTTTCTTTCATACAGAGTGATCGTAACCTGTGCGATCCCAGCATTAAGAAAGCAATAAAGAAATCAATCTAAGCAAAGCAAAGCATAAACAGTGTGTAGAGTTCCCCTGACGCAGAACTTGTTGAGACTGTGTAAATTTTTAATCTTTGAGGCGATTCTATGTTTGGAATTCCGCTATCTAACTTATAGCAAAGAAAGCACACCCAAAGACAAATTTAACGCACCATCAAACAACTTAAGTCGTAACGGGAAGAAGAACACTGGCCCGAGCTTTGTTAGTTTACTGACACATAGAGATAATTCATAATTTCCTGAACAGTGATGTGACTAGTTTTCTCACTGGACTTAAACCATACCTCACGGATAAAGTGTACCAGCACGCGTAAGAATTTTATTATCAGCGGCATAGTCAAATAGACCACACCATCCTCACCCCGGTATCAGAGACCGTGCCCTCCCATAGAAACTGTTATTAAGAAAAGAGACACAACTACAGATTCATTTTCCAGCGATTACGGGATCCTTTTATGTGCTGACCGCCTACCCGATAATCTGGGGCTAGAACTTGAACAAACACTCATACATTTAGTTGAGGTGTAACTGCTGTTGTGTTATTCTATGGAGTGCAAGATTTTTTCACAATCGGTAAGTGAGAGCAAGATGAGTGAAGGCCTTTGCTAGCGCGTGTATGAATGACAGGAAATTAATTCTTTTGTGTGACCATTTTGTTAACTTGCTTACCTGGTAACATATATCTTTTCTGTATACCCCTACATTGTTCCTTTAAGTGGGATAGTTGATAATTTGTTAACTCTGTTTAAAACCACCTCCTTTCCATTTGCTTAGTAAAGGGAAGAACAGCTGGGAAGAACAGGTTTTTTTTTCTATCACTTATACCTAACTTGGTAACACCTCTTTCAGAGTAATTAACTTTACTGTTAGGTTAACGTACCCGTGTTCCTGATATTATCTATCTCTGGACTGGGTTTGTCTTTGTCTAATGAGAGGGAAGGGCTTAGTCGATACCAATCTTCTTCACCCCCTCCCAAACTTGTTATTTGCATTTGTGTACTTATGATAATTTATGTAATATCTGATATTTTTAGTAATTGATGTTTAAAGTGAATAAAATCACCTAAACTCATTTAGTTCTGTGTGTTGGATATACCCAAAGCCCAACATTTCCCCTATTCGTTTAATATAGTTTGTATCAACGTCGTGTGTGTGTTTGAAAACACCGAATCGGTGTGCGCGCAGATGCGAGTCTGGAAAACTGGCAAATAATTGTTTGACCAGGAGAGTGAAATAGAAGATTGAGAGACACGATTTGTCGTAAATAAGTCTGTCTTTACTCTCCTCCAGCACGCTGTGAAGTAACTATTAAATCTCTACATTTTCTATCACTGAGCTTTCCATCATCATTTTCCACTCTAAACCGGACCACTATTTCTACGACTCTTTTCTCTCAAAATAAATTTACGACATGTATATACCGTGTTTTATGTGCCAATCTTGCTAGTGATCGTCATGTTCCATTTTCTTCGTCTAAACGTACATCTACTATTTCACTATACGTCAGCGACAGTAGTTTTTTTTTCCATTCTCTCAGTGTTTAGTTTTGTAGGTCTTTGTTGTCGAACTACAGTCATGCACCGCTTAACGTCCACGATACGTTCTGTGAAGTAGGACGTTATGCGATTTGGACGTTGTGCAAACACCATACTTTATACTTAGCAAAGTTATATGGGGTACTGTAGTGTACCTGTATTGACTAAATAGCCAAGCTACTGTGCACATACGGTAATGTATTTTCGAAAGTTCACATTAAAATAACGGTAGTAAGTACAGTACAGTACATACCTTGGCCAGTAACATAGGCGTTTATTATGACTATCAAGACATATGTTCTGTATAATAGGTTATATATGTACTGTACCATTATACGCCTGGCATCGCAATCGCTTTGTACTGTATACAAAGGACATGGGATACACGTGTTGCGTGCGGGAAGCTGTTGCTTTCGCTACGTCCGGTTACGTCCGCTTCGTCCTGTTCTCCGATCGGGATTTCTAAACTCTATTATAACCTTTTGGGACCACGGACGTATATGCGGTCGGACGTTGTCCGAACGGACGATATGCGGCTCATGGCTGTAGTTAGCTAACTAGCGATTCCCCTGGACTTAACCCTCTCACGTAACTTTCTTCGAGCGACCAGAATTGTGTTCCCGTAGAGTTACATAACCTACCACTTGCGCCTAAGAGCGTCGTTTCCTGTAGTCTGTTTTATTGTATCTCTTAGGTCTTAGCACGGGACACAGGAATTCATTTCCCGTTGGACCAGATAAGATGATAGCCGCGGTACCGTATGTTATTCTTATTCTAATGTTGGGGTTGATTTCTTTTGAATTCCATATATTTTCCATTGCAACGAAAATACCTCTTGCTTTGTATATTTTTATTTTCGATACAATTATCTTTTCCTTTTCCTCCATGTTTTATCTGTATTGCTGCTAAGATATCATCATCATCATCTCAACCCATAACCCGTCATGGGTCGTAGGGGTGCCATGGTGGAAGCATCAGCAGACAGGGTCCTCCACTGCTCTCTATTCTCAGCAATGCGTACAAGTGTGGAGAAACCGTGTCCTGCCCATTCTTTGATGTTATCAGCCCAGGATTTTCTTTGCCTTCCTCTTCTCCGTTTACCTTCGACTGTTCCCTGGAGGATCGTTTTCGAAAGGGAGTCATGACGAGTTACATGCCCAAACCAGGCAAGCTTTCGACGTTTCACTATTGACAAAAGTGGTTCTTGATGGCCTGCATAGGTGTTTATCTTCTCTCTAACATAGACATTTGTTTTGTGCTCTTTATAGCAAATGCGCAAAATTCTTCTATAACATTTATGCTCGAAAGCCTGAATCCTTCGCTCCGTATCTGCAGTGAGTGTCCAGCCCTCACACCCATACAAGAGAATAGATAATACAAGTGATTTGTATAAATTTGATCTTCACAGGAAAACTGATGTTACTTTTCCAGATCACATTCAACCTTGTCATGGCAGCTGAGGCCATCTCAAGTCTTGTCTTGATTTCTTTATTTGATCTTCCATCACTACATATAGTGGACCCGAGATATTTAAAGGTGTTAACTTCTTCTAACGTTTGCCCATTTAACGTAATGTTGGTCGGAACATGTTTCTTATGGCTATTCACCAATATCTTGCTTTTTTCTATATTAATTTCCATCCCATATGTTCTTGTTACTTTCTCCAGTCTAGAGGTAAGGTCTTGAAGTTCTGATTCTGTTCCAGCTATCAGATCAATATCATCAGCAAAACGTAGATTACATAGAGGTCGGCCTCCAATCGATATGGTTGATTTATAATCGTAGAGAGCCTCCTGCATAATATGTTCTAGATAAATGTTAAAGAGCACTGGTGACAGGATACATCCCTGGCGAACTCCTACAGTTGTTTTGAAAAATTCTCCAATGTCATTGCTTGCAAAAACAGCACTGCTTGCGTCCTTGTATAGTGCTTCAATGATATCTATGATGTTGGTATCAAAATTGAATTTTTCTCATTATTTGCCATAAACCTTCATGCCAGACTCGATCGAAGGCTTTTGTGAAATCGATGAAGTTATGGTATAAATCATGTTGATGCTGGAGATGTTTTTTCGATCAGTAATCTAATATTGAAGATTTGTTCTGAGGTACTTCTTTTTGGTCTAAAGCCAGCCTGTTCCTCTGACAAGATTTCTTCTGATTTCTGTTTTATTCTGTTCAAAAGTATCCTTAACATCACCTTACTTGGATGACTAATAAGGCTAATGGTTCTGTAGTTCTTGCACATTTTTAGATTTCCTTTCTTTGGAAGCGGTATTACTAATGACTGCGTCCATTCTTTTGGCCATTTTTTTTGTACTCCATATCTTCTGGCAAATTGTTGTCATGATTTTTACTATATCTGGTCCTCCATATTTCAAGAGCTCTGCTGGTATATTATCCACACCCGGTGACTTCCCTCCTTTCATCGAACATATAGCCTCTTCCACTTCTTCCCGTAGTATTGCTGCATTTCCGAGTTCTCTGTTTTCGCACTTAATGTTGTTTAATATGCCTAAGTCAGTGTCAAGTTTACAGTTATATAATTCTTTACAATATTCTGTCCACCTTCTCATTACAGCTGTTTTTTCATTGAGCAGAGCCCCATTGCTATCTTCTATGACAGTTACCCTGGGCTGTTGGGGTTTTGATAGTCTTCTTAATGTGTCAAAAACTGCCTTGCTGTTACCTTTTATTAGCCCCGTATTAATGGACTCACATTGATCAGCTACCCATTTTTCTTTGGCCTGTTTCATTTTCTTTCTAATATTTTTATTCACCATACTGTATTGCCATGCTGCTTCAGGAACCTCTTTCTTAACCTTTTTCATTTCTCGCCGTGTATCACATAAGATATATGTATGGGTTATCTCATTTGTCCAGAAAACAATTATCAGCGTTATTTGATTCATCCATTTAGCAAATGTATCACCTGTCGTGGCAAAAATAAAATACCGCCAAGGGAGAGTTAATTTTACATTACCACTATTGCAACAATTGATAGAATTTACTCAGCTACATCATCTTAAAAAAAAAAAAAAAAAAAAAGGTGAAACTATCAGTTCATATACGTCTCTCAGTCGGGACGGTATCTTCCCATGGGAATCTGACCAGCCAGAGCGGTTATTAAAAAAAATACTTGTGTTTACAGCGAGTTATGAAATATGAATGAGCTCACATACATCTCTGTCATTGGAAGTAGCCAGTGAGCTCTGGTATTGCATATGGAGTCTTACCATAATGGAATAGCGGATATTAAATTAAAACACTGGGTTTTTTCTTCGTAGTTTTGCTTCTAAAGACACTAAAACAATGATATTTAAATTATCTTAAATTACCTTAAATTGCCTTAAATTACCTTAAATTACCTTAAATTAGACACACAGGGACATTCAAAATATTGAAAGTACGAATTTTATTAGAATTACTACACTAAAAAAGACAAATTTTTCTAATGCCCCACAAAATTCCCCGGGGATCTCTGAAGAGATAAATTAAGAATACGACTACTGCACCATCAGGCGTATCATACAAGACCACAAATTTGAGGTTGTGCATCAGGTTGGCAACCTCATCATGTAAAACACATTACCACATAAACCACAATCGCAAGAGCGCGTGATTACTTAGTGCATGTTTTCTTCAAGGGAACCAGCTGCATGGTGGCTCCATGCTCCGTAAGGAGGGCGAAGTAAAATGATGATGTTAACTGCACATTTGTCCAGCTTGTACACTATTTAATGTCAAGTGTTAAAACCAATACAGTCTGCCCCACATTTGTCCAGCTTTTACACTATTTAATGTCAAGTGTTAAAACCAATACAGTGTACCCCACATTTGTCCAGCCTGTACACTATTTAATGTCAAGTGTTAAAACCAATACAGTGTACCCCACATTTTTGTCCAGCTTGTACACTATTTAATGTCAAGTGTTAAACCCAATAGTCTGCCCCACATTTGTCCAGCTTTTACACTATTTAATGTCAAGTGTTAAAACCAATACAGTCTACCCCACATTTGTCCAGCCTGTACACTACTTAATGTCTAGTGTTAAAACCAATATAGTCTGCCCCACATTTGTCCAGCCTGTACACTATTTAATGTCAAGTGTTAAAACAATACAGGCTGCCCCACATTTGTCCAGCTTGTACACTATTTAATGTCAAGTGTTAAAACCAATACAGTCTGCCCCAAATTTGTCACAAGGCTGATATATTTTGTTCAATATTAAACTTTCAGGAGAAGAAGTTGGCGATGGATGTGGCACACGTTGTGGAAATACGATGATAGTCCTTCTTCTGTTGTCTCCATGGTAAGAGGAGTCTTAGGGCATTTAGAAAAACAAACTCAAACACATATACAAGTATGATGAACGAAAGGGATAAATAAGACATGGAAGGAACTTGAGCAAACGGCACAGAACATGAGAATTTAGCGTTGCTTTTTTTAAAAGTCCATACTTCTGGGGAGGTCAAGGATAATGATAAAGAATATTACATCTGAAGAAAATCTTGCCATCGAAAAACGTTTTGTTTAAACACAATACCATTTTTTTTATTCTTCTTCTTCATCATCTTCTTCTTTTCCTAATACGTTACGCACAGATCATTTTTTGTCCAAAGTCTTTGTATAATCATTGTTTTTCGTAAAAAATCTTTGTATGATCATTTTCTTGACTGAAATGTGTATGATATTATTTTACAGTCAAAGTGACATAACTCGAGATTTTGAGACTACTATTTTTTATGAGTTTACCTCCTCTTGGTTTGAGACACGTTCGGTCTATAATTTCTTAAACGAAGCGTGACCATATCTCCTTATTTGGTAGTATCAGTCAAGTGTTGTAGATGTCTGAAACCTGTCTTAAGGTTTTCGATACATGACCATAAAGGGAGCGATAGTGAATGTCTCTTATCTCGTATGTTCTTAGAATCGTCTTGTGTGAATTGATACTCACGTAGATGGGTTCTGCGCATGTCTAGACTTGGAGAGTTCGATTGTGGTTTCCGCCCAGGTCGGAGAGTTACAAAATGGTTTAAGCAGCGAGTGGACGCAAATCTGCGTCTTGTGATTTCTCTGAGGGAAATACATTGTCTTTGTGAGTTAGTTTAGCTAACTATAGACTTTTCCCAGTGTTATTCAAGCCTGCCTGGAGGCATATGTTTTGTGGTTGATTCCGAATAAAGGTAATTCCTCTTTATTTGAACTTTTCGATGTCATCTAAAAGTTCGACATTTTTTGCTGCTCTTTGCTCGCTTGTGTGATTCAAAATGGAGAGGTACTTTTGATTAGGTTTCGCCACCGGTATCTTTATACCTGAACTAGTTATATATATGGGTCGCTCTAGACCAAACAAGACTATTGTCTGTGTTCCAGGATTCGTTATATCAGAGATCACATCCAAGTCAGATGGTTAGACTTAGGAATGTTATAAAGGTCGGGTTGACCTGTATTCCCAGTATGCTATGCACGTGCAGAGGATAAATGGACTTATTGTATACATCTGATCTGCTAGCATCAGGAAGGGAGTATTTATTATTATCTATGAACAGTGATGAGATGCAGCTGACACTGTTGCAGAATTTATATGTATGAACTTTAGGTACCCAGAACTGGGCTATATATTATTTATACAGCTTCACGAACCAGAACTTTATGATATCGGATATACGGAAGCTATTAGTTTACAATATGAATATTGAGCATTGGATTCTAAATGACTATCAGCTGATTATATTGTTGAATGCAGACATTCCTTGAACTGTAGTATGTTATAACGGAGCTACGTACCTGGCGTTTTGACGCACCATATCATTTCATATTATTTTGAATGCGTACTTCGTCGAACTATGTTGGTGATGACATATATATATCATGACTGTTTTGTGGCGTGCAATAAATGGTAGAAAACGTAAAGCGAAGTTACCATTTCTATGACTTTACACATCATGTTGCCTGTGTTGTACGCTGTGAACTAATCTACCACAATACACACAGCAACAACATAAACCAGATAAGACACCCTATACTACAACTATATATCTAACTGGTGTCGATAGGGGTGATACTTCCAGTCAGCCTAAAAACCACCCTTATCACATGCCTGGTAGCGTAGGTGATTATGTCTCTCCACAACTTCCTGTATTCTGTTCTAGAGATCCGTTCTGTTGTTGACTTTTTTCCTTGCCATGATGTCAAACTGTGCTGAATAGTCTCTCTTTGTCGCCCTCTAGATCTTTCTCATTCTATCTTTCCTGTTGTCACAATATACTCCAGCTACCTTCTTCTCATAACATGTCCATAGAAAGTGGATTGCTTCCTTCTGACCTGAGGAATAAACGTCCTTTGCGCACTGGTCTCTTTCAAGACATCTAAATTACTATTTTAGCTGTCCCATGCTCATGCTGCGGCATTACTGTTATCAAAATATAAGGTGTGTTTTTTGGGTAAGATAACTCAGAATGAGAAATTAAAAAAAAAATCTAGATTGTTCGAGATACCATATCATGCGTCAACTGAAAAAGAAACAAACAAACGAACCTTTCTAGAACACCTTTCTAGAACACAATCCGGTTAAAAGGATTACATTTTAAAACAAAAATTTCGCGTCATGCGATGATCACACCGCCAGAGAAAGTGAAATTGGCTGTCTTAAATAATTTCCGAGAAATGGCTGAGACAAGCTAATTCCACACACATCGCAATAGAAAGGTCATTGAATATCTGTCCACGTTGCCAAAGGCACGGTGGAAAGAAAGAGAAATACTAAATGAAGCTAATATATCTCTGGAATTTAAAAACGTACAGCAGTAGAATACATTTTACAAAAGATGGGGCTAAGTCTTATGATTTCCTTCCCGGCTCTATTCGTAGAATAATCGATTGAAAATGCTAATGTATCTGTTATATGTAAGACAGAGAACTGTGCATTTTGTTTTCTTATTTTGCAGAAGTCAGTTCTCCAGAAAGAAAAGCGTTAACAGAAAGGATGATAAAATCAGTTTCTTAGTTATTAGAGATTCATCAGAATAATTTATCACCTTCCAACCCTCCAAGGAGCATAGACTTTCAACAAACGTATTCCTCGTTTTCCAGTACCGTCCCATCATCACAATGTCTTTTGAAGTCTTCTTCAATCCATTCCTATCTGTCTCCAGTTCTCTTCTCCATGTGTTCTTAGGTCTTCCTATACATCTATGACTCTGGGCACAGGAAATCTATACATTTTAATAAGGAATGCCGGGAATTAGGAAACTGAAGAAAGACACGGAGTCAGAGGGAATTGAAGTTAAAATTAACGACCCCCAGTACACGTGAAAGAAGGCAGCTGCCAGTACCTTTTTTAAGTCCTCTGAGCAAAAACGTCTGTGAGCCAAGATTGGCGTAAGTAGTGCATTTTTCATTCTATGTATAAAAAAGGAAATAAGAATCTAATCTTCACTCTGGCGAGTTATGATGTTGTCTTGGCAAGCGTAAAATTCATAGTGAAATAAGACTGCGAAATGGTCAGACTATATTCCTATCTTCCCACACATTCTTGTTATGAATCTAATCAGAAAGATCCGATCATTTCAAATCATGCAGATAAGGGTGTGATGATTTCAAAAATATTCCACGGGAAATAAGGTGCGTGAAGCAAAAGTTCACGTATTACCATATATGGTCATCTGGGGCCTTGCATGCACTCTTGCAAACACATTTGTAGACTCATATTGTCTCAAATGTAATAAATCCATGATTACTTTCAAACAAGTGACCGGAAGCGATTATGTCACACTTGTCTGCCCACATGTGTCACACAGACTGTAGTCTCGTTATCTATCGTGTGAGTACGCAAAAACTCCATGTTTACCCAGCTTGTTAACAAACGAGTCGCTTATCAGCGGTTTAATCTAAACACGCCGGCGCTCATCTTATCTAGTTGCTTCTTGCAGGGTGGGATAAACATTATCTGCACGGAGTGTCACAAATGTTTGAACATACAAACTACTTGCTCCATAGCCGATAATGAGAAGAAATTGGTACTTTTAAAAGTACACAAATAAAAATCAGTACAAAATATGTCTCTTATCCTGTCGGATTGAAACCGAGATCGTGAAGAGGTCGTCCATTTCGTCACAAGTCCAACAACTCTCACTTGTTCCTAGTATATGTAATCTGTAGTTTTTCATTTCCATTATAATTCGTTTGAGTTTCCCTGTCTCATTCCTAGTTCTTACATTCCAAAATCCAATTCCGGTTTCGTGTTTAGTGGTCAGGATTTCCGTTTCCTTGACAGTGGCTTCTTTTCAGCTTTCACCACTGGCCATAGTACAAGCCTCAGACTCCAGATGTCCATCCCGTAACACAGCTTGTTTATTTGTTGCTGTTCCCGTGTCGTAAGTTTATTTTGAGAGAAAGAGTCTTAGAAATGGTGGTCCTGTTTAGAGTGGAGAATGATGATGAAAGCTCCGTGATAGAAAATGTAGAGAGTAAATAGTTGCTCCACAGAGTGCTGGGGAGAGTAAAGACAGACTTATTTACGACAAATCGTTCCTCTCAATCTTCTCTTCAGACTCTCCTGGTCAAACAATTATTTGCCAGTCTCCAGACACACACCTGCGCTCACACCGATTTGGTGCTTCCAACACACAGACGCACGTGAATACAAACTATATTAAACCTGGTCAAACAATTATTTGCCAGTCTCCAGACACACACCTGCGCCCACTTATCGCCGGACTTGAAGCCTAAGAGTTCTTGTGTTTTATTATATAAAAAGGAGTCTATGAGATGGCACTGACACAGTTCGACACAGGGGTGAAAATGAAGTGGTGGTAAATTTCCTTCAATGCGTGATGATAGCAACTGTCCGGTAAAGTTTTTAATCCGGTAAGGAAAACTAGGCTCAGTCACAGTCAGGTAAATAGGTACTCTCTCACAACAGAGCAGTAAATAAAATATCGCTACTGGCAACTGTTCATCTTCCAGTTTATCTTACAGGTTGAAATTTAATTTGATGATTTATTTAAATGTTCTTGGGTAGGCTTTCTTTCATGTAATTATGATAGCTAGGTCGCATCGGACCGCCACAAGATTAAATTTAAAAAATGTTTCATCTGGAAGTTTAAGAACTGAGTCTGAAACTCTCTGTATGATTTCTTTATTGCTGGGATTGCAAAGGTGATCATTCTATAGAAAAAGATAGAAAACCCATGACAACATAATCATACCTCAAAAATCAAATAATATTCTAACGCGCGATAAATTTACCGTTAAGGCTATTATATACACTCGCGTATTTAATTATGTATTTAAGAAAACACGTCACGAGTCTGTTGGTTAAAATACACATCTATATATATAGGACTTAACTAAATTTATTAATTATAAATTCCTTCGCGACTTTAAAGTTACTTTAACATTAAAGCATCTATTATTTTTGGAAATATTATAATAGATATATCATTAACTTTACCACTGGAACTTTTGGGATGAGTTTAATTTAATAGATTTAAATAAACACAAAATCCAGTGAAATAAAATGAAAGCACTAGACCACTGATCACTTTAACAAATATATTATACCGTGCACAGAAACAGAAATCACTCCAATGTAGCCACCAATTCAGATGGAAATCTAGCAGAATTTCTACTATAGCTAGTGAATCTTAAATCTCTGGCGACCGAATGATAACATGGCTTTCTACGTGGTTTGTATATATCTAACTGAAATGTAAGATGAGTGGGACATGTGAAAATTTGACATCTTTTTAGATCTCAGGAGACTTTTGGGGATCTGACCGCCAGACTAAAGAGAGAAGCTGCCCCTGGTCTGACGTATCTCCGCTCGCTGCGTGCGCGTCGGCTTTCCCGTTCGCTCCCACTGCGATCGGTTTCGTGTTTAACACCGAGATGCGAAATACCAGCAGGAAACTTGCGTTGCTCGTTTCAGGGACCACTACTGTCTTTGATAGCTCTGATAGTCTTTCCTGAGATCCCTCAGTCTGTTTGATCGTGTGCCGCTACTTTCTGTTTGATTCTGGCACCGCCCCCACTGGGCCAAGTTAATGAAAATACTGCATATGCTTGCTCAAGAGATGTCCGTGGGCGTGATTTAATCTCTCCTTAAATCAATGCGATGACCAGAATGAACGGTAGATAAACTGTCCACATATAAATCAGCAAACGTGTTGACCATCTGTGTGGAACGGTTGCATAGCTAATGAGTCCAGGTGAAAAACAATCCCGTTTGACGAAAAGTTACCACAATATTCGGGGGCACTGATGCTATACGAAGGGGTCGTTACAAAAGGTCGTACTATATCATCCAACACTTCAGGGGTACCGATGTTATGAGAGGGTTCTTACCATCATCTAACAAATTCAGGGACGGATGAGTTGTCTGTCACAATCGTCCCCTCTTTTGAGACATGAAAACTTCTTTTCATGTTTGATTTATGACAATGAAGCTGCCCTGATCGGTAGCTTTAGGATGATTGGTATCTTCAACTTCCTCCTCTTCCTCCGTAGTCCAGTTTCTACTCAGGAAATCAGCCCCGACATTCTGTCTTCCCGGAATGTATTCCAATTTGAAAGAATAAACGCTTAAAAGAAGGGCCCACCGCATGATCCTTGCGTTAAATTCTTTATTGGCACCGAGAAAGGCTAACGGAGCGTGGTCTGTTTGCACCGTGAAAGATGTACCATAGAGAAACTCATGATGGCGTCTGATACCGTTAATCAGAGCGAGGCATTCTCTTTCGACTACGCTATAGTTCCGTTCAGCTTTATTTAATTTCCGACTGCCATAGGCAACTGGAAATAGTATGTTCGGGTTACTGTCATTGGCTTGAAGCAGTGTTGACCCGATGCCCTGACCTGACGCGTCGACCCGCAGTACAAAAGTTTTCTTGAGGTCAGGAAACCTAAAAATGGGGTATGCAGGCAACTGTCCTTTCAAAGTGCTGTACGCGTGTTTGCATTTTTGATCCCATATGATCTTATCAGGACAACCTTTCTTTGTGAGGTCAGTCAGAGGTGCCGTCAGTCCGTTGAAGTTCTGGATGTACTTCTGATAGTATGCACATAGTGTTATGAAGGAACGTACGTCTTTCTTCGTTCGGGGCCTTTTTGCTGCCACTATTTTCTCCACGTTCTTCTTAGTAGGCCAACTACAGCCGTGAGAAATAGTATGCCCCAGGAAGTCTAGCTTTTCAAACCCGATGAGACATATGCTAGGTCTGGCTGTGAGACCAGTTTCCTGTAGTCTCATGAGGAGCATAGCAACCGTAGCAATATGTTCTTCGTAGGTTTCCGATGCAATTAATATGTCATCCATGAAATTATGGATATGAGGACTTTGCAAAGGTTCTAAAAGCTTCCTCATCATCCTGGTGAACACTCCTGGTGCGTTATGCAATCCGAACGGCATCACATTAAATGCGTAATGTCCTTCACTAGTGCTGAAAGCTAACAAAGGTTTAATTTCCTCCTTGACTGGTATTTGATAATAACCTTTACTGAGGTAAATCTTGGAGAAAATCTTTGCTTTGCTGAGCTTGGTGAACAACTCAGAAACAGTTTGGAGAGGTTCGGGCTGGAATTCCGTTACAGCGTTTAGCAGCCGGTAATCTATACACAGCCGAACATCCTTATTGGGCTTCTGCAACGGCACTACACTCGAACTGTAAGGAGATGTCGACTCGCTGATAATTCCTGCCTGACGCAGCTTGTCTATTTCTCCGCGAAGTGCATCAGCTTTAGCGTACGGGATGGGGTAAACTCTGGTTCGAACAGGGGTCTCGTTTGTTAATTTCATATCGAATTCAATGAGATTTGTTCGACCAGGTACATCCGTTAAGACTGCACTGTACTGTTTTAGTAGAGCCCTGGTTTCTGTTTGTTGTTCTGGTGAGAGATTGTCGCCGAACTTGACATCTTTAAAGGATTCTGTGGGTTGCAATGGGTACTCCATGCAACCATCATCATCTTCCTCGTCCTCCGTTCCCATGGCGACGGCCAGGAGATGCTCGGAGGATGGCACCGGTCTTTCCAAATATTTCTTAAGCAGATTTATGTGGAAGACCTTCTCCTTTCCTTTAATGGAGATCTTATAATTGGTGCGTGAGATCTTTTTAAGGACGGTAAATGGTCCTTGCCATCCGATGCGAAGTTTATTGCTTCCGGTTGGAAGTAGCAACAAAACTTTCTCCCCTGGTTGTAGTTCTCTCTCTTTTGCAGCTTTGTTGTATCTTTTAGCATGTTTAGCGCGGGCTTTCTTAAGGTTGGTAGTAGCTAGATCCCATCCTAGCTTTAACCTTTCCTTGAGCTCAGATACATACTTGCTTGCAGAGACAACTGTCTCGTCAGCCTTTTGGTCTGTCAGGGACCGAAGTAATGCTTCTAGTGGCCCCTTAATAGGTCTGCCAAATAAAAGTATAGCAGGCTGGAATCCCGTAGACGCTTGGGGAACCTCTCGGTAGGCGAATAAGGCAGCCGATATATATAGGTTCCAGTCTTCCGGTTACTCCTGACCCAGCTTACGTAACATGGTGGTGAGGCTGCCATTAAAACGTTCCACGAGCCCATTTCCGGCCGGATGGTAGGGACTTGTGTGGATATGTTTGGCCCTCAAGATCTTAAAGATCTCCTCCATTAACAGGCTACGGAATTGGGATCCATTGTCCGTCAAAACTTTTTGAGGGAATCCCAACAGTGTAAAGACTTGCACGAGGGTTTCTGCGACATGCTTGGAAACTATGCATGTTAGCGGTACAGCTTTGGCCCACATAGTGCAAGTGTCGACTAAGGTTAGGATGAACCTGTTCCTTCTTTTGGTCTTTTCCAGGGGTCCAATGATGTCGACAGCAGCCCGTTCAAATGGAGTCCCTACTATTGGCATTTGGCCCATGGGTACTCGGGGTGTCAAGTGCTTGGGTGCTACCCGTTGGCACTGGGCGGAGGATTTCACATACCTGATAATGTCAGAGTTCATTCCTGGCCACCAATAGTGGGTTTTTTTTCGCTGAATAGTGGCGTTTTGTCCTATATGTCCGCTAAAGGGAAGAGAGTGCCCCATTTCTAAGATCTGGCTTCTGTACTGCGTCGATACTAGGAGCTGGTTATTCCCCGTGTCCGGGTTGCCCGTTCTACGATACAATACGCCATCCTTAGAAAAGATGTCTCCGTTGTGTCTGGGGTCCTTAGCCATGGGCAGTTTTCTAAAGCAGAGCTCCAGAGTAGAGTCCTTTTGTTGCGCCTCCTTCAGTTCATTCGACAACAAATTTGGCGCAGGCTCCCTCTCCTTCTTGGTTTGCCCTCTTGTGGTTACCGCTGCCACAATCGGCTCCTTAGATCTCTCAATAAACACGTATCTACATCCCAGGATAACTGGGTAGATCGGATCATCCATTATCAATAACACCTCTGACAAAATCAGAGTGTATTTCTACCAGTGCGATAGGAAGCGTCCTGGGTGCATCACTCCTGAAAACTCCACTAAGTTTGACGGATTCCTCTGTCTCCTGACCTGGTTTGACTAGGTGTCTGGCGACAATACAACTAAAGCTTAGTTCAGTGTCAAAGAGACAAGTAGTTGAGGTACCATTCAAAATTAAAGTTCCTCGCGTTGAGGGACGTTCCCCTCAGGTTGACAATCACTGACATTGATTCTACCTTGCGAGGCTGTATGCAAACAGCCGATGCGGTTAGGCCCGGTTTGCTTGCTCTGATTAGACGTTCCTGGTGTAGGGGTCTTCCCTTTTCCTTGATCTTGGTGGCCGTGCTGCCACGTAGGCTTGGTGGGTTGATCAGAATTATTATTTGGGGAAAATCGGGTTTTGTAGAATTTCGATTTTTCCTGGGGAGGTCTCTGGGTATTATTTTCTCGTTGGTTATAATTCTGAAAGGAATTAGAGGAATAGGATGACTGCTCTAGATTTTGTTTACGAGATGGCTCATCTATGGGTTTACGTTTCGTGCTGGGAAGTTCGGCCATTGCATTGGTATAGCGTTCTGCCTTATTGAGGATGTCCTCAAGCCTGACTGCGCCCTGATCACCCAAAAATCGACGGGTTTCGTTTGACAAAGTTGACTTTATCTGTTCCACAAGAACAAATTCAAGTAGTCCCTCATATGTAAGAGGTAGGTCAGATAATTCAATGCACTTTGTCAAATAGCACGTGAGACGTGAAGAGAACTGCGGAAAAGTTTCCGTGCTCTCTTTCCGGCTGTTTCTGAACATTTGCAGAAATTTTCGGGCGGTCATCTCAAACCGTTCTAGCAAGGCCTTCTTCAGCATGTCGTAATCATGTTGGTTGGTTCCCACCTTTGTGTACACGTCATATGCATTACCTTTCAACGCAATTGAGTTTTTAAGTGCACAACGGGAACTCTCTAACCCATACAGATTTGCGAGCCTCTCGAATTTCTCTAGGAAGGTGTTTTTTTTTTCATTGGGGCTGGGAAAAGACTCTGAAGCAAAAGACATCGCCGTTAATTGGGCAGATTGAGTGCTGGAGAGATCCATTGACTGATGATTGGGCGAAGACGGCTCTCCGTTATTCGAAGTAGAGGCGCCCCGACTCTCTAAAGCCTTAAGCGCCAGTTCATGCTGTCTTTCCCTGTCTCTCTCTCTTTCCCTGCGAGCTTCTATCTCTGCCTCAATTTTCTTCTGCTCCAATTGACGATCGTCCGCTTCTTTCTTCCTAGCTTCTGCCCTCTCTTCCTCCGCGTCATACCTTTCAAGTTCCCTGTTGACAAACAGGTTCGCGGCTTCTCCTTGTAATACTGAGTCCTTCGCCTCCTGTCTCAAAATGGATCTTATCCTAATTCTCTCTGCCATGCCAAAGAACTGGATGCTTCTAAGACTAGAGAATAGTAAGAAAGAACAAGAAGGGAAAAAACTCAAAGCCGCTACGAGAAAAAACACAAAGTATAAATTTACTTTTGGTACCTCCTACTCTGTAGTGCTAACTTATCGCTGCTATTATTGTCACTTAAGACTCTTAACGCAAGCGACTATGCCACGTTAAAATGGTAAGTTACACTAGAAAAATATCTACTCTTGCTAACAGAAGAGAAAAATTTATATTAAAACAATTTAATGGAAAAAAAATTTCCCTGAAATTTTAATTCTCCGTCAACAAAACTCCGCCCCTGAAGTCAGTTTATGAGAAGAGACGATGTTAACTAGACTTAAAAGTCAGAACAAGGAGTCTTTAGCTTAAGCTCAACTCTAGTAACTTCAAAAACCTTTAGTGACTGTAAAAACAATCACGCAATCCCAGCAAATCTTATAAAGAAAAATGTAATATTTCTCTGCCAGAGAATAATTTAAATAACAAATATTTTTTGTTTATCCGTACTTTCTACTGCTGTGGAAAGAAAACAACCTGTAAATATGCTGTGTGGACGACCCAAATACTAAAAGGCGTTGTCTAGGGGTGTAATTAATTATTTATTTATTTCCCTAATTCACAAAGACATATCACTCACACTCTATCTAGTTAGACCCAGACATAATCCGACTCAAAAATATCTTTATCTCGGCAATGCGATTGCCTCAAATGTAGCTCAAGATCACAGGACCAGCCCACAAATATTGTCGTAAGTTTATTTTGAGAGAAAGAGTCTTAGAAATGGTGGTCCGGTTTAGAGTGGAGAATGATGACGAAAGCTCCGTGATAGAAAATGTAGAGAGTAAATAGTTGCTCCACAGAGTGCTGGGGAGAATAAAGACAGACTTATTTACGACAAATCGTTCCTCTCAATCTTCTCTTCAGACTCTCCTTGTCAAACAATTATTTGCCAGTATCCAGACACACACCTGCGCTCACACCGATTTGGTGCTTCCAACACACAGACGCACGTGAATACAAACTATATTAAACAAATAGGGGAAATTTGGGCTTTGGGTATTCCAACACAGTACTAAATACGTTTATGATGTTTATTAACCTTAAAATCAAATCACAAACAAATATCCAGTGTTACTTAAAACTATCATAAGTACAGCAAATACAACTAACAAGGTGAGGGGGGGGGAGGGGGGTGAAGAAGATTGGTATCGACTAAGCCCTTCCCGCTTGTATTAGACAAAGATAAACCCAGTCCAAAGATAGATAATTATCAGGAACATAGGTAATGTAACCCACCAGTGAATTTAATTACTCTGAAAGAGGTGTTACAATATTAGGTATGGGTGGTAGAAAAAAATCCTGTTATTCCCAATTGTTCTTCCCTTTACTAAGCAAATGAAAGGGACGGGGGTAAACAGAGTTAACAAAATATCCCACTTAAAGGAACAATGCAGGGTATACAGAAAATGTATTACCCTGTAGGCAAGTTAACAAAAATGGTTTTTCAAAAATTAAATCTCCTGTCATTCATGCACGCGCGTGAGGATCCACAATCATATACTCACACACACTTACCGATTGCAGCATCAGACAATCCATAGAATTATATAAACAGCAATTACACTCTTGACATGTGAAACTGTCTAGTACTTCGATGTCCCGCCCCAGATGTTGCGAGGTTTGCTGATAGAAAATATTCCCACTTATCGCCAGACTTGAAGCCTAAGAGTTCTTGTGTTTTATTATATAAAAAGGAGTCTGTGGGATGGCACTGACACAGTTCGATACAGGGGTGAAAATGAAGTGGTGGTAAATTTCCTTCAATGCGTGATGATAGCAACTGTCCGGTAAAGTTTTTAATCCGGTGAGGAAAACTAGGCTCAGTCACAGTAAGTACTCTCTCACAACAGAGCAGTAAATAAAATATCGCTACTGGCAACTGTTCATCTTCCAGTTTATCTTACGGGTTGAAATTTAATTTGATGATTTATTTAAATGTTCTTGGGTAGGCTTTCTTTCATGTAATTATGATAGCTAGGTCGCATCGGACCGCCACAAGATTAAATTTAAAAAATGTTTCATCAATATGTCTGGAAGTTTAAGAACCGAGTCTGAAACTCTCTGTATGATTTCTTTATTGCTGGGATTGCAAAGGTGATCATTCTATAGAAAAAGATGGAAAACCCATGACAACATAATCATACCTCAAAAATCAAATAATATTCTAACGCGCGATAAATTTACCGTTAAGGCTATTATATACACTCGCGTATTTAATTATGTATTTAAGAAAACACGTTACTAGTCTATTGGTTAAAATACACATCTATATATATAGGACTTAACTAAATTTATTAATTATAAATTCCTTCGCGACTTTAAAGTTACTTTAACATTAAAGCATCTATTATTTTTGGAAATATTATAATAGATATATCATTAATTTTACCACTGGAACTTTTGGGATGAGTTTAATTTAATAGATTTAAATAAACACTAAATCCAGTGAAATAAAATGAAAGCACTAGACCACTGATCACTTTAACAAATATATTATACCGTGCACAGAAACAGAAATCACTCCAATGTAGCCACCAATTCAGATGGAAATCTAGCAGAATTTCTACTATAGCTAGTGAATCTTAAATCTCTGGCGACCGAATGATAACATGGCTTTCTACGTGGTCTGTATATATCTAACTGAAATGTAAGATGAGTGGGACATGTGAAAATTTGACACCTTTTTAGATCTCAGGAGACTTTTGGGGATCTGACCGCCAGACTAAAGAGAGAAGCCGCCCCTGGTCTGACGTATTTCCGCTCGGTGCGTGCGCGTCGGCTTTCCCGTTCGCTCCCACTGCGATCGGTTTCGTGTTTAACACCGAGATGCGAAATACCGGCAGGAAACTTGCGTCGCTCGTTTCAGGGACCACTACTGCCTTTGATAGCGCCGATAGTCTTTCCTGAGATCCCTCAGTCTGTTTGATCGTGTGCCGCTACTTTCTGTTTGATTCTGGCACCGCCCCCACTGGGCCAAGTTAATGAAAATACTGCATATGCTTGCTCAAGAGATGTCCGTGGGCGTGATTTAATCTCTCCTTAAATCAATGCAATGACCAGAATGAACGGTAGATAAACTGTCCACATATTAATCAGCAAACGTGTTGACCATCTGTGTTTAACGGTTGCATAGCTAATGAGTCCAGGTGAAAAAAAATCCCGTTTGACGAAAAATTACCACAATATTCGGGGGCACTGATGCTATACGAAGGGGTCGTTACAAAAGGTCGTACTATATCATCCAACACTTCAGGGGTACCGATGTTATGAGAGGGTTCTTACCATCATCTAACAAATTCAGGGACGGATGCGTTGTCTTCCACATCCCGTAACGAGTGTGATTTTTTAAATAGACCGGGATGTCGGCCCTGTGCTAAAACTCCCACCTGGAGAACCAGTTTACCAGCTTTTGTCTAACCGCTACCCGCGCAGATATGTCCAGCGTGGTAGAACCTGCAAGAGTAAAACTCATTCTGGCATAATCTGGGAGTTTTCAGGGTGTCCAAGACGCCAAACCGCTACTAGGTATTTTTTTTTTTTTTTTTTTTTTTTTTTTAACCAGCGGCACTTAGGCTTTCAGCCCTTCGGCCCAATGACATGTCATTGCGAGGCTGGGGAACCTGAGGACTTTCCTTCCAACCCGGTCAGGAGCTTCGCTCCTTCCCATCCACAGAGGGTTTATCACAGGAGCCGTTCAGGCTATTCAGTCAAATTTCCGGCCGTAAACATTTCTTCAAACGCCGACGCCCGGGTTTGAACCATGAACACCTGGTCGCCAGTACAACGCCGAAGCCATTACACCAGCGCGGCTCCCGCTACTAGGTATATGCAGCAGTGATGACAGAAACTGGGACGGGGTGGGAATATCATATGTTCTTTCATTGTTTAGTTTGATTTGGTTTTAAAGACTATCTTCATTGCACACGGACAAATCCATAAAGTGCTCCGATCTCTTTCCTTAGATCACACAAGGAGGATTTCAGCATAGTGCATATACTCCGTAGCTCCGGCGAGGATCCCAGTGCGAGTATACAAGAATCATACATTCCATAATTTTGTTTAAAATGGTGGTGTGTAGGTTTCCCAATTTGTTTTTCAATTTTTCCAGGGCAGCGGCCCATTCTTTACGATTTCCAACTGCCGAGGGACTTTTCACGTGCGTAACTTGCACACGGGATGTCCTATTTTTCACCCCAACCCGAGAAGGCAAGGCATCTGATCTCAGAAGCAATGTGATTGGTAGAGGAGGGGGGGGGGGTGACATCATTAAGAACCACTAGCTCTGAAAAAACGTCCAATCAATCACATTCCCTGCAGAGGATCGACCATTTAGAATTAGAGGCGGTCTCTATACCTCTGACCCACTCCGACCCCACTCCTATTGTTATATTCTCTGAGTCTTTCCTTAGCTAAAAATAATTTCGTGTGCTGTTTAATTAAAATTTCAGACACACAAATTATCATCTATTCTCAGACTGTGGGCAGCTTTGTTTATATATGTTTATGTCATCTGTAAATTGTGATAGGGTTCACAGATTCTTGCAAGTGAGTTAAAAGGATTGCAAAACATTTTTGTGATACATATATTCATTTGTAAGAATATTCTGTTCTTCGTATGAACTATACGCATGAAAACAATGTACATGATTTGCCAGGGGATAATTAACCATTCTAGTTTTGTTTATGATTTTTCATCACATGCCCTGAGTGATACGATATACGCTCAGGAAGAGTAAAAATTTGAGAAAACAAACAACTGACGGACAGTGGGAAAGGCGCCTGATTAACATCAAGAAAACAAAGACTTAGCAGCGGAATTTGTTCTTTTCTTCCCTCTAAAGTTTGTGGTAGCATCACGAGGCGACCCGACTATTTGTGGTATGACCCGAAGAGACCATTTGCTGTACTGCCATTCTGTGTCTCAAAGCTTTTAATTGACACACAAAAGCTACATTCTACGGGTTGTGAAGATTCCCTCCTTCACCAGGAGCGATTACTTCCTGACTGATCTATAAACGTGCCACAGAGACGAATCTACGGAGCCAACAGCGTCGACACTTTAGCATTTTGGCAAGTCCGATCTTTACTTTCTTATCTAAAATTAGGCTTACGAATGCCGATATATTCCATTATGAGACTTACTTTTTATTAATCACCAGTTCTTATTTATTTAAGTATTAGAGTAAAAGTCATTAAATTTGTATATGTTGTTTTTTACAAATTCAAAGTTGAATTAAGTATTACAAAGAGAAGTGCACACGTATGAATAAGTATCCTAATATATATAGATATCTACATCCAAATTGCCAATACGAGTGTCGTGAATTCTGATTCACAACACGTCATTCATACCAAAACAGCGCACCATACTATATAAAAGTGTAGGCTAGACGGACCAATGAAACGGCATCCTTATTCGCGTTGTTTACAATAGTATTGGGCATCTAAATATGGCCTGACTCCAATCTGTGTAACCTAGTTGGAATTGGAGGTAAACTACAGAATTATGAGCAAAGTACCGCATGGAAGAGGTCAGTAATTCTATAATAGGACTGTTCCTTTATAAGAATGTGCAAAGACTTCCACGAAAAGTGTTATACTAACAGATACAATTTGAGTGGAATGCATCGAGACATCAGGCAAGTCAAAAATTTTGCTGTTTGGGCTGCGCCTATGAAACGATCGACGAAGTAACGGAAAAGACAATTATCTAGAAAGATAAAGAATAATCCAGGGCGTACTTTAAGCCTAAGATGAAGGAAAAGGCTCCAGGAATAAAGAAGGTATTAATATTCCAAATTTTCCATAAATGCACAAGTCGACAAAATTATGCTTGCATTTGAGAACGCAAACACACTTCAGTCGTATTGTTCTCCGAGACATTCGGCCGTGACCTATATAAGGACTTGCCCTCTTTCGAAAGCAGGCCACAACAATTTCAAACTACAGCGAGAGCGCCAGTTCTGTCAGTGAGACTCCCGTTGCCTTCTGCATCTGAGAGCATCTGAATGACCATTAACAGCTCTGTATGTATTTGAGGGTAAGAAAGAATGTATAAATTTATATATTTCTAATTAAGTAATCAAATTGTGCGATAGGAAGTGTATAACTGTGTTATAAACCACTGTGAAATTATTGGAAACAATCCAAGCCTGTGTATATTCAGATAAATTGAGAAAGAAAGCGGAAAGTGTGTTAATAGTTTTAGAAACGCATTTAAAGAATTATTTCTTGAAGGAATGGAACACACACCAGGAACAAAGGAAAGTATAAAAGGAAAGGCATTACGGTATTGATTAAGATATTACATAGTGTTTTCCACAAGGCCTAATAATTGTATGGAGGCGAATCATGGATAGATAGCTGTAACCAAGGAATTGGAGACCGATTATATTTACAGTAAACTGGCTTGTGTTATTACTGATTTATTATGCCCTGTGCGTCTACCTGCACACTCTCTGAAACTATCTCTTCTCACCTACATCTGTGATAGAGAGGTAAAGATAGACAGGTTAACCAATTATATTTCAGGTTACATCCTTTAACAAACGTGTACTTGTAAGGAGCCAGACACAACTGAAGGAGCTAGTGGTGCAAGAGCCCTATAGGTCTAAGAGGGACAGCACATAGTTACCGAAGGTCTGGAGAAAAAACATCTGACCGTTTCTTTCCAGAACAGTAGTGTGAAAGACTTCAAGACAAGAAGTGAAAATAAGTAGCCATACACAGCTACTGTCCAGTGTATAACCAGCTGTACCACACATACGACAGTATGATGAAAAGTCAGTGCATCTAGACAGGCAAATTCATAAATCAGTGATTGACTTTATTTCATTAACTGTGAAGTATCCTTATTGATCCTAACTAAAGACAGTATACCACAAGATTAATTTCAGTCAGGAAAGGAGAACTGTCCTTAGAAATTTACAGACTTTAGTTAGTTGTGAATATTTAACAAGTGATTTTTATTAATTTTATTTCTTAATCAAATTCGAGCTCAGTGAAAAATTTCGCAAAGAAAAGAAAACTTGTACAAAATAAATTGTAAATTTTACCAACAGACTAACTTGGATTATTTAAGTTAAGTTACAGTTCTTGTTGGTTAATAGTTTAGTTTAATACCCCTAGCAGAGCCTAACACTATAAACGGAGGAGGATCTTGAGAGGAGCATTTAGGAACCTAGGATAATACACTATCATCATACCTTGTAACTTACAAAGCTTGATCTTACCTTTGATGTCCATACACCCTTACTCTTTTCAGAGAAGGGGGTATTTCTTATAAGACCAGTCTCTTATCTGGCACTATCCTGGTATCACCTGAAACAACTTTGTGTCCAGGATATCTTTCTTTTAAAACTGTACTTCCCTCTCGTGACAACGAGCAATAATAATAATAATAATAATAATAATAATAATAATACGCAGCTTTACTTTACTGGAACTTTACTGCTAATTCAGTTGGAGACTTGAACGAGCTAATATTATATCTCTCCACAAAAGGCGGCGGGAAAGATAAAGAGTTAACGTGCTCCGACACATTCAGCATTGTTCTCTATTTCTTAAATATCTTTTGGACACTCTCTCGAGGTAGAAGCATCATCATCCTTCTATCCGCATCTCTGCCAAGAGTAATCTTGTGCGAAGGTAGATACCTTTGAAGACCCATATTAGTTACTGTAAGTTTTGGCCACTGTTGGACCATTACTGCAGAGAAAAGGGGAGGCAACCCGTGATACACCCGTATGACTCATATTGTTTCTAAATACATAAACATAAAGAGGTATTAGATTAAGGTTTTACTGAATCATTTCAGCTGGGGGCTCAAACAGTAGGAGAAATTTGTTTTCCTCGCGGAAGTGGTGCGAAGATAAACAATTTCTAACAGCTTAGATGATCTCAGTTGTTATGCTTGATTTCTTAAATTTCCTGTGATGCTCCCTGAAGTAGAAGCACCCTTCTTCTATTTATATCTCAGCCAAGAGTAATCTTGGGCGAAGGTTGATTCTTTGAATATCTTCATCATTATACTCTAAGTTTGGACATTGTTTGACCACTACTGTAGAGCAGGGAAGTCAATCCCGTGACATACATTTAATAATACTTATTCTGAATTTTTTTCTTTTCCTCTAAATCCTGATGTTACACAGTTTCTAATTTGATAAGCTCATCCACTTAACTTCTGTCACCTCAGAATCCATACTGAGAAGAGTTAGAAGATCTATTTCTCTCTAGATGTAATTTAATTCTTCTATTTACGAGTATCTGTAGTGTGTTTCCTAATTATGATGTTAGTGGGATTGGTCTGTATAACCTTACATTACGGGCTTCCTTTTCTGGTATTCTGGTATTATAGTACTATGCACCTATTTTTCAAGCTTTTGATTGTTTGTTTTCACTGACCTCCAGATTTTATTATAAAGGGAAGTTATTTATTTTGTGTTTAGTCTTCTTAATATCATTTTAAGCATTTTATCATCATCATCACCATTGAGCTCCGCAAGGAACAAATGGCTTCAACAAATGTGCGTCAAGTCTTCCTGTCTTGTGCCATCAGCTCAAGGTCTTCCTTGTTGTCTGTAGAAGTTTTTGTGTTTTAAAATTTTCTACAGGAATGTCCAACCCTCAGTCGCCTCTTACGACATGTGCTGCAGGTTACAGTGATCCTATCAGTTGCTCCCCTATCTGGTTCCGGTAATTTAAGCATTTCACAGCCAAGAATATGTATTTCTGGGGATATATTGGATTTACCACTCAGTAGCACTCCCAACGTATGTGACGTCAGCATGTGGAAAGTGTCCGTCTTCTTATAGGTTTCGTGCACCATAGTTAAGTTTTCTTATTCTTATTAGTCAGTCTCGTCTCTATTTCCTATGCTTACCCATTTTTTGAACTGGCTTTATTCGCATATTCTTCTGCAGTATGCGCTTTTCATGAATTTGATTCTGCTATATTTGGCACCTTTATGCTTGGTTAGTTTTGTAGTCATTTGATTTAGCTTTCCCGCATTTAGCTTATGGATAATCTGCTTTGCATTATTTGCTGGGGTCGGAGTGGTTAAGAGGTATGGCGTCCGCCTCGAGCTCTAAAGGTACCGGGTTCGATTCCCAGTTGAGGGAATATATTTTATGGAAATCTTTTTTCAGAACCAGTGGTTCTAATGATGTCATACTCGCCCCTGGTCTCCTGGGTAGTAAGATTGGATGCCTAGCCTTCTCGGATAACAGCGAAAGAAAATAGGAGGTTAAAAATCACACGGCAGCTGGAAATCGTAAAGAGTACACATATAAGGCCGCTACCCTAGCAAAATTTAAGAATTAGAAACCTACCCACCACAAAAATATTTATTAAGTTCGTACACTGTGCTGAGATCCTCCTTGTGTGATCTAAGGGAGGAGATCGGAGCACTGTTGGAGTAGTTCGTGTGCAATGAAGACAGTCGTTCAAACCAAACAAAACCGGCATAGCATTATGTGTGTGCTAGTTTCATCACGTGTGTTTTGTGGGGTCACATGTCTGACAATTAGTACACTGTAAAATAGATGATAAAGTATGTTTAAATGACATCTTTCGTTTGATCGAGATTTAACGTGTTTTGTTACTTCAGTCCCCATTGTTTCATATCTAGTTCATAGGTGGATGCCCAACATATGAGGGATAGAGAGAGCGCAAATGGCCATCACCAGTACTATTCCTGGAAAAAAGAATACTCTACGGATATACCAACAACCTCAACATGACCTTTGCTTTCTTTGAACATATTCAAGGTGACTTCTGAAAAGGAACGAAAAAAGAAGAGGTATTCCCATTGTGATAATTATTTTCACCAAAGTTGCGTCATTCATATCAGACAAATTCTGTTATTTTTGTTATTTATTAACGATTTCTGTATATTATTTTGATTTCAAATATGTTTTCCGTCATTGTCGTTCACATCTACGTGAGATACTTAGGAAGACATATATAAAAATATATTCGTTTTAATTTATCCCATGAAATTGATACTCAAATATTTCTGATATTTGACTTTAGGTTTTCTGGTATCACGTGCCATGCTCATCTATTTTTATTCTTCTTTTAACCTTTTTGGTTTTCTGTGTTTTGTGTGTGTGGGTGTATTCATATTATTTTGCTCAGTTTTTACTATAGCTAATTTTATTTATTCTCCACCTTCCGTGCTCTTATTCTGAGTTGAATTAACAATTCTGCTATCTGGTCTCCGCCTTCTACATCATCTCCCTTTCCATATTTCGGTCCATGCCTCCACGTTTTTAAAATCTGAGAATGCTGTAATTTTCTTCTCGTGTTCTTAGCACATTTCGCCTCTCACGTGTCACCGCTTTCTCCCCAGCCTACCTTATTTCACATCCTTCTTGCACCCTTCCTCATTACGCATTGTCTTTCGTCTCCATTTACAGTTTCCGTTCCATTATTTTGTAGTTCCCCATTTAAAAAGAATAATTCTCCATCGTTTTATATCAGACATACAACAATGGCTACGCTGAGGGTTCCTCTACGTTGTTTTTAACTCTTTTTTTTAAACTCTCCTTCTTTCTGTCTTGGTGTATGTGTGTGTGAGTGGTTGTGTTTAGGGCCACGCCCACATTTATTTTTAACATGCTAATCGGGGAAACCTAAAGCAAACTGAGATTAGCTGAAATTTGGGAATTATGTGTGCATTGGAATTTCCTTTCACTAAAAATTTTCAAATCATTCTTGAGGAGACAGTAAAAATGTACGCAATCCAAATGTATCCTACACATTTTAATAGACTGAACATTATGGTAGTGTTTGTTAGATACTTTAGTGTACAGGAATTTACTAAATACAATTCATGCAACACATCTGCTAAATTTTAAAAGCAAACGCAAATTACACTAGTCAACAACCAAAATGTACCAGAAATGAAAATAGCTGATCTTAACTAATTTTGGTGTGCTGAAAACGAAAATGACATTAAAAAATGTTGATTGGCTCTAGTTTTCAAGATATATGCTACTAGTTTATTTAATTACGGTCAATTTATATATATATAACGCAACTGTTGTGGGCGATTGCATAATTTTTTCTAATGACCAATAAAAATGTAACTAAAAGTTGATGATGCAATCCTACCTATGATTACATCACCTTTGTGTATAAATATCTTATCTCTGATAAATTTTGCCATTAGTTAGTGCATTTGTCCTTATCAAAAGTATCGTAGTTAGAAATGCCTAGGACATGTGTGAACAGTGCTAATAATTTCTGTTATATATGTGGTGAGGTGACATTTGTATCACAAAAACGAAATATAACTAAAGTGATTAAGAAGGCGTACAGTTTGTATTTTGGCTGCAGAATAGGAGATCAAGATAAGAGCTGGGCGCCACACATATGCTGCAATACATGTGCAGCACATCTTAAACTGTGGTTGACTGGCAAAAGGCAAGCTATGCCTTTTGCAGTCCCAATGATTTGGAGAGAGCCCACTGATCATCTCAACAACTGTTACTTTTGCATGGTCCCTCCAATTGGGAAAGGCATATCAAAGAAGAAAAAATGGACTCTGGAATATCCAAACATCCCCTCTGCAATACGTCCGGTACCACATAGCGATGACCTACCAGTTCCCAAAGTACCAGAATCATTTTCAGCTGCTTCCACTGATGAAGAAGAGGACATTGGTGGTCCTGAACCATCAACTTCAAGCGACCCAGATTTTGAGCAAACTACATCCACTAAACCACACTTAATAACCCAAGGTGAACTGAATGATCTTGTAAGAGATCTGAATTTACCGAAGAACAAGGCGGAGCTTTTGGGTTCCAGATTGCAACAGTGGAATCTCCTGGCAGAAGATGTTACAATTTCTGTGTATAGGAACCGCCAGAAGCCGCTTATTACATTCTTTTTCAAAGAGGGTGACCTTTCTGCATGCCACAACATTTCTGGTTTAATGGCAGCCCTCAAAATCAATTACATACCGGAAGAGTGGAGGTTTTTCATTGATTTCCAAGACGCGTCTTAAAGCTGTTTTGTTGAATAATGGTAATATGTTACCGTCAATTCCAGTTGGTCACGCAGTTCATATGAAAAAAACTTATGAAAACATTAAGCAGCTTTTGAAGTGTATAAACTATGATCATCATCATTGGTCACTTTGCGGTGACTTAAAAGTGGTCGCTCTTTTGCTTGGACTACAGGGTGAATACACCAAGTACTGTTGCTTTCTCTGTGAGTGGGATAGCCGTGCACGAAGTGACCATTACATCAGAAGACATTGGCCAATCAGGCTGGCAGTAAGAACGTTGAGAACCCAGCACTTGTCGACACCAGCAAGATTTTGTTGCCACCCTTACACATTAAGCTGGGTCTCATGAAAAACTTTGTCAGGGCAATGGAGAAAACAGATGAGGCTTTCAAATACCTCATCAGAAAATTTCCAAGACTGAGTGAAGCTAAAATAAGAGAGGGAGTATTTGTTGGTCCGCAAATTCGAAAACATCTTCATGATGACGAGTTTCTTTGCGTGTTGCATGGCAAGGAAAAAGCAGCATGGCTAGCATTTAAGTCAGCGGTGGACAATTTTCTTGGAAACAACAGATCTGATAATTACAATGAAATTGTAGAAAATCTCCTGAAGTATAAGAGTCTTGGCTGCAACATGTCTTTGAAAATTCATTTTCTGGATTCTCATCTGGATTTCTTTACGTCAAACTGTGGAGCGGTCAGTGATGAGTGTCACGAAGTGGTTTTAAGTTTTTAGAGTTTGCCTGAATGAAAACAAGACCCTAGTATGAGAAAGTCTGAGAAGATAGAATTTAGATGGAAAATGACATGCCTGTGGACAGGCTCAAGGGATAGAACCAGATTTTGACTCGCCCTTGCCGCTTCGTGACTTCAAACTGGCTATAATCTCACCCTCCTCTGACTTCCTTTAAATACAAGGAGATAAGGTGTATAAAAACGACCACAGACACCACTATACAGACGACATAAAGTAAGTATAGTAAGGAGTAGAAGCTGATCCAGTAAATAATATATGTATATATGTTGCGTGATAAATTCTCGCAACATCGTTTTGTTTCAATGTCTGTTTTATAACGCAAGGGCAACAACTGCTTGGAATTTATAGTCACTTTTCTCGGTAAGCATTTGTCTTCTCGCGTTGGTATCGAATGCAGTTAAGTTTGAGCTGTGGTCATTTTTGCGCTGGACTGCGCATGACTTGTCTTGTTGTTTGGTCGATCGGTTTCCGCCCACGACTAGTGGAGTGAGCGATTTGGAATGGCGAAAGAGATGCCTCGTTGAAGAGGGGATCTCCGCTATTTTTTGTTCTGTCAGGGATGTGTAGTCCTCTTAATGGATATTTCGTTTATTCGAGATAATACCTCTAGTGTTTTCCCACATGCCGGGAGGCGTGATATTTCTGTGTATTTCATGAAAGCAAGGTAAATTAACATTTTCATTAACTCTATCGATTTTTGGTCGTGAACGATTTCTGGTTCATAGCCTGTCTCCGAAAGTCGTCGCCACGAGATGTTTTTTCCCAGCTCACATGTCGCTGCATTGTACTGCATCGGTTGATGCATGTACCAAGGACCATTACTTGCTACTTTGTTAAATGAATTAGGTTTGGAAAACCTTTATTATCTAGAGGATATTTTTGTGGACATTATTTATACTTCGGCAGACGTGTCTGTCTTGCTGAAGTCAAACTAAGGAGAGTGAACTGATCTCATACATCTGGTTATCTCCTGGCTGTTATAGAAAAGGATGGAGTTTTTCCACCTGACTACATTTACAGCACTATGAAATATAACATGCATCTGACTCATCATTGTAATGCTGTCTACCGTCTATTGCTGTATTGAATGTTGCTGTGATAATGACTGTTTGATGTGCCTACACATTTGCGTAACCATTTTGTCACTGTGGCGTCCACAATAAATAATGAAGAAAAAACGTCAACGGCTGTTTCAAGACTCATTGACTTTATACGTCGTGAGTTTACTGACGTCCTATGTGGATTGCCCTGTTATTGTTGTATGAACATTGTTTTGACTGAACACATCTACACACTACACAAAACCAGACATGCGGATACCATCCATCATCATATGGCATCACGCATCATTTGGTGGCCATAAGCTGGTTTGATTCTGGTACTAGCAAACACGGGGTCCCTTACCCACTTCATTTTCAACAAGAATTCATCAGCATCCTTCAAGAAATTAACATTCTTCAATACAGTCAACATCTTCAAAATTTTCAAAGTACTCGGCGTTGCCCGGTAAAAGTCAAAATTTCAATTTTTTGACGGAAACAAGAATTTGACAGTACCCGGCGTTGTTACATGTTGCCGGATAACTCGGACTGCTGTTATCTTTTACGCAAGTCAAGCAAGTTGCTGCTGTCAAGGTTCCAGTGCTGTCGTTTTTGTGAAGGTCAAGTGCCGGTTGAAACGGGTTGTTTTCTGAAGAAGGCCAAGTACCGATTTCCATCAACTTACTTTTGGATTAGAAGGTCAAGTGCCGAAACAACTCAACACACAGTACTTCAGAAGCTCTTGTACCATCGTGTTAGCAGTGGAAGCAGTTCAGATGTGCCATCATCGTTGGAGCTTCGCTCTTTAGGACGTTGATTGACATCCGTTTTTCTGCTGTTCGACGATTGGAAGCCTATAAGTTAAGTGGCCTGTTTGTATGTAAACTGTGCCCTTATACTTCTGCTGAGTCTTCTGTGTATCATCTCATTCTATATGTTATATGTCTATATGTTATTTGTATATTTATATGTTTATATTTCAGCGGGTTCTCGGTTGGGTGGTGTCTCCGTTAGATTATGCCACGTCATAGAGGTCGTCTATTGTGAGCGTTTTCTGTAGGGCTTAGCAAATTTCCGATACTGGAATTTGCTAAGCGACTTCTGTTGCTATTTATGTTAGCTGTGATGACATGTTTTAATATTGTTTTCGTTATTATTTCGCATTCTTTAGTTTTGTTTTGATTTGTTTGTATTTGTTAGCCTACTCTTGTCTATAATTTAGTTTCATACAACATTTTTGTTTATACACTGTGGTGTCATGTATTTTGTTTAATTATAGCGCAGATATCGTCACATTTTTTGTGATATTTCATTAATTTCTGCTTTATTTTTAGTTGATTTCTGCGAACGTTTTTGTATTGTTGCTGATCTTTGTTAATGTTTACATTGTTATTGTTTACATTGTTTGTATTGTTTACATTTTCAATGTTTACATTCTGCATGTGTTTACATAGTCATTGTTTACAGTTATAGTAATTAGTTAATGGGCTATGCTAATGCACTGTTACTACTACACTGATGATAAATGAATGATGAATAGTGTCGTGCACTATTGAATGAGAAGTGCACTTATGATCAAGAATTGAGTGCTGATATTTCATATACAAGTTCTTTGATTGGAGACTTGTTTCCCACAGAGACTGGGATAATATAATGTGATGTGAATATACAAGTGCTTAATTAAGACTTGTTACACTTAGGTTTGAAATAAATTAGTTAATTATTTCAGGTTTTGGACTCATGTGTTAGACAACATGTCTACATTTGAGCACTTTATTGAGCAGGGTAAATTGCTTGGGAAGACTGGTGATAAGTTAGAAGAATTTGCAACTGCTCGATATGATAAAGCAATGGAAGCTGAACAAAAGAAACTGCAGATGGAAGCTGAACAAAAGAAACTGCAGATGCAGGTGGATGAAAAAAGATTCCAAATGGAAATGGAAAAACAAAAAAGGGAATCAGAAGCTGAGGAAAGAAAACTCCAGCTACAGCTAGAAGCTGAGAATAAAAGAAGAATAAAAGACTTGAAAAAGAGGCTGAGAATAAAAGACTTGAAAAAGAGGCTGAAAATAAAAGACTTGAAAAAGAAGCTGAAAATGAAAGACTTCAAAAAGAGGCTCAGGCTGAGGAAAGAAGATTACAGAGAGAGTCTGATGAGAGGAAAGAGAAAGTAAAAATGGAACATGAAGAAAAGGTCTTAGCTTTAGAGTTGGAAAAATTGAAATTGACAAGCATGAGTAATGGTAATGATTCAAACAAGGGTTCATCTTCTGGTAAGGCTAATAATGATACTTTTAAGATTAAGTTACCAACATTTAGTCCTTCCAGTGATGACATAATGTTCTATCTGGACAGATTTGAACAAGCATGTACAGCTCATAACATAGACAAAGCAAAAATATGTTTATCAGTTATCAGGGATACTGACAGGTAAAGCTCTAAGTATATTAAATATGGTGGATGAACCTGACAAGAACAATTATGAGGTTGTCAGGGCCGCTTTGTTAAAGAAATATCAGCTTAACGAAGACGGCTATCGTCTACAATTTAAAAAACATGTTACCTGAAAATGGAGTTGAATTCTCCGAGTTTATTGCAAGAATACGCATTACTTTCTCACGATGGGTTGAACTATCTAAGACGGAAAAAACTTATGAAGGACTTATGGACTTAATACTTAGAGACAAAGTCATGTCGTCTGTCAATGAGTCTTTCCTTGCTTTCCTTCATGAACGTAAACCTAAAACAATAAAAGAAATGGAAGATTTCTGTTGCCAATACGTAACTACGCACCCACACATAACCATGGGTAACTCTAAGGTGAAAGAAGGTTTACCAGTTGCTTCGGCAGCTCCGTATGGCCAAAACTTTGCTCGTAGATTCCAACAAAATTTTGATAGAAAGGGTAGCGGTAATTTCTGTCAAAATCATGGAAATCAATTTCATGGTGATTCTTCTTCGAAGAATTGGAGACAGCCTGATAGTACTCGTTACTATCACCCTAATAATTATAGGCATTTCAAAAGAGGATATGGTAATAGAGGTTATTCCTGCCGAAGACCTCAGAACCAAACAAATAGATGTTCGCATCAATGTGAACATGATAGTAATCGTGGAAACTGGAATTCGAACCAGGATAACAATTACAATAGAGACAATAATAACTGCAGAGATAATAATAACTTTGATAACTTCAGAGGTAATAATAGTCGGGGTAGATCTCAACACAAAAAAAAAGAGATATCAGCAGGCTAATGCTGTACAACAGGAAACTGAGGGAGCCTGTAATCATGGTGTTGATAATAAAAACTTTGACGCTGTCACTGGTTCTGCTTTTGACTTTGAGAGAGCAAACAAATGCCCCCAATGCAGTACTTTATTCGAACCGGGTACCATAACTACTTTGAGTTGTGGTCACCCACTTCCCGCTCTTCCTGCTGCTGTTGCGCATGACGGGAGGGGTTCTTTAATCCTACATAAGGGTCTTGTTAATGATACTCCGGTCTCACTACTTTTCGATTCCGGATGCACCACTATTGGTGTTAGACAATCGCTTGTAGATCCATCTTGTGCTACAGGAAGGGTTATTAAATGTGTCACATTTGGCGGCACTCTAGAAAAATATCCTACTGCTGTAATTCGCATTGCCACTCCTTTCTTTACTGGAGATGTGCATGCTTGTCTCTTACCTAATCCTATTGCGGACCTTATTATTGGTCGTATTCACGGAGTTAGGGAGTGTACCCCACAGCAGATTGCTGCTTGGGAAGATAATAACATGCAAGCTACAAATGCAGTAGTTACAAGAGCACAAGCTCTACAAACACCCGAAACTTCACTGAATAGTGATAATGAAGTTGATAGCCAAGATAGTCACTTAGTAATCACTCGTGACTCTTTCATAAAATTGCAAGAAGAAGATCCTTCTTTAAAAAAATTCTTCGTTCTTGCGAAGAAAGGTGATCCGAATCAGGATACAAATAGAAAATCTTGGATTGCAATGAGAAACGGCGTACTTGTACGTATGGTACAAGATTCGACTACGTCGGCACATTCGCAAATTCTTGTTCCCAAGAGCATGAGAGTGCAAATATTACAACATGCTCATGACTCGCAATGTGCTGGACATATGGGTTTTTCCCGTACGAAGTCGAGAGTCCTTGCGGCTTTCTTTTGGCCTTTTGTCAATAAGGACATTCGTATTTACTGCCGATCATGCAAGGTATGTCAGGAGGTCAAATCTAGAGGACCACGACATGCTGCGCCTATCCAGGCTGCTGACATTCCTATTCGGCCGTTTCAGAAAATGGCCATAGATATTATTGGCCCTTTTAAGGTCAAGTCGGCCAGAGGAATCAGTTTATCCTTACATGTGTCGATATGTGCACACGTTGGCCAGAGGCTATTCCTCTTAAGAGCATATCTACTACAGATATCGCAGATGCTCTTTGGTTGATATTTTCTCGCTTGGGGTTCCCCAGAGAAATATTGTCAGACCATGGCACTCAACTCATATCTGACACTATGTCACAGGTAATGTCTACCTTACATATTGAACGATCTCTCAGTAGTATCTACCATCCTATGTCTAATGGGTTAGTTGAGCGTCTGAATAGAACGCTCAAGACTTTGCTTGGTAAGATAACTGAAGATCATCCTCAAGATTGGGACAGGGTTTTACCCGCGGCTCTCTTTGCCTATAGAGAAGTCCCTAATGAACACACAGGATTTTCTCCCTTCGAACTTGTCTTTGGCGCGTGTCCACGCGGCCCTATGTCTTTATTACACGATCTCATCACTGCCGATGATATTAGCGATGAAACTCAATCCTCATATGAGTATGTCATTGCTCTTAGACAAAAGATCATTGAGGCATGTAAGCTAGCAACTGCTTCATCAGAAATTGCTAAAGAGAAGGCAAGGCAGTTTGCTAACAAGAATAGATGTCTACGACAACTTTGTCCAGGTGACAAAGCATTCGTCCTACTCCCCAGTAGGGAAAATAGACTTCTTATTGCATGGAAAGGTCCGTATGCAATAGTCTCTCGGATTTCCGATGTTGACTATGTGGTCGATATTGATGGAAAGCATAAAACTTTCCACATAAACATGCTTTCGGAATTTCACGAACGTCCGGACTATTTGCTGCCTATTTTCCAGGCAACGGATGATGCTCCTGCACCTCGCGGTCATTATTCATCCCTGTCTGTCATTCAGGATGAGGAAGCTACCTTCTCTGATGTCAACCTTCCCCTTCCAGTGGTTCCATTACATTCTACGGAATCTTGGAAAAACGTTTCTGTTTCTCCTAATCTTTCTGGTGACGAACATCGACAAGTCTCGTCGATGTTACAAACATTTCAGGATGTTCTCACTGACATTCCTGGACACACAGATGTCATAGAACATGACATAATTCTTACCGACAATAATCCAATTAGGGTTAGGCCGTATCCTATTCCTATACACTTTCAGTCGCAGGTGGAAAAGGAATTGGATGAAATGATTCAATTAAATATAATTGAACCATCGACTTCACCATATTCTTCTTCCATGGTTATTGTCCGGAAGAAGGATAAGAACATACGAATTTGCGTTGATTATCGCAAATTGAATCAGGTCACAAAGTTCGACGCTGAACCGATGCCTTTGTTAGAAGATCTACTGATTAGACTTTCTAATTCTAGATTCTTCACTAAACTTGACTTGTCTAAAGGTTATTGGCAAGTGCCTTTAGCAGAGCATGCCAAACCTCTTACTGCTTTTTCTACACCTAGGGGTCTATTTCAATGGAATGTTATGCCTTTTGGTCTCATGAACGCTCCTGCCACTTTCGTTCGCATGATGCGTCGAATTCTGTCACATCGTTCGGATGTCATCGCATACTTAGATGACATCTGTCTCTTCAGTGATACCTGGGAAGATCACTATTTAGGGTTATATGACTTACTGTCCACTCTACGTGAGAATAATTTGACAGCAAAACCTTCTAAAGCTTTTGTTGGTTTTGGTGAAATCTCTTTACTGGGTCATCGTGTTGGTCATGGTCTCTTGAAGACAGAAGACCACAATACTTCCAAAATACTGAACATCTCTGTTCCTAAAACGAAGAAACAAGTTAGGAGTCTCTTAGGTTTAATTCAATTTTATGGGAGATTTATTCCAAATTTATCTTCGATCATGGCACCTCTCTCAACATTGTTGAAGAAAGGTTCGCCTAATCTGGTTCGTTGGTCTGAAGAATGCCAATCTTCACTAGACCAAATCAAGAATATATTTTCTTCTCCTCCCATCTTAAGATTACCTACTCTTGATAGGACTTTTGTTCTTCGGAGTGATGCTTCATCCACTGGGATTGGAGCAGCACTGATGCAAGAATATGCAAATACTCTGCATCCTGTTATGTACATTTCTAGAAAACTAAATGCGGCAGAGAGGAACTACTCGGTTTTAGACCGTGAGTTGTTAGCGATGGTTTGGTCAATTCTAAAACTACAAAGATTCCTCCTGGGCGCACATTTCATTCTAGAGACTGATCAGAAAGCTCTTACAGCTATTCAGACTAAGAATTTGAAGAGTTCGAGATCCACTCGATATGCTATAGCTCTTCAACCTTTTCACTTCACGGTACGAGCTATCCGTGGTGCGGATAATGTGATGGCTGACATTTTGTCTAGATGCCCACATGACTCCAACTAATACTTCTGTCCTATATTTCTATATATTACAGAGTCATAACACACCTATATTTCTACAATAGATTAGCACATCTGTACTTACTTTATATGTACACACTATCGTGCTTTGTTGTCATCTTCTTCTGTTCGTTTTTTAAGATGATAGAGGAGGACTGAGTAGTTAATATAAGGGCCGTTAGTTTACTAAACAGCCACAATTATTAATAATGTATTGTACCTTATGAAGCATATTAGTTATTAATTAGCATTATATTGCTTGTACTTTCTCAGAATGTCATTGTTGAGCTGAGGACTTACCTTACGAGTTCTAGATTGTGTACTTACCCTCGGAATACCAGAGCATATATCCTGGATCGTCATGTAGTTTAACTTTACTATGTACTTATTTCATTACATGTCAAAGAATGTACTATTTAAATTTTCCTATCAGATTTGTACATCCATTTTTAAAGACAATATTAGAGTATGCTGTTTAATGATGATTATAGTAACTTGCATACGTATATTGTGTTTACATGCTAACGTGATGTGTGTTGGTGACACCTCCCCGATGTGAATATTTTTTGAGACATATTTATTTTTCTGTTGAGGTATATCCTCACCAGACACTCTATAATTAGCCTATTGTTTGGCAATTTAATTAATTATCAGCGCATAATTCGTGCGTTTTGAGCCGCTTATCGCTTGCTCTTTGATATTGAAAAAAAAATATGTTCCACATTTTTTTTTTTTATCGGGAGGAGGTGGTGATATGTTGCGTGATAAATTCTCGCAACATCGTTTTGTTTCAATGTCTGTTTTATAACGCAAGGGCAACAACTGCTTGGAATTTATAGTCACTTTTCTCGGTAAGCATTTGTCTTCTCGCGTTGGTATCGAATGCAGTTAAGTTTGAGCTGTGGTCACTTTTGCGCTGGACTGCGCATGACTTGTCTTGTTGTTTGGTCGATCGGTTTCCGCCCACGACTAGTGGAGTGAGCGATTTGGAATGGCGAAAGAGATGCCTCGTTGAAGAGGGGATCTCCGCTATTTTTTGTTCTGTCAGGGATGTGTAGTCCTCTTAATGGATATTTCGTTTATTCGAGATAATACCTCTAGTGTTTCCCACATGCCGGGAGGCGTGATATTTCTGTGTATTTCATGAAAGCAAGGTAAATTAACATTTTCATTAACTCTATCGATTTTTGGTCGTGAACGATTTCTGGTTCATAGCCTGTCTCCGAAAGTCGTCGCCACGAGATGTTTTTTCCCAGCTCACATGTCGCTGCATTGTACTGCATCGGTTGATGCATGTACCAAAGACCATTACTTGCTACTTTGTTAAATGAATTAGGTTTGGAAAACCTTTATTATCTAGAGGATATTTTTGTGGACATTATTTATACTTCGGCAGACGTGTCTGTCTTGCTGAAGTCAAACTAAGGAGAGTGAACTGATCTCATACATCTGGTTATCTCCTGGCTGTTATAGAAAAGGATGGAGTTTTCCACCTGACTACATTTACAGCACTATGAAATATAACATGCATCTGACTCATCATTGTAATGCTGTCTACCGTCTATTGCTGTATTGAATGTTGCTGTGATAATGACTGTTTGATGTGCCTACACATTTGCGTAACCATTTTGTCACTGTGGCGTCCACAATAAATAATGAAGAAAAACGTCAACGGCTGTTTCAAGACTCATTGACTTTATACGTCGTGAGTTTACTGACGTCCTATGTGGATTGCCCTGTTATTGTTGTATGAACATTGTTTTGACTGAACACATCTACACACTACACAAAACCAGACATGCGGATACCATCCATCATCATATGGCATCACGCATCAATATATTTATTTACATACATGTGGATTGCCCTGTTATTGTTGTATGAACATTGTTTTGACTGAACACATCTACACACTACACAAAACCAGACATGCGGATACCATCCATCATCATATGGCATCACGCATCAATATATTTATTTACATACAAGAAAAACATAAAAATGGCATCATACGTCATCAAGTCAGTCGATAGCGTGCACTGTTGCACGGCCTGAAAAACAACGTACCAATTAGATTAGATAGACACTAGAAAAAAAAACCCCAAATCACATTCACTCTTTCTGTCACCCTGCTGAGGAACAATAAAATGATTAGTGATTAAATAACTCTACTATTGTGGGGGCTGTCCACTTTAGCCTTCACTCTCTAATACAAATAAGATTCTACTGTCTCAGTCCGGTTGACTCTTCCTCAACGAAAACATCTACACAGCTTCCATCTTGGTAGGCGATATGCGCCGCTAACTAACACCACTGGCGATGCTAAAATAATAGACTTGGAGTAACCCAAAGGCTCAGTGTCTATCCTTCGAGTGGACACTGAACAGACCCTACTGGTCCTGTCTATTTTCTCCCTCCTTCTCTCTATCTCTCTCTCTCTCTCTCTTGGTCTCAGTGTCTCTCTAACACTCGACGACTGATGATGCGGCGTCTCCGTTACGCTCTTCTCTCGTTACTTTCAGGACCTAGGTATGGTAACCCTGTCACCTGTTCCTGAATTCTGCGATGATGATGATGAAGTTCTGGCGTCAAGCATGAGGTACTTCGATGAACTGTCGACAAAACTTCTCTGCTGCTGAATAGCTTCCCTCTTTTAACCCGCTCAGGAGTTATAGGAAAAACACAGCCTTGATTTCCGGCTGTACGCAATTGAAACCAGTCTCACGGCCACCTGCCGTTGCTAGAGACTATAATAGCGACGCTCTCGGCTGTATGATAAATAAACCCTGTTCCAGCTGAAGCATAGGGACTTCACTGCCAGAGACCATAGGGTAATTTTTTTTTGCTCCTGACGATAACTCGAGTACTCTGACCCTGAGATATGTCTTTTGCCGTGGATAATTTTATTTGACAAAATTATGCTCCCCACTGTTTCGCCTTGACTCGCTGAAATTAAAAGGAAATGCATCTATTGAATGCAACTCCAACATAACGCATCTCTAATCCATTAATCTTTATAACTTCCTTACTCAGTCCTTCACTCGTCATGTACAACAATACAAAAAATAATATTACCCACGTGGCTCTCTCGTCATGTACAACAATACAAAAAATAATATTACCCACGTGGCACTTAAATCTCTCTCCTCCTTCTTTCTCTCGTTCTGAAAAAAAACGATACATAAAATATTCCTACTCACGTGTCTCTTCATTCTCACTCCTTCCCCCTCTCTCTCTCTCATCTATAATCTGCCAAGTAAGTAAACAGAACCTCCCGACCTGTCTGCCTCTTATCTATTTGTTACACGTGGCTACCCACTGTTCAAACATTCAAACTAGGAAATCCTGTCCGAAATTCCTTGGCCTCCTTTTTTTAACATTACCCATTGAGGTTTCCTGGCTTGCTCCAAAATTAAATTAAATCTCGCTATAGGAATAGTTTCCTCCCCTAAGCAGTATAATTCACTTATAACATACATCTTTACTCTCCGACGGCATTTCTTACATTTTGGCATAATAAAATTTAGTGCACACAATCGATTCCCAATAAAATTACATTTATAAATACACAGGAATAAATGGTGGATCTACACAACATTCTACAACTATGAGCCCACGTGTAGCTTATAACTTGACTCGTTCCTATCTACAGCCAAAATCATAGAAAGAATAAGCACACTGTTGCATTTACGTCGTTCTTCACAAATGATAATGGATGGCACTATCGTTTAGAACTAAAAAGTTAATGGATGGCACTATCGTTTAGAACTAAAAAGTTAATGTCCCCAAAGAAATTAACTACGGGCGAAATTCTCAAAAACCCACTAATAAATAAATGATAATAAAATCCTACATACCTATTATCGCTGTTGTTCCCCGCAATGGAGACGATAATATGAAGTCTGACGGCTGACAATTATTTCTTACTCTAGAGAACGCTGCCCCGTCTAACTGGCTATTTATACACCAAGGGAACCAATCCTACGCATCATCGAGAAACCCGCGTGGCCTAAGATTGCGTCACGTTACCTGACGGCCGCGTGCTTCCGGACTCGTCATACCGCGTGCCAGAAATGGCGATTATTTCGTAAACAACGAAATCTCCGTGATCGTGAAAAAATCTATAAGAGAAAAAACTGGCCGAGTGAAAAATAAACCTACCATCGTAAAACGAACCCATTTAATTTATCTCCTCAAAAATACCAAACACGATATATATTCAAATGAGAAGAAATAAAATGGTGAAAATTCAAAATAAAAGAACAGGATCGGCCCGGAAATACAAAATAGACGACAGAATCGGGCCGGTTGAAGGACAGAATTACAGTGCGGCATCACAATGAGCATGGTGAACGATTTCACCACGACATTGCTGCTATGGAGACAAGGTATCAAGGCAATTGGAGCCCTTCAATGCTTGCTGATTACTGTTGGACTGTGACAAGAGACACCTCATCGATTGACTACAAGAAGCAAGCAAAGAGAGCTCGAACAGCGACTGAATAATGACGGAATGGGTACAAATGAACCTTTTTAAAACATGATATGTGAACTTTAAATAATGTTTTTATTTTTTCTATCATTTTATGTTGAAATATCAATTAATTGAGTATGTAACCACAATTTTTATAATGCTAAAGTAGAAAGACTCGTTGTTCACCCTAGAGTATTAAACAAGCATACATTATTTGTATTACTGTAATGTAAATTCATCATTTAAAAAAAAACCAGAGCCAATTGGTGAATTTCATTATGATATTTGAAATCAGCATGTCAAAATCAATAAGAAATGGTATATTTAATTTCTGGTACAAATAACTTTTGAAAATTTGTTGACTAGTGTTATAAAAATGATGGGAGATACATAAAAAGCAAAGTAAAGTAAAAGAAAATGATAAGACAAAATAGACATAAGAATTAAGAAAAGAAGATATTAAATGCAGAATGGCTGGACCTGATCCTAATGACAATATCGGCCATCTTACAAGAAGGGATTAGAGCACCATTTTTCGGCTCAGATCACAACATATACCACTCAACGGTCACTTGAACAGAATCCAACCACAACACTCTCCAGAGTGCCAGCAATGTAACTACCCCTACGAAGCTGTTGATCACCACCTCTTTGAGTGCACGGCACTCGTTGATGTTAGAAAAATGCTCCTTCGTTCGAGGCCAGTAGGTGGAACACTTTGTACGGAGAAACAAGTTGCGAAAACATGCAGATATCACTACATGGCATTGCGCCGAAGGATAAGAGCCCTGGCGCCACTGGATCAATAACAACAACAACAACAACATGTCTAATGACGAGGGGTAAAGGCATTTGAAGATCGAAGGAACGAAAGAACAGTTAAACCTCTAAAATTTAGTTTGCATCAGGTTTGTTGTTGGAGTTATATTTGAAATAACTTGTAATTGAGGAAGACAGTTCTATAAATAGACTGACAATATAAAGACATGAATAGGAAAGAGACTATCATTGCTGCACCATGAAGACAAGGATTGGAAAAAACAAAACCAATCCTATTCTCTGACAAGAGTAAAATTGAGCGAAGGTTGATACCTTTGAATACCTTCAACATTATACTCTAAGTTTTGCTATTGTTGGACAACTACTGCGGAGCAGCGGAAACGATATGAGATTTATGCTTCAATTTAGGGGATCCTCATAGGTTGTCAAAGAAAAGCAATTAAAAAAAACTGAGATCATCGAAGCTGTCATGAACCTTTAGTATTATACCGCCCCTTCTATGAGGAAATTTTATGGGAAACGTGGTGTTTGAGCTCCCAGCTAATGGTGATTCAGCAACTATTAATTTTATAGCTTATATGTTTATCTATTTAACACAATATGAGTCATTCGCGTGCAGACATACAAATCACTCAATAATGATTAATCCAAATATAGCTTTAAAGTTACGTATAAACAGGTTCAATTATCACTTAGAGTTTAACAAGCTTTACTATAAATACCGTTGTTTAGAACAAAGAAGCGATGATATTAATGACGTCTTAAAAAGATTTGAAATTCCCCAAGGTTGAGATGTTATGGTACTTAGCTTCCGGTGAGGAAAATAATAGGGGGTCGGCTTGCGTCTGCGTCAGCTAGTGTTGGTTCCCACAGTAGCTTCAGACTGTACTTCTTGTCAGTAATCAAATATTTGTAGCAGCAGCTCGTCTTTGCAGAAGGCCGAGGTAACTGTTTAGGTTGTTAAGTCAAGCGTCTTCAAGACCTGACTAATGTTGGTGTCTAGAATCGACAGCTGGAAACTTGAACCACAGTCTTGTAACACAAACTAAAAGGAAAACACATACCTCTTTTGAATACTCCACTTCCACCTGCCACCGCCATCTTCTTCAGAATATTTTACACTCCCTGAGTGTTAATGTTAACCTCAGTGAGTCGGATGAAAGCGCTTTTGGATAGCCAGAGACAACAATATATATATGAGTGTGTGTGTGTGTGCGTGTGCGTGTGCGTGTGTGTGTAAGGAATTTACTAAAGTGCTTGTATAATAAATATGTATACAAAGATACCATTATCCACTACCTGCTCTATATGGAGCCCGTGGCCAACTCTGATGCTGGTTCCGAATGAGGAACCAGTCACCAGCTGTTGCAGTAGTAGTTTATGTGTCATGTTATTCACAGTGCTGAGGTTGCAAACCTCATATAGTACGGTAAATCCGCAAGTAAATTATACATGTCAAATTGCAAAATATGAAATAATAAAATGCATATTAAACTTACCCCGAGTTGTTTCTTGCGAAATAAATACAGACTAGTTGCACAGAAACCGTCCTAATATTATCGGGCAACAGATTTAAGATGCCGTCTTTTCAGGTGGGTTAGGTGTCTAACTTAGTACACTTGAACTAGGATCCTAGAACTTAAGGCGCAAAATGATTTCTCTGTGGTTGTTCATTTCTACTCATAGAATTCACGTCTAGCCCTCTAGCCTGTCCTATATTTGGGTCCTAATATTCTGTGTTCCTGGCTGTTTATGGTTCCTACTTGTCGAATTTTGAATTGAGTAGGCTTCTTCTTACACTGGTGCCTATTCCTTGAAGCGGTAAGGCGGCTTGAGTACCCTGGAAACCCAAAGGATAGCCGCCGACGGAGCAAAGTGGAAGCAGTTTGTTGCTACCTTACAAGACGCCACTAGGCGTGATGAACACCGACAGCTTTGACCGTCTGAAGTTAAGGATCAAAGAAGAAAGAGAAGGAATTAAGCTTGCAAGGTGCTATATTATAACAAATATTTTCGCTTACACACCAATATTGCTTCGTCCAATCAAGAGCAGTCTATCTTAGCACTTTCATTTTGGCCCAACCATCTTCAAGGCGTCTGACATTGGTACGGGTTCATCTTCCATCCGCATCTCTCATGTAGAGCATTCTACATGAATACATAGGATATTGTTTTCAAACTCCATTACCTTATAAAGTCTTGCTACTTCCGTGGGTATTTATCATGTTTGCATCTCACTACTTCATATATACATTGCTGATAATCTTCGAAGATGTTGTTTTCTCCTAATTATCCATAACAACAAGGTCTGTGCGGAAACGATTACGTAACCTTCGGTGCTCCAACATCACCTTTGTTACCTTACTGTCCTTATTTTAATCTTTATCAAGATTGTCAGTGAATGTGTTTTTGGGCACGGCATATTTGCTAAGTGACGCATTTTCTTCAAATAACGCCTCTTGATCCATATTGGGGCACTGTGAAAAACGTGTTTCCTATATCTTCCATGATAAGAAGTCTGGATTAACAATTATGATGTCGCTCATTGTAGACTCTTACTTTGTCTGGAGCGGCATTCCGCGAAAAGTCAATGTGGCAACTTCTCTCTGCACAAACAGGTCAAGCGATCAAGGAAGACATTGAAATATAAACCATGAATAATGGAAGAATTAGCACGTAGAAAGAGTGGTATATAATAATGCCGGAGCAGAGAGAAGACCAGAAAAAAAGAAGGAACGTATTTCGTGACAAGGAGTCTAAAATAAAGAAGACGAAGAACAAGAACAACAAGAAGAGGAATAAGAAAAAGAAGCAGTAGAAGAAGAAGAAGAAGAGGAAGAAGACAAGGTGGCTTAACAACATGAAAGTTGAACATGTAACAAACAATTTGGACAATGGAGTTCAATAGTACACGTTTTCCAATTGTAAACTCTTGTTTTATAGTACCCTTTAATTTTATGAACATTCTTAACTTATCCCAACACTTAAATATCACAGCTACAGACGACCCAAGCTGCTTTAGTATTTGCTTCAGTTCCATAGGCTTTTAAGTGCAGTCGCTTTGTTTGGTTTTTTTGTTATCTCCAGAAGCGAACTTAAAAATAACATTACGATCTTTTGGGATTTTCTGTATTGTAATTTGAGTTGGTTACATCACATTAAATATATAATAGAACACAAACCACTTTGTCGCTAAATCAATAACAATCCTTAAAACAGAATGACGCAAATTCTCCACCTAAAGATGGCGGTTTAACAGATTCCACCCCAGCGTTACAGGAACCTGTCGGGAAGGAATTCCCAGGACAGTGTCCAGATCTATTGTAAAAGAAGTTAACATTGTTTTGTTATTGATGATGTTTGTTTCGTTTTGTTCAGAAGAAAAAAATTCTGAATGAAGGTTTAACATCACCCACGTCACTGAAACCAAAAACGTTGTATAAACAATAATTGTGCTGATAACTCTTCTCTCAACCACTTTTGTTTCTTGTCTTCCAGTGTGTCCTTTATTATTCTGTCCTGTCGCAGGTGATTTTATCATACCTATCTAAGTCTTACAGTTTGCCAATATCCCCTCTTCCCCCCCCCCCTCCCCCCCCCCCCACCCCCCCACCCCCCCCCCCCCTCCCCCCCCCCCCCCCCCCCCCCCCCCCCCCCCGATAAATCCATATTAGCTTATGGTTACAGTTTCACGGTACAACTGTCATCATCGGACGACTGATTAGCAGAAGGCATTGTAGGTGCTGAAAAACATTTTTCTGGCTCCAGGTGTAGGAGGCATGGCTGTTTGGTCGGGAAACGGAAGAGGGGGGGGGGGGGCGGGGGAGGGAGGAAAGGGGGAGAGAAGATACTTAGAAGACATAAAAAAGGGAAATAATAGAGCTTGCCTTGCTACTTTCTGTTATTCTTCAAGAAACACCTTGTTGCAATTATAATTGTATTCTATGTTGCAGATTAACATAGAACTGCGTTTTATTTTGAGGTTATGCTTTATTATTCTAGAAATGACAATGCTTCTTGGCCATTCCACCACACTGAATGAACTTGATGAGTATCTACAAGTTATATTCATGCCTCCCACGGAGTTTAGTGCTCAGTATTTCATCGAATTTTTAAAGCTTAAAAATATGAAATATTTCCAGAAATATGGCATATAATACTTACTTACTTACTTAGTCGTTCCCCTTCTACCGTGAGGTGTAGAGGTTTGGGAGTGAGAGCGCCAGATTATCCTATCGGCTGTCTTCCTCCTGGCCTGGTTCCATTCTAGTCCTCGGTCCTTCAAAGATTGTCTAATGTTGTCCTCCAAGCGGATTCTGGGCTGTCCTGGGGGTCTGGATCCCTGGCTCTTTGTTTCCCATGCTTGTCGTGGTAGCCGATCTTCTCCCATTCTGCAGACATGGCCAAACCATCTTAATTGGGACTGTTCTACTTGGGTCTGCAGGGGGTGGGATTGTAGGCCTTGACGTATCATCTGATTGCGGACCATGTCTCTTCTTGTTACTTCAACCACCTTCCTCAGATACCTCATTTCTGAGGTTTGGATCTGGCTTTTGTGGGTTGTAGTTATTGCCCATGACTCGCATCCATATGTCAAGACTGGGACACAGGTGGAGCGGTATACAGCCATCTTTGTTTTCTTACCAACCTCTCTCTTGCTGAGGAATCCTCGATTTATGGCCTGAAAAAGTCTCCCAGCTGCTACTTTTCGAGTGGCCAACTCTTCTTTGATGCCTCCATTTCGGTCTATAATAGCTCCGAGGTATTTAAAGTGGTCGACTTGCTCCAGGACCTGTTCTGCCAGCTTAATCTGATGTCTTCTTTCTTCTCGTGATATAACCATGGATTTTGTTTTAGAGCTGCTTATGACCATCCTTCTCTTCTCCAGCTCTTCCTTCCATACTTGCAGGTTGGATTGGAGATGTGCCTCTGATTTAGCAATCAGGGCATCATCATCAGCAAATGCCAGCTCTGAAATACATACCTGTCTCATCTTCCAGTACCCCACTGAATACTTTCTTGTCCTCTCCTTACATGCCTTGATGACATCGTCCATGAGGAGTATGAAAAGAGAAGGTGTCAGGATATCACCTTAAAATCTTACACCAGTGGTGGTCCTGAATTCTTCTGACTTATGGTTTGCCGTCCTCACATAATTTCTGCAAGACTTGTAGAAACTCTGTATAGCATGAATCAGAGGTGTTGGAATGTTCTTCCTTGCCAAACAGTCCCAGAGTTTGTTCCAGGGGACCTTGTCAAATGCCTTTTCCAGATCTAAGAAGCAAAGATGGATCTCACTCTTATACTCAAGAGCCTTTTCACTCAACTGTCTGAGTGTGAAGATTAGGTCTTGAGTACTTCGATTTGCTTGGAAGCCACGCTGGACCTCATCCATTTGTGGCTCAGCTAGACGTCTGAGTCTCTGCTCCAGTATTCCAAAGTAGATTTTACCAGAGACACCGAGGAGGGATATGCCTCTATGGTTTCCACATTGTCGGTTGTCACTCTTGTTGAAAATCGGTGTTATTATGGCCATCTCCCAATCCTTTGGTATGGTCTTGTTGCACCAAGCTGCCTGTAGGACCCTTAGGAGTAATAGGTCGCCTGCTGCTCCCATGTACTTAACCATTTCTGGTGTTATGCCATCATGTCCTGCTGCTTTGCCCATCTTGATTTTCTCCAGTGCTGCCTTCAGTTCTTCCATCTTTAGTAAAAATACAAACAGCCTTATATCGAAAAAGCGCAAATCGAAAAATTAATAAGTAGCCAACTGAGGCGCATAAACAGTGGGTATGTAAAAGAAAGGGACACTTATCACTTAAAGAGAAGAAAATAAATAACGAAGAACTGAAGAAAAACGTGGAAGGGACATAACAAAATCAATGAGATGAAAGTTAGGCAGATACAAATATTTTGGTCATATAACATGACATTACAGCTTGTGTGAAAACCATACTGTAAAGAAAAGTTGAAGGTGAACGTGTAAGAGAAAGACAGAGCAATAAATAATAAAAGTAACATCGAAACACGGACAATAGCATTGATCAGAATGTAACTTCAAAACATGGAACAGAAGATGTTACAGTCGACCCTCGATAGGAAAATGGCAGCTGACCTAATGTCATCTGATTTCATAACGTGTACTGGAAATAAGTTAAGTGTTTTACTCAATCAAGCGTTATCGTATGAATTAATTATTTTATATTGAGCAAAAATTAGTATATTGGCAGCAGACATTTGATTTGGCATGTCAGAAGAATAAGAAATCACTGAACGAAAAACCAGGTTTAAAACATCTGAAACAAATACTAATGATAATGTGATGAAGCGATAAACACTGAAAAACATAGCAAAATTGAAATAATAGAGGAAACGAATAAAGGAAAACATACATGAAACATAACTGACAAGACAACTTGACAGTAAGATATGCAAATCATTCTACAATATTACTGAGAAATTATTGTCTAGATCACAGTGTCTTTTGTCTTTAGGCATAGGTAATAATTAAAAAAGAGGGATTACTTTAACCTGAAGGTGAAAAACTTCCAAATATTGATTACTTTTTAATATGATGCTGCAAACTAGCAAAGCAAAACATGTTGTTGTTGTTTAACTAGGGCTGCTGAGCTTCTCGCTCTTTAGCAGCCAATAACAAAGTTGAAGACTCCTTGGTATTATCTACACTGTAGATCTAGGCTTTTCCTGTGGCTTTTCTGCCATTCCGAAACGTGTTGATTTCAAGTCATCAGCTCCAGTTTTTCCAACTCGGTTTGCATTTAAAGGATCGTCACTTCTGGTCCCAAGCTAGTAGTAAGAAGTGCGTGGTATACTGTGCATTTCCTGTCATCCAAGGGGGCTCTCCAACTATGCAGAGCTAAAATACCGTATTCTGGTTCTGGGCTCTCCCAATGAATTGCCACGTCCTGCACAGAGCCACTTCTCAGCTTCTCTTGCCTATCACTGGGTCCATAGTAAGATCCTTCTGCATGCAGTCAACCAGGTCAAAGCCAAAGAATCACGCCTGGGGCTGAAGTGACTTCTCCAAGTTTAGTGTACAATGTTGAGTTCTCAATGTCGTGTGGTGAGTATTGGGGCAGCTACGGCAGTAGTTTTCACCAGGAACAGCCTATGCGATATTAAGTAGAAGGTGTCCAGAAGTTGGCTCGTTAAGAAAGGATAGAGAAATATCCGAGATAACGACAAGAAGAAGAGAATGCGAATGCTTTCCAATGGACAGTGTTTTCTAGTCAATTATGGAAAGAGTAAAAAAAAGGATCAAAGAAGAAGAAGAAGATTCGTGAGAATATAAATTATAAAGGCATAGACTAATCATAATTTTCATTTTTGTCCTATTTTGATTTAAAAAGTACTGACATTTCTGCCCTTTAAAATATGTTTGACTATTGTGTGCAGCTTCCTAGATCTGTCTATTCTTAACACCAGTTCTATAGTATGGAGGATTTGGTATTTGCAAATAACACTGGCTAACAAAAACAAAATTTTTTTTTCTTTCTCTAACATGTCTATGTTTTTCTGGTCAATTTTAATGCGCTGTTTTTAAATCTGCAAACCGTTTTTCTCTATCAGGTTGGGATCTCTAGAAATACGCAATTGAAGTTTTTTAACAATGCATACAGTATTACAACATCATTCGTACAAGAAGTATAACACTTACGTAGGCTTGAATTTCTTTGCAGTCGACTTTCGTCGGTGAAGGGCATGTGGTACATCGCGATGAAGCATCCAACAATAATCGGCAAGCATGGTCACACTCTACCGTCCTTGATAACGTGACTCCATTACGGCAATATCTTGATGGAATCGTTCTCCATGTTCATCGCTGACTTCGCCAAGGTTGTCAGGGAAAAAGTCAAGATGCGAATCGAGCAAATGGTTTTGAGGGACACGTTACAGCCCATAATTCTGTATGCATCTATGCACTGCTCAAAAATATGCACATAGTCGACAGATTTGTGATTTCCCAGAAAGTTATCGACGATCGATTTGAATGCCATCCATGCGCGAAGTTCACTACCATGTAACAAGTTCTCGAATTGTTTGTCTGCAATAACTTTCCTAATCTGAGGTCCTACAAAGATACCTTCCTTTATCTTTGCATCGCTAACTTGCGGAAACTTTTCTCGAAGATAAGTGAAAGCTTTGCTCGTTTTATCTAACACTTTTACGAAATTCTTCATGAGCCACAACTTTATATGTAACGATGGTAAAATGATGCTGTCTTTGTTAACTAATGGCTCGTGTATTACATTTTTATGCCCGAGCTGCATACAATCCTTGATAGGCCACACCTTTCTTGCATAATGTTCCTGTCTGTTGCGGCTGTCCCATTCACATAGGAAGCAACACAATTTAGTATACACAGTCAGCATGCCCGTGAGAATTGCAATGACCTTTAGGTCTCCACAAATCCGCCATTGGTAGTCATTGTACTTTATTTTTGCCAAAAGTATAGCCATATTGTCATAAGTTTCTTTCATATAAACAGAGTAGGCGACTGGAATTGATGAAAAAAAATTTCCGTTATGCAATAACACGGCTTTTAGACTAGTCTTGGAAGAGTCGAGGAAAAGTCGCCATTCGTTGACTATGTGCTCATTACCGAGGTGCACTATTAGACCGTTTACATCTTTGCAATAGCAAATGTCATCATCCATCTCAAAGTATTGAACAAGTTCTCTGTGTCTATGACGAAATTTAGATATCGGAGTATTGGGCGCTAAAAGATTCCATTCTTTGTGTCGCGAACCGAGTAATTCCGCTTTTCCTTTGGTAACAGCGAGATCACGTATTAGATCTGAAAGTTCTGAATGGTTAACTAAGTGAACACCATCATTCACCGGTATATAATCCGAGTCAGAATTAGTTTCTAAAGCAGGTAAACTATCACTTTCTGATGGTTCATTCACGTCCAACGGATATTGTTCTGGTGGAACTGGGATCGGACACGTGATTGGATCATGAGGCACTGGTTTCGAAACCGATTCAATATTTGGATAAACCACAGATTTTCTAGTTTTAAAAGTGAAACCATGGATATTTTTCAAGCAGAAGTAACAATCAGTAGCGTGATTTGTCGGTTCACGCCATATTACTGGCACTCCAAAAGGCATCGACTTATGCTTCGGCAATTTTCATAACCAACCTGCCAATGTATTTGCACAAGTCGAACAAACTGCATTTGGCTTCCAAGATTTATTTGAATCATCAACTTTCGAATCGAAATAAAGTTCATATACTTTCTTTAGTAATGCCTAATGGTGTAAAGTTTTTCTGGTGAACACGATCGGTAAAATATCCGCACATGTAACAGAACAGATCAGCCGAATTTCTACAACTTCTAGAAGCCATATTTCGCTCAGAATTATTTCAAAATACAGTAACTATTTGAAAAATAGCGTAACATATGTCATGCATCTTTTAGCAGTATAAAAATTAGAATTATTTTGCATTTTATTAATTTTTAATAAGTTATATAGTAAAAATGAAACGGAGCAAATAACGGTTTCCCAAAAATATATTTATTAACAAATATCTTAAGAACCCGATGTGGTAGAGATAAACGGATTTCAAATTTGAAATCAGCGCAAGAAACTGACCTAAGAACACTTATTCGTGTATAAGAAAGAAAAATGTTGTTTGTCAGTGTAATCTAACATTGGTATTTTCTGTTCTTTATGTTTCTTACATTATAGTCAGAAATTATCGATATTATTGTCGAGCCGACATTCAAAGCAGCCAGGTTCTTTTATCAAAACAGAAAATCCTTGCAGCAGTCTGAGAAGTTTCTAATAGCTGGGATTTTTTTTTTTTAAATTTAGGTACGTGGCGCGGCGACCTTTTGGTCAAGCCGGTTAGAAGGCTTGCGTCTCGTGTCTCGGTATCGAGCTGTTTTGGGACACCTGGTGTAGATAAACATTACCCCTTCTAAATTGGTTTGACTCGTACCCGGCATCTTTGCCGCGAGAAACCAGTGCTCTAACAACTCTGTCAGTCAGACAGATCAGGGAACTAAGCTAAAATAGAACTGATGGAATGGCCGTCGTAAGTACGACCTGTTGTCAGAAGTCACATACGTCTTAAGTCGAAGGTAAGTCTGTATTTGACACAAAATGTTACGTTCTACACCAAATGCAATCCACCTAAAGATGTCAGTTTTGCAGCAGAACAATACTATACATGATACAGCGTGTTTCAAAGAAAAACAATTCACCCTTGAGTAGCAATAACAATAAATGGAAATCACCAAGAGTAAATTAAAAAGTCAAACTTAAGAATGTCATTTTTACAGTGGAACGAAACAATTGATGCCACGGGGTATTTCAGATGTTTCCCATGCTTGAGCTAGGGATCCAGACCTCCAGGACGACCCAGAGTCCGCTGGGAGGACAACATTAGACAATCTTTGAAAGACCGAGGACTAGAATAGAAGACAGCCGATAGGATAGTATGGCGCTCTCTATTCCAAACCTCTACAACCTCACGGTAGAAAAGGAACGACTAAGTAAGTAAGAGTATTTCAGAAAAAAAAATCCTTCTCAAGCTGCAATAACAGATAAGACCAACAATATAAATGAGATAATATTACATTTACGCGGATTTCCTGGAGGTCTTTTAATCTACAACGACAGAATACGTTTACTGCACACTCATGCATGTCGTAGAGGGTGACTAATATGAGGTTGTGCATGAGGCTGACAACCTCATCATGTAAATAAATTGTCACATAAATCACCGCTACATAAGACAGCGATTGCTTGCTGCAGGCTACTTGCAAGGGGTCCAGCTGCAATGGTGGCTCCATGCTTCATACGGAGTGCAATGGAACATCGTGATGATGATGATGATGATGATGGTGATGATGAATAGCACATCACCAGAAAAACCACATTTATAAATGAGTTTTGTATGATTTTTTAAATGAATTTTGCCTCCTTTTTTGGCAAGGCACGGCTCGTTCAACACTGACATAAGAACCATCGTTTAACATTAGAGCTCGTGTCGAAATAAAGAAGACCTCAGGATCTGGTTATATCACACGAGCATATCGTGTTCGTATTACGACTGTGTTACACCGTTCTCGACTCTTGAAAGAATCATCATAGAGTATTTCTGTTATTATTTAATGCTTCGTACACAAAAACCAGAGGGTCCAGTAGGCTAAGCGGTTATCGTCTGCACGGGGTATGTGGTTGAAACCTGGTAGCTTCACGCTCCAGTCTACCCAGCTGTGGATGGGAACCTGACCCTGCTTTAAAGTTAGGAACAGCAGAGGCAGCGAGGAAGGGAACTCGTCACTCCACCTCATAAAGCTGGACATAATATAGTAAAGTCTCAAACATTTCACTCTCCTACGGCAATATTTACTATGGTAATATCTTTAGTGTTTTCTTTCACAAAAACGAAAAACAGAATTTAAATATGTTAAGTTCCAGACAGTCATTTCCAGTCCAAAAATGGCAGAGTGCTTAGACCTCGGACTGTGACGCCGAGTTTGAAAATAAACGCTGAGGATTAAGTGCCTATTAGATCAGCGCCGTGTTGGTCCCGGGGATTTATAAGAAGACACAGAACAAAGACGTCTATTGCCCTCTCGTGCGTGTCGTTATAGCCGACTAATATGAGGTTGGCAACTTCTTCATGTAAAACTAATTACTATGGAAACTAGCACTGCAAGAGTCTCAATAGAGTAATGTACGGAACGGATGGTAAGTTAATGAAAGTGTTCCTTAAATACCTCAAAATAAAACAGAAATATCAAATCTTTGTATAAATACATCAACCTGGAATGGATTAAGGTATGTCGGGTGAATTCACTGTCGTGAATACGCAGTATGAGAAGGTTACGTTTCACGACATATTAAGAGGTGTTTTCTACCTGTATCTATCTTTCTTTTCAGTCATTATGACTATAGGAGCGTACCCTCGAAACGTAGTCTCGGTTGCTCGAGGTTGGTGTGACAGTATCGCCTCCCCTGCTTTGCAGTAGTGGTCCAACAGTGGCCAAAACTCAAGAGTATCTAATATGGGCCTTCACGTGTGTCTACCTTCGTACAAGACTACTCTTGGCAGACATGTAGATAGAAGGGTAATGACACTTCTATCACAGGGGAGTGGTCACAAGATATTCAGATAAGCGAAAACAATGATGCTTTGGCTGAGCAAGTTAATTCTAGAATCTGCCGACAACTTTTGTGAACAGTTAAGCAATGATTAATCTTAGCTCGTTCAAGCCCCCACCTCTGATTTACTTAGTAGAATTCTTATTATTCTGGTATAGCTCTGTTCAGAGTATGTTTAGTAAATTGACTGAGACAACCATGCAGTACATTTAAAAGGATTAAGTCGAAGTAAAATTGCAAATAACAAAATTTAATAATCACTTAAATTTTAACAGTTTGAAAATAATTCGAATAGTTGTGGATCAAGAAAAAGTTATCATCATGGTCGTGATGGGATGTAAATTGTTACTAGAAGTTCAAGCGGCAGCATATAAATTGAACTTAGCTGCCAATGACGGTTCTGCTCCTTCTGATGGGTTGGTTCCTTCTACACTGCTAACGCTCGTCGAGGTTGTCGGCTGTAGCTCGTTTCCCAGAAATGTTAGGGAGAGACTACGAAAGTTGATCCCTCGTCTTAAAGCGTAGGCTACTTCTCCTTTATTGTTTCAGAGATAGTACCCGTCAGCTGGTAACACCACCAATAACTATGGTAAAAGAATAGAAACAAAACGCTCTCCTGAGTATTGCGTTTTCCGACACATAGTTATATGCCCCCCTCTTCTATTTCACCATCCCATTTAACTCAGAATTTACCCTCGATGAGAATTAAATTTAATCCCTTGGGATAAAACTTTCTTTCCATTAAAATTGAGTAGCTTTTATAGTTACTTTACATTTAAATGAAAAGGCTAATAGTACAGATAGAATATGTTTACATTTACATTTCCACTGATTGAAAAGTGTTCACAATATAAACTGAATATGTTTACATAGACATTAACACTGGTTTTAAACTGTAAGGATTATAATTAAAATGTACATCATTTCTTTCATCTTTCCCTCCCTACTCCACATGGAACCTAGGACTCTATGCGCTCAGTTCTCTTTAAGAAACTAGCAATAAAGAAATCACCAGCCCGTGCAGTGGTGGTTCATGAAATCATCATTCTATACGCTGAAGTTGCCAGCCTCAAATGACACAGGGATCTTCTTCTTCTGTTATTAGTTATTGATATTCGCTTAGATAAGGCAATATTGGTTGTGTGTAACAATGAAGAATTCATTCTTGATTTCTTGTACGCAGTTTTCATGACTAGAATGTTGTTCGTTTTATCACATGTTTTACTAGGCTACTTTATACTTCATTTTGAGTTGCATTTTCTTCATGATGTTAGTGCGAGCAGGTTTTTAAATCTATTGGAACGCTTTTAATGTACCACACTTACTTTGATTCGGTGTACTACAGCATTCTTTTTCTTTGATATTAATTTAACTTATGTTTACCTGCTACTTCCAATGACAGTATTTGAATGTTATTTCGCATTAAATTAATCATTTCCAGAGCTCTTTTTCACACAGCTATTAAGACTTTATCATTTGCATATCGCAATCATTTTTATATTTCGTGATTAATGTAATGAAATTTCCTCTATGCGTCTCTCGATTTTTCTTTCTTGTTCTGAACGAAAACATAATGCAGAAAATGGCAAGCGACAGCACAAATCCGTGCCTAATATCCTGTTTTATCCTAAGGAAATTTCCTTTTTGGCTGCTACTTCCTATAGCTGCTGATTTTAGCTATTTTTGTTCTCCGATATTTGCCACATTATATTAGCTTATTGTAAGTTTTGGTATTTCCTAATGTTGCATTGCAGAGCTACGACTAATGATTTGAGTAGATTATTTTAAATTCCCTTGGCTTAAGTTGTGTTAATAGTGACGCCATTGATGTGGGCCTGTTTTCAAACCAGTCGATGGTAAAAGCTTGTGTTCTAGTGATTTTTGCTTCACATTTTTAGCTTTGTTTTTAGCCTAAGTACTTTTAACCATAGTCATTATGTTAAAAAGAATGCAGAAAAACACAAACAAGCACTGAAAGAATTATAAATCTTGCAGAAGAATTGATTCGTGGAAAATGAACAGAGACGTTTTAGTACAGAACGTTACTTAAAGTATCTTTGTAATCATCAAGAACTCGTTAAAAAAGAAAAAGCAGCATATAAAACAACTTAGACTACAAAATATGTGTCACAAAATGGCTTCCACGCAAACATCTGCAGGTGTTGTACAGCATTCACGCCAGAACCACATCCTTCAACTTCTATTGTCTCTTTTTCCTGAACTTCTGTCTTGTACAAACTCAAAAACTTTCTTCTAATGATTGTGCCTGTCGTGAAACGAGTGTAACCCACTACTTTGTTAATCACTATGTCGAGATACAGATTTGCTTCAACCAATCAACGATCAACGTTCACCAGTCTCTGAGACAGAATAAATTAACGGCCATCTTGTTCACGCAAGATGGCGATATAAAACTGAATAAAATTAGGCTGTATGAGACCAGGTACCAAACCGGAGGAAACCAATCATTTTGCTCCGCCAGGAACCAACCGAAAGCCTTGCTTAAGAATTCACCTACCTATATAATCGGGCGGATTTTATGCATAATCACACATCACCGACACGGCGCTAGAGATACCGACCGACTGAAGAGGGCTTTTGTCACCTTGATTTATAGCTTACCTGGAGTGCAATGACCTGCAGCCTGCTTTGCTAAAAGTCGAGTCAAAATCTGGCCGGTTTGAATCTTAGAGGGTTTATACGTGTCATAAAAACTGAGATCGTGGGTCGTCAATCCAGCTGCCTGGAACTCCGCAGGAGCATAGAGGTTGTCAAGACTCTACATCTTTAGTCCCCCTCAGTCTTGGGTGGGCTAACGAAACGATCAACAGCTGGTGTTTTGTGTCAACCAAACCAAGAAGGACAGCACTTCTAAGAGATGAGTACACATTAGTACCATTTCTGTCGGCATTGTGAGCAAAATCTAAGTCAATGAAGAAAACGTGAATTAGCGTAGCAAGAGACAATAATAAGATCATAGTGGATAAATTATACGAAAATAACAGCATAGCTGATAAGTGTTATATCCTTAATTAACAGCACAGCTGATACATAAACTATAATTGAATAACAGCACAGCTGATATAATTTGTGTTCCTATAATTGGAAAACTTGTTGTATTATTTATTTACATATCTATATAATTATGAATATATGTGAATCATTTGTAAACTTACAAATCCATTACATTCCATTTTTCAACATTCACCCTTCAGCACAAGAGTAGATAGGGTATATACTAAATAAATAATAAGGAAATTGTATTTGAACGACTTGTCAATTTTATCTTTGTTAAGTAAAATCTGTTTCCTTGTTTTTTAATATCACAGTTAGGTACACAGCGGAGGTGGCACTTTATGTCGGTCTCCTCTCTACTATTGTTTTGAGATCAGAACATTCACAGCCGTAACTAATTTGTGATACCAGTAGTTCTCTCAGACACTGGGACTTCACCATTTTCTGCAGAAATTCTATTTCTGTAATTTTCAGTACTATACTGATCATCCAGCCAAATAAAACCTCTCGCCACAGTGCCATATAATTAATATGAAACATATTAGCTTAGTACACATGTATTTCTTATTGTCTTGTATTTCTCCTTGTATGTTTCTTTCTTTCTTTCTTTTTGGTATATTTTTAAGCCTGGTGTCGCGAATTCCGAAAAAAAACTACCTATCCAGCTAACTTCAGGTCCAAAGCTCAATAATTATTTATTTTCTAGTATTTCTTCTTATGTGTTTCTAATTTTCTTTCTTTCGTTATGTCTAGCACATTTTAAGCTTTGGGACAAGAACTCCGGATAAAAAAAGTCTTATCCAGCAACCTTCAGGTTCCAACCGTGTCGAAGAAATGGTCCTATTCTTACATATATATATATATATATATATATATATATATATATATATATATATATATATATATATATATATATATATATATATATATATATATATATATATATATATATATATATATATATATATATATATATATATATATATATATATATATTGTCGTGGTTGAGTAAAGTGTATAGTATTTGTCGAGTTGGACAATAGTAGTGAAATCGACAAGGGATAGTGGACTGGCAGAGTTATAGAATACACACACAGAAAGGAGTAAATAGGAGATGGACTTGAGACAACCTGGAAGAAGATTTACAAAAATGATCTCTCTCTCCAAGCCTCAACTCACTTTTCACTGTCTAAGCATCTCCTGCTCTCTCTCTCTTTTCTCTTATCATACATACAGATTATAGTAAAGAGCTAAACAAGTTAATTATGGATGAAAAGGGTCGGGAACAGCGTATTAATAAAGGTGTAAACTTTATTAAATGAAGAAAAACATGAAAATAATGCATATCATCACCACAACATAAAATTAACTCAATAATCAAATAATCATCAATAGTCATCAAATACGCAAATTACACCAACAAACACACACACAGACCACCGACATGAACCTGTAGAACACAGAGAGATAAATAATCGAGTGGCAGTCCTTCCGTTTTCGGGGACCAGATGGAATAGCTCCAGTAAGTGGTTTTTTCGTATATATCCTCCATCGGTGATGGAATTAACCTGAATAAAATCACTGTATAGGCGCTATCGTTGGTGACTCCCCCCCCCCCCCCCCTTACTGGCGCGAGTTGGGCTGGTAGACTCTATTTACCTCCTGTTTACCAAAATGAATAAACTGCGTGTCAGTCCTTCCGCTTTCGGGGACCAGATGAAATAGTCCAGACAGTGTCTCATATGTAGATCCTTCGTGAGGGACTAAGCCTACAAAACTGTCCTTGTTGGTACTAAACGTTGGTGACTCTCCCCCTACTGACGCGAGGTGGGTGGGGGGACGCTGTTTATCTCCTGCTGAAAAACTGAATGAACTTAGCGACAGCCTGTCCGCTTTCGGGGACCAATGGAATAGCTCCAGTAAGTGGTTTTTTTCGTATATATCCGCCATCGGTGATGGAATTAACCTAAATAAAATCACTGTATAGGCGCTATCGTTGGTGACTCCCCCCTACTGGCGCGAGTGGGGCTGGAACTCTGTCCATAGATGGCTGCTCATACGTGCGAGGTTTTAAGTATCCAGAAAATACACCAGAAGAAGTCACTTGAGGACAAAGAGTCCCAGGCGCGCTTATCCGGCGCTAGGCTCTGCTTAGCTGTAAATCCTATTTAAACTGGTTTGGCTGTGGTTTGCTGAGTGCCTCGTTTAGGCACAAAAAGGCGGGTGATGTGGAATTCTGCTATCGGCATGCTGGGCGGTTTTGATATTCTGGAAGCCGCAATGCTCTGGCTGGTAATCCAATAGGCGAGTAGAGAACTACTACTACATTTAATGATTCCAGATTTAGCGTTGGCTCCGTTGCACTGCGTGAGCTTAACTTGGCGTTGACAAAAACGGGTTTTGATTCAGGTACGGGGTTGACGATTCGTGACGCTAGCGGTATTCAGAAACCCTCTAGATCGAAGAGAATATTACGTTCTTCGCCTGACTGGAATCTGCTCTATCGATTCGGTCTCCCTGAAACCCGAAAAATGACTAGAACATAGGCAAACACATTCTAGTACTGTGTTAAAGTTTGCCTTATCTCATGATGGTCATCTACGGGCCAGGAAAATTTACGAATGTCTTTGTGTATTAAAACCAGTCTACTTTTATAGATCACAAGGGACGCTCCCCCCGGACACCTGGCCTGCATATTTCTACAGAAGTTCGGCGAGAGACGTAATCTAGAGTAAGACAAAAGAAATCGTGCGAAAGTTCCCCAGGTAGAGAAATGCATAACATTATGCTCTATCTTGTCTAACGGGCGAAAACCCAAAGACTGACCGCGGGTTTGTCTCCCCCTGTTTCCAGGATGCATAATATTATGATCCGAAGCAGCGTTCTGGAAGCCAAACACAGGGACCCTTTCGCTCGTGATCAAAGGCTTTAAACGTAAGAGATATTCCCCTGTTCAGACCAGGTGCGGCTTAGATAATATTATCGTTCGCTGACCGCTACAGGCCGGAACGTAACCAAACCTCGGGTGGGGTTTGAGAAGGTGAAAAAGTTTGGCCACGAAGGTAGAAAATGAAAGAAAAAGAAAATACAAAATGACGAGGAAAACCAGGACATTTAAAAAGTAATCAAATTATGGACAAGATGGTAAAATAGATTATCGGTCACGTGACAAGTGCCCCCCCTTTTAAAGTTCGAGGAATACGGACAAAAATGACAGTAATTTATCTTTTCCATCGATGTCCGTTACATGTCGTAAGAACCTTCTATAATCATAACCAAAATCATGTCCAATTTCTGTCAGTACTGTATGACTAGCTCCGAGTTCATTTCTTTTCTTCCCTCTGTCTAATAGACGTTCAGCGAATGGGATTTTGCGAGGCCAGTCGGCGCTGACGCCCTTCGTTTCCGTGTGAACCTGATCTTGGTTCCACCATTCGCTGTGCCTGTTTATGGTCCGGAAAATTATCCGCACCTGTTGTGGTTTTCGGTCCTGCCTGAACTCACTGGCCACTGCGTAGATAATCCGCCTGTTATGCGCGGTGTAATCATTGTTGGGCTCAGGCTGCTTATGTATATATTTACCTGTCACGGGCGTGGCCTTGAATAACCCTCTATAGCTGCAGTCTATCCGGATTTTTCGCGCGCGTGTAACCCTAGTTGGTAAATAAAGCCGTTCGTTGGCCGAAGAAATGCTAGCATTTTTCTTCTGCCTCTCCCCACCTACTCCCCTGTTTCGGTGGGAGCATTGATCAATCTTCAGTCGTGGGCCGTCTAAAGGTGGATCTGGAGCTTTCCTTGCCTTGCCAGTCACAACTCTGGCTTGGTCAACGGAAATGATCACGTTGCTCGGTAATGGCCTGGCGGAGGCGACTACTTTGCTGTCCATCAGTGGGGTTGAGACCACTGGAAAAATGCGATTTGAATGAGAGAACTCAGCTGCCTGAAGCAGAGAGTAATCGATCGCATTATGCGGTTCTACTAAATCATAACAGATCTCCGTAGCTTCTATCCGTGGAGAAAGATAGGTAATATCTGCGAGTTGCAGAGTTTGTTGAGTTGCTTTACCGGTACTAGCATGACGTGAGCCAAGGCTCTCAACAATGGCTCCTTGTACAGTAGTAAGGCAGCTTTTCTCACTGTCTTCTGCCCTGAGAAGTGTGAGAGACTCAAATGGAATACCAGGGATCCCTTCGCATGGAACCTTGTGTCCACCATAAACGTCAACTTTGCCCTCCCCTGAGGAAGTTACTGGCGTCAGTTGAACTTTGTCCTGCAATGCGAGATCCACTTCCTGAATTACAGGCTCCGCAGTCTGCATGCAAAGGACTGGACGGTTTGAGATCCCGTTAGATCGCGAAGTGCCCGAGAAAAAACTCTCGGTGTGTTTTTCCAAAGTTCCTTGAAACGGTTTGGAAAGTTTAACCCTTTTAGCAGGCGACTTATTCTTGCACCTTTTAAGCTCAGGGTGATAAGAGGAGCGGCACCTCCTTTCTACGATCGTTGAGTTGGAGGGATGCGCCTCTGCATATGGTTTTTCGCTGTCCGGCCGGGAATCTTGCGAAATATAACGTGGTAATGTGTGGCTCCCTTTTCTCGACGTCACGTGTCGGTTAGGTGCTGCTCGGTCTGGAGCGTGAGAGGCTCGGGGTTCGCCGCTTGCCAGACGGGAACAATCCGTATTACAATGCTTGTTAGCACCTCTCTCACCTTTGTGCAGTTTCCATGCCTGGGAACGTTGCGTAATTTTTCCCGTGGCTTTAGGTCTGCTGTCCCGACGTAAATTCTTTCCTTGTTTGGGCTTCGGATCCAAGTCCAAAGGAAAGTCAATTTTCTGGAGTTGGGGTTCGGTTTTAGCAGGCAAGTTTTCTTTCATGGGCGCAAGGTTTGCAGGGGCGTTGACCGTTAAGGGCACAGTAGAAGGGGAAGTAGAGTGACTACATTTAGTATCTGTTTCCACCCTCCGAATTCGGCTATCCAGTTCATCCATTCTGATTTGGTGTAGCCTGTCCCATTCTTGGCTTTCTCTGTCCCTTTCTTGTCGCTCCATTTCCAATTGCTTGTCCCGTTCTTGTCTTTGCTTTTCCCTTTGCTTCTCATCTTCTATCACTTCTTCTACATACTGTCGGGTGAATGCTTCACTCTCCCCAGTTTGTTTACAGGACCATGCCAAGATTAAACGGCTGTCAAACCAATTGTCTACCTCGTATTGATCCTGCAGGCTTACTGTAAATTCTAGAAAGGGCTGGATTTCGCTATCCTTGTACTCCATGTACTTAGCTACCTCGAGGGCAATCCTATGCACTTTATCTAGATCGGCCATTATATCAGGGTGAGCAAACACTATAGAAGAATAGAACCTAGAGATCTTAGTTACCTAGTCCACTAGGTGCTGATTAACTTAATAATCAATAAAATCTAGGCTAGCCTGGGAACTTTAAAAAAACAAGAAAGTTTGTAGCTACTCTGATCGACAAGCACAAACCCCAAAAAAACTCCAAAAAATGTAAGTGATGTAAAACTTATTACTATCACTTCACCCCAGTTCTGTCAGTACTAAGCTATTGAGAGGATTGGTTACTATCATCCGAATGAACACCCTCCCTTGGTACAAATGCAAGCTAGTAACTGACTATCTGTAGCTTCTTATCTCAGATTAAAGAGCTACTCCTGAAAAAAAATATTAACCCTTAAAAAAAAAATTTTTCTGACTTTTACAACAATAGTCGTCAGATTTGTCAACCAAAAACTCAGCAGTGATACCATCAACCTTTACCAGCTGTCTCATGTGTAGCATGAACAATAAATGTAACTTAATATTTATGATTGCTGTGGAGAAAAAACGCTGTTCCGACTTCCACCCAAAAGAAATAGTTCGAAATGTCTAGGGGAAAGAAATTCCTATAATCTGCAGAACACTAGACTCTAAGAATCAAGATAGAATCTTGTGAGAGATTCATCCTCGGAACGAGCACATATTAAATGTCGTACTAGATGGGTTCTAGAATCTCGGACGGGCTCCCATTAATTGTCGTGGTTGAGTAAAGTGTAGAGTATTTGTCGAGTTGGACAATAGTAGTGAAATCGACAAGGGATAGTGGACTGACAGAGTTATAGATTACACACACAGAAAGGTGTAAATAGGAGATGGACTTGAGACAACCTGGAAGAAGATTTACCAAAATGATCTCTCTCTCCAAGCCTCAACTCACTTATGTCTGTCTAAGCACCTCCTGCTCTCTCTCTTTTCTCTTATCATACATAGAGATTATAGTAAAGAGCTAAACAAGTTAATTATGGATGAAAAGGGTCGGGAACAGCGTATTAATAAAGGTGTAAACTTTATTAAATGAAGAAAAAACATGAAAATAATGCATATCATCACCACAACATAAAATTACATCAATAATCAAATAATCATCAATAGTCATCAGATTCGCAAATTATACCAACAAACACACACACACACACACAGACCACCGACATGAACCTGTAGAACACAGAGAGATAAATAATCGAGTGGCAGTCCTTCCGTTTTCGGGGACCAGATGAAATAGCTCCAGTAAGTGGTTTTTTCGTATATATCCTCCATCGGTGATGGAATTAACCTGAATAAAATCACTGTATAGGCGCTATCGTTGGTGACTCCCCCCTACTGGCGCGAGTTGGGCTGGAAGACTCTATTTACCTCCTGTTTACCAAAATGAATAAACTGCGTGTCAGTCCTTCCGCTTTCGGGGACCAGATGAAATAGTCCAGACAGTGTCTCATATGTAGATCCTTCGTGAGGGACTAAGCCTACAAAACTGTCCTTGTTGGTACTAAACGTTGGTGACTCTCCCCTACTGACGCGAGGTGGGCTGGGGGACGCTGTTTATCTCCTGCTGACCAACTGAATGAACTTAGCGACAGCCTGTCCGCTTTCGGGGACCAATGGAATAGCTCCAGTAAGTGGTTTTTTTCGTATATATCCGCCATCGGTGATGGAATTAACCTGAATAAAATCACTGTATAGGCGCTATCGTTGGTGACTCCCCCCTACTGGCGCGAGTGGGGCTGGAACTCTGTCCATAGATGGCTGCTCATACGTGCGAGGTTTTAAGTATCCAGAAAATACACCAGAAGAAGTCACTTGAGGACAAAGAGTCCCAGGCGCGCTTATCCGGCGCTAGGCTCTGCTTGGCTGTAAATCCTATTTAAACTGGTTTGGCTGTGGTTTCCTGAGTGCCCCGTTTAGGCACAAAAAGGCGGGTGATGTGGAATTCTGCTATCGGCATGCTGGGCGGTTTTGATATTCTGGAAGCCGCAATGCTCTGGCTGGTAATCCAATAGGCGAGTAGAGAACTACTACTACATTTGATGATTCCAGATTTAGCGTTGGCTCCGTTGCACTGCGTGAGCTTAACTTGGCGTTGACAAAATGGGGTTTTGATTCAGGAACGGGGTTGACGATTCGTGACGCTAGCGGTATTCAGAAACCCTCTAGATCGAAGAGAATATTACGTTCTTCGCCTGACTGGAATCTGCTCTATCGATTCGGTCTCCCTGAAACCCGAAAAATGACTAGAACATAGGCAAACACATTCTAGTACTGTGTTAAATTTTGACTTATCTCATGATGGTCATCTACGGGCCAGGAAAATTTACGAATGTCTTTGTCTATTAAAACCAGTCTACTCTTATAGATCACAAGGGACGCTCCCCCCGGACACCTGGCCTGCATATTTCTACAGAAGTTCGGCGAAAGACGTAATCTAATATGCCTCTACTCACATACTAAAAGCGTTGTATACTCCAGTCCGAGATCCAAGAAATACATTGCTGATGACATAAGGAAATATGCAATGTAGAACGTAAAGTTTGCAGTTTCACATGATAAGACACAGTATTTTCAGGACCACCCGTTTATTCCGACAATGTTGTCTCAGATAAGTAAATTGTCTTTGCTTTAATGTCATTACTTCCTCTATGGGTTGATGTGGTAGGAGATTAAACACTAAAGTCGACTTTACTTACGTCAAACCATGGAACCGCCTGTCGTTTGATGAATTTCTGCCTTCGTCGTGCTTTGGAATTTGGATGTTTATAAACTTTTGTAACTTTTGCCTGTAGTATTTACCGTAATAAGTTTTTTTTTTTTTAAAGAAATGTGAAGATAGTTGATTAGCATCAGATGATCATCATTTGCCCCCGCTCATTAACAATTTACTCTGCCGTGCTCAACTTAATTTTCAGTTATGATTAGGGTATTAATGACATTGTATTTTCATTGTTGTGATATATTCAAACATACTCGTATTTTGTCATTTACAATTGATTGATGTTGGTTGTAATATTTTACATTAGAATATGTTGTTAGCTTACTTCTTGTATTATTTTATTGGTTTTCATTACCTTATGATTAGTTAATAGTGACCTTGATTTGTTTTTGTTGTTTTAATGTGTTGTTTCTTTTGGTTCATGGCGTGTCTGTTTTTGTTTATTAGGTATTAGAGCGTTTGGACTATTTATTTTATTTTTCTTAAATAGCATTACTACTATTATTATTACTAATATTATCATTGATATTACGTATACGTGGAGAGGGACTTGGTAATCCTCAAAAGTTTTAAACGTCTACCTGTCTTGCCTGGTTGACGTCGTTCGAGCAGAGCTAGGAGCTGGAGAGCGGAACAGTGGAGCAGCAGGATTTTGCCCGGAGCTGGAGCACTCACAATCGATGCATCCGTGTCCAATGTCCCCACTGTTACTATAGCTGTTACTATATGGTATTTTGTCATCACTGATACAACTATGTTTGACGTTACTACTGATACGTCTGTTATTGGTCAACCATTGATAATTACTCACTTAATAGTTTAATGGCTATTTATGGTCATGCGTGACTATAATCACGCCTACTGTTCTCCTACCGTGTTAAATGTTGAAGTGAGTGTGCGTGGTGCATTCACACGCCACAGATACACACATGAGAGGCATGGAATGGCGTAACGGCAGGTGTACTGTTAATAACGTTTATTTACACCACAACACGTTCATGAAATACACAGAATACACAGTCACAATTAAGTACAAGTCATAGCAATACAATAATACAGTACTCCAGTCACATCTCCACTTCTCATAATCATGAGCGCTATATAATATTACTACTGTTCTCTCAGCAACGGTCGGCATCCCCGTGCTAATATAATAATATTAATACTGGATCCTCTCAGCAACGGTCGGCATCACCGTGCTTATATAATGAATTCCTCAAATATGCCTCATCAAAGACACTCTCAACATTGGCGCTCTAATGTAAATAAAAAATGGCCTCTCCAACGATGCTTCCAACATCAGCATCACAATAAACAGACAATGGATCCCTTTTCCCAGCAACGGTTTATCCTCGCCGTGCTGACAATAATAAATTCCTCAAATATGCCTCATCAAAGACGCTCTCAACCTTGGCGCTTTAATGTATGTGTGGATCCTCTCAATGATAACGATGGCCTCTCAAATATGCTTCATCAAAGACGCTCTCAACCTTGGCGCTTTAATGTATGTGTGGATCCTCTCAATGATAACGATTGCCTCCTCAAATATCATATAGATCCGGTTAGCCAACGGACGTCATCCTCGCCGTGCTAACTACATCAATGGTGAATACTTTCGACAATTTCTCGCAAGACTGCACTCCCTGGCAATCTGCAGTAATCTCGCCTTCACTCATCTTGACATTTATATATTCAAACAAATGTCCTGGATCCTTACCTCATCAAAAATACTCACAAACACAATTCTCCAATAAACTCAAGAAATTATAGGCCTACACAAATAATGGCCTTTATAACTTTTGCACCGCGCAGGCATTCTCAAAACACACACTGTAGAACCGACCTCTCCCGTCGGTACCCAAAACAGAATGCCTTAGTTCACACACTAGATCCGCCAAAAAAGACACGAGACTCGGTTGTTTAAAAAACACAACTCAGTCTCGATAATTGCATGGGCTAGTCACACGAGCTTACTCACAGCTCAAGACAGTTCACAGAAAAAAAACATCTCCGCGATTTGAACTGACCAGTGTTCGCCACTTGGAAACTTCTCGATCACACGAGGGAATTCCCCTAATACAATTTTAACTTAACATCAGCTTAACCAAGCAACATAACCAGTAATCGAATCTATTTGCTTAACATTTACAAGATCACTTCCCCTTGATAATATTTACTCTGTAACAGTTGCCACACCGCCCGGGAAAAAAAATGATTTATCATTTTTTTGTTGAAAATTTAAGTTCCAAAAATTTAGAAATAAATGAAGTTATATTATATGGCTACCAAAAATGTACCTAACAAAAAACATACCTATTACAATAGTACATCTATACACATTTCAGCAATAAATGTAAAATTACAACTAAAACATCAAACATAATCAATCAAATATCCCAATGAATGTTACCGATGTAAATTACAACAAAAGCATCAATCATAATACAAGCATACCAACATTAATCTTAATAGAACACTAAGCTAAGTACATTTAGTACAAGCAACAACCAATAGAAAGTGAAAGAACAAGATCAAACAACAGAAGAATGATCTGTAGTAAAGGAAAGTAAGAAATCAGAAAATGAGAAACAATTAACAATAGCACAAGATCCAATAAGAACAACAATTTCATGTACAATAAATAAAAATTTATCAAAATACAGTTACATTATACTAAGTTATATAATTAACTCAAGAATACAACGAATGAAAGTATAAGTATCGAAAGAAGATGAAGTATACAAATACAACGAAGAGAAACGAAGATGTGATACAGAAATATAAACAAGATATGAACACATATCGGAAAGACAACAAAAAGATAGAATGAAATGAAGGATAGTCAACAAAGACGAATGGAAAGCAAAGGTATGAACGCATAGAAAGTCAATGACAATACATACTAATAAATGTTTAGATCAGACAATATCTTTCACAAATTAAATACAAACATAATTACAAGGCACAAAACAAAATGTCAAAGTATATCCATACTAACATCACAAAACGAATAATTCATAACTAACCAAAGTCTAATAAGTAATTTAACTAAATTACAAAAGTTATACTTAATTGAAAATAAATTATAAACTTTACACAAACAAATAATAGCATTTGCGATAACTAAGTTTTGACCTAACGCAAAATCAACCGCTAAATAATAAAAATACATCATAATATCAAATAAGACAAATTCCAAAAGAAGTAATATCCCTTTCAATCCTAGGGCACACAAAAATAAATACAATGCCAAAAAAACAATTTAAAAAAAAAAAATTACCATACAAAGTATTTTAGAACGATAAGTTATCAAAAAATAAAATTATTATTTAAGTAATTCTAAGTCATAACTAATAAATTAACAATGAAATTAACTTCTAACAAAATGAGAGAAGCATAAAGTATCTTATCTCTAGACAAACACTTAAATCAAAACATGTAAGTTTTTTTTTCAAAAAATACATCACCAAAAAAAAAAAACTTAAGAAAAATACAATGTCATCTGTATATCAACTTTCCAACATACAAACATAACATAATGTTACAACAATCTATCCATCTTTAAACAACCAAAAGTATCAGATGTGTCTATCAATTTTTACAAAAAAAGTTCAATTTAATTTATAAGTTAATTCTGATTAACAATAGCGTTGAGCTTCAGTGTTATTTAACTATAAATTTATATCTTACTCAGCCTAGTATAAATCTAAAATTTAATGGAACAATAGGATATGAAAGAAATCCTATAAAAATATCTTCAAAGTTTTTATAAAAAATATTTATCAAAAATATTTATCAAATTAATTTGTTGCAAAAATGTTAAAAAAAAATCTTATTATTTAAATTCTAGGTACTATGTTCTGACAAGATCAATGTTTCTAACAATTTAAATACACAATTATTTCTGATACATGCAAGATAATTCTACAAAATCATATTACACAACATAACAATAAATCCACATAATTATCCTAACAATTACAGCTACAATCCGAAAAATATACAGAAAAATGAGCACAGGTTTGACACCGCTCACTGCATTTATCAAAAATTACACACAAATTATTACCAACACATATGTTACACACAATCAAAACAGAATAGTATACAATTGCATAAAAAATTGGACTGGTACATTCGAAACAGTCATATATGTTCCACAAAAAATATATATTAAGCAATCAAATGATTCATCGAAATAAACATCATAATGTTTCAAAGAAATTACAAATATTTTAATAGAACATCATATGATATATTATCCACAGAATACAATAACATGTACTATTCTAACAAATAAATCAGCTGTAAAAAAAAATATTCCCGACAATCCGTCATTAATTCTTGATCCTTCAAAAAGTGACTCGTCAGATGTATAGCGAGACGCTAATAGGTTCTGCTTGATAAATAATCCACATTCTTCACGAATAATGTCAACAAGTGCGCCAACTCATCACAACGTCGCACGCTACGAGACAATACAAATGAAAATTTCTATTAATCATCTGTTAGATCTAATAAGGAAAAACGGAAAATCAACTTTCACGTTACCTATTCCTTGAGGTAGGGTAGAGTCTTGGCCCCTTTTCACACACCTCAACAAGTCCTCCTTACCTCACAGAAGGCTTAGCGATCACTTGACCGTAACGAAAGTTCATCCTTGCTATAGGCTGAAAAAAAATTACTACGTTCACAAGAACGAGGTGACCTTTCGCCACCACTAGTGTGACAATCAATAGTGTTATTACTTTGCTTGTAAACAACCTTGCTCTCATGTGGAGTACGGCTAACCTTGTTACAATTTCTATAATTGCTGTTAAGAACATTGTTATTTGTTCTATTGACACAGTTGTACTGTTTCACATCCCAGTTAGCATAATTACGATTAGCATTTCCTCTTGGATAAAAATATCTACCAGATAGAAATGGCTTTTTATCAACAAATTTATTACCAGATTGACAAACTTTCACATATTTATTTCCATTACAATTTCTAATACTCTCAGAATCACGAAGTTGTGATCTGTCAAATTGTTTCTTGTTTTTAGGCAAAGAAACATTACTATATGAAGAAATCCCTTGGTACATTTTAACCTCAGGGTTATATCTCCTATCAAAAGTATTTTTTTTCCTTGTTTGTGGCAGTGTGTTTACGAAATGGGTCACACTGACTTGACTGGGTGTGACCGAAAGATTTAACCATATCTTTATTGTTTTTCACAAAATATGTTTCCTTCCTGGAATAAGGAGTTCTATTTTTCTTCCCTGCTATCAAGTCATCAGGGTTCTCACTTAATACTTGGTTTGTTTTTAATAACTTGAATTGAAATTTATTATTGTTTCTTTTGTTATCTACAGGGTTATCTAATACTGTAGCTTTTCCTTTGCTAGTTTGCCGCCAGGAACCAATATCGCAAGAATCATTGGTATTGCGTTGAAAGTTATATTTCCCTCGGAAAGATTTCTGTCCACCAATCTTCACTTTAGAGTCCGCTTTATGTCTTTCACTGTCAACACTGACAGAAGACCACCTTTTTTTCTTTAAGAGAATGTCAAGTAGACCATCCAATCTCACTCTGGCTTCTGAAATTTGAATATCTCTAAGTGAAATATCTGCACTTAATTTATTGTTTAACCTCTCAACTCTTAAAACCTTGCAGCTTTCCTCTGCTAGCAAATTTTTAATCTTAGCGACCTTCTCTCTCTCAGCCGTTAATTCTAACAATGTCTCTGTCTCATACTGCTCTTTATTTGACCTCAACTGAGTCAACTCCAGCTGTAGAGACTGAATTTTAATATCATCATTGTTATTATACACAATCTCATCATTCTTCTTAAGGGGTACAATATTCATGTCCTTAATTTGATCACTGAGAATCATCTTATCGATCATCACCTCATGAAGCATTTCTATATAAGTTTGCTCATGTTCATTACTCTCAATTTTCAATTTCTCATACATCTCTCTCCTTTCTTGAAGTTCCTGAGTTAGATTTCTAACTTCACTATTGTTATCCTTAATCTGAGTTTCTAACTCTTTGATTTTACGCAATGCTACACTCAATGCTGTTTGAGTACTAGCAAGTTCTGAGTTTGATTTGCCTAAATCATCTGTAAGTTTAGAGACTTTTTCATGTAACTCACTTACTTCAGCAGTACATTCTATGACACCTTCCCTTTGCTCTAGGGTACTCTGTTTTATGTCCAGTTGCTTCTTCTCTTCTAGCATCCTTTTCTCAATCCTCTCATCACATTCATGAATTAGCTTTTCATATATCAATCTATTTATTTCAGACTCAGTCAGCTCACGGTCTCCAAATCCTAATAGTTCACGGTATTTTTTTTTCTCAGGATCTGTATTATAGTCCATAGTGACTTACTTACTTAGACAACAATATATGTATTAATTAAACTTTCACCTCACCAAGCCAATTATCTTTTTAAGAAATTACAATTATTTCTTACTTACTGTACACCAACTTCTGTTATAGTACCTATATATAACATACATTATCTATGCATCAACATATTCTTCATCAATCGATATAATTATCGAAACACAATGACAATTATCAACAGAATAAGTGATGGATAGTATAGGCAGACTTGCTGAAATGCAGAAAAGTGGCACAATCTACACAGAACAAAATCACTTATCTTAATATTCTTCTGTCCCTTCCGCCGACACACCAGATATCACAAAGTTCTGCAGATAAAACCGTTCAAGCGCAGAAAGGTACACAAACTAGATTTTCTTCTCTTCAGGTTCTTGCCAAAGTGTAGAATACGCTCAACACAGCATCAGCCCGTACAGCATACAGGAAACGCAGCACAGCAACCTCCGTGATTTTTGACTTGAGATAATCTGCAAACGACTCTTCAAAACACTTCACATTTAGTTCAACTTGACTGTCTACTAACAACCTGTCAACTTCCCACTGTTATATTCTACCGTGTTGGACACAGTTAACCAACTAGGTCGAAGACCATGACACAATGTGAGGATACATAAGGCACGCCTACACAAGGCTTTCCTATCACGCGAAATCCGTGGGTTTATTCCGTTAAATAAAATGCCCACCACTGTAAAGATCTGATGTTACTATTGCTGTTACTATATGGTATTTTGCCATCACTGATACAACTATGTTTGACGTTACTACTGATACGTCTGTTATTGGTCAACCATTGATAATTACTCACTTAATAGTTTAATGGCTATTTATGGTCATGCGTGACTATAATCACGCCTACTGTTCTCCTACCGTGTTAAATGTTGTAGTGAGTGTGCGTGGTGCATTCACACGCCACAGATACACACATCAGAGGCATGGAATGGCGTAACGGCAGGTGTACTGTTAATAACGTTTATTTACACCACAACACGTTCATGAAATACACAGAATACACAGTCACAATTAAGTACAAGTCATAGCAATACAATAATACAGTACTCCAGTCACATCTCCACTTCTCATAATCATGAGCGCTATATAATATTACTACTGTTCTCTCAGCAACGGTCGGCATCCCCGTGCTAATATAATAATATTAATACTGGATCCTCTCAGCAACGGTCGGCATCACCGTGCTTATATAATGAATTCCTCAAATATGCCTCATCAAAGACGCTCTCAACATTGGCGCTCTAATGTAAATCAATAATAAATTCCTCAAATATGCCTCATCAAAGACGCTCTCAACCTTGGCGCTTTAATGTATGTGTGGATCCTCTCAATGATAACGATGGCCTCTCAAATATGCTTCATCAAAGACGCTCTCAACCTTGGCGCTTTAATGTATGTGTGGATCCTCTCAATGATAACGATTGCCTCCTCAAATATCATATAGATCCGGTTAGCCAACGGACGTCATCCTCGCCGTGCTAACTACATCAATGGTGAATACTTTCGGCAATTTCTCGCAAGACTGCACTCCCTGGCAATCTGCAGTAATCTCGCCTTCACTCATCTTGACATTTATATATTCAAACAAATGTCCTGGATCCTTACCTCATCAAAAATACTCACAAACACAATTCTCCAATAAACTCAAGAAATTATAGGCCTACACAAATAATGGCCTTTATAACTTTTGCACTGCGCAGGCATTCTCAAAACACACACTGTAGAACCGACCTCTCCCGTCGGTACCCAAAACAGAATGCCTTAGTTCACACACTAGATCCGCCAAAAAAGACACGAGTCTCGGTTGTTTAAAAAACACAACTCAGTCTCGATAATTGCATGGGCTAGTCACACGAGCTTACTCACAGCTCAAGACAGTTCACAGAAAAAAACATCTCCGCGATTTGAACTGACCAGTGTTCGCCACTTGGAAACTTCTCGATCACACGAGGGAATTCCCCTAATACAATTTTAACTTAACATCAGCTTAACCAAGCAACATAACCAGTAATCGAATCTATTTGCTTAACATTTACAAGATCACTTCCCCTTGATAATATTTACTCTGTAACACCCACTATGGGTGCTCTCGAGGCCAGTCTGTCAGCTTTCTCATTACCATGTACCCCTGCATGACCAGGACAGTAGATCCTCACTAGTTCTTGAAGACTTGAGGATTCTATTGATGTTTTCCATACCTTCCGCAGCCATCCGTTCTGAACCTTCCGAAGCATGGCTTGAGAGTCTGACAAAATAACTGCCCTCTGGAGGCAGCGATGCAAAGCATGGACCATAGTTGAGGCACTGCACGCGGGATGGCCACCGACCGAGCAAAATGGGGACAGTTTGTTGCTGCTCAACAAAACGCCACTAGGCGTGATGGCCACTGACTGCTTTATCGGTCCGGGACTAAGGATCCAAGAAGAACCGAAGAAATGATAATATGTCGGTCTAGAGCAGAGATCCTTAACCTTTCTTGTGCCATAAATCTCTTTGATTGTTCAGCAAAGTCTGCGTTAAAAATGTTAATAGACGGATAATTAACATTGTTGCATACAAAGAATACATTTTAATATAATGAAACATTGTTGGGCTTACGTATATGTTATACTGAAATACAAAAACAATATGTAAAACAAAAGGATATTTTTCTTTAAGTAGAGAATCTATGGTAATATTCGGAGTAAAAATACAACTCAAATTTTAGGTTATGTACACGGACCTCCCTAGGATCCATTCATAGAAACCCAAGTGGAAACCCTGGCCTAGGATATGGCACATATGCTTACATTATTAATGAGTTGCCATAGTGGTTAGACTGAAGGTACAGTAATATGAATATTGATATGAACGACGATTTTTATAATTGATTTTCATTAATTTAGAAGTTGTACCCACCGTTGGTGAGGCGCATCCAATCGACCTTGACACAAGGTGTGTTGGTATTAATAAATCTTACCTCAATTGATTGTATTGTTAACTTTATGATTGATGATGTTTTTAAAATTCAAATTCTTCTGTACGAAAAATTACTCTAAAATATAAAATATATAAGATTTTTTAATGCAAAGATAGCAAATAATAAATGCTTTTTTGTTTGTTTTTCTAACTGTTGATTAGCAGGTGCTGTCACAAAAATGCATCAAAAATTAGATTAGCATTTTCACGGATAAATACTGCAAGTACAAAAGAAAATTAATTACGATAATTTGTAAACTTAAATTTTTTCCCTTGAAATTACGAAATTAAACATTTACTACATCCCTTTATATTTGTTTATGGACAAGATTATGATGCCGACATTTTCATACTGTTTAAGTGTTAGAACTGTATCGCATATGACAATTGTTTTTTTTTACATGTGTTTAACAATATTTCTCTTTTCCCGGACATTAAACAACGATCATGAACACAGTGAGAATTTTCATCGACGTCCTTCCAGTTCTTAAACCTAATACTCAGGGAAAAGTATAAATAAGAATATAGAAAAAGGAAAACAAAAATAAAACAAAACAAAAGAGAGTATTAAGTTATAAAGAATGCAATGAATAAAGACCTTCTTCTTCGCACACTCTCAAACGTCTATTTGAATATTTTTAAAGAAAGCAGTAGTCAACTTGAGGCTATTTGTATCTCCATAGATTGTTTTCAATGATTGGTACTGGTGACGGTCATGTGTGCTTTCTTTGTTGCTCATGTGTTGAAAAATGTTCTGTGGAGGATGTCGCATTTGCCACACAACGTTGAGGGTGTTGTAATTCATCTGCTCCTCTCAAGGTATGATAATCCTGGCCTTTGCGGAGTAGTGTGCCACCCTCAGACACCAGGGATGATGAGGCGTAGTAACTTGGTGTCTGTAGTCTGGTTTAAGTGTGATGTAGATGTGTATACAGACAGTGAGCATTACGAACAAGGCAATCCACACAATGACGTCACGTTAACTCACGATGTGAAAAGTCAATGATGCTTGCAACAGCTAGTGACGGTTTTGTATAATTTATTATAAACGCCACAATGACGAAGTGTGTAGACATAAACAAGCAGGTACATCATAGGTACGATCAAACAGTCATTATTACATATGTAGACAATTCAACTGGCACAGCAGACAGCATCAAAATAATGTGCATCATCTGCCTTTTAGGATATCGTAAAGCCGCTGTACATGTAGTCAGGTAGTAAACTTCCCCCTTTCCATAAGAGCTAGAAGATATCAACTAGGAGATTAAAGATGGTCTCCTCGATTTGACCTCAACAAGACAGGCATGTCTTTTGAGCGCCACATTATCGTCCTCTATTGTCCTGCAAACAGCAAAGGTATCAAACCTAGATCCATCAACAAAGTTCAGGAAGCAAATAGTCCGTAGGACAGGCATCAATCGATGCGTGACAATCTAAGTGGATCGTGAGCTGAGCAAACTAGTCATATCGTAGACTTTAGAATAAGGCAGGCTAAGCAAAAGTCAACATCACAAGATGGCGATAAAGTTACTCAGCCAAAAAAGGGATTCATTTACCTGTTCATCAGGAATTAAAATGAATAATCACATATGCCTCCAGGCATTAGGAATAACACAGAGATATATCATCTCAAGATAGGAACAACAATCATGAGGACTCCTTCCTGAATAAACTAAGCGAAGACTAGCACATAGCTACGTCTCGCCTTCACAGCTTCTCAGCACAGACTGACCTGGGCGGAAATCGTTTTACTAACGCCACAAAAAGGGACATGCGCAGAACACGCGAATCGAATACAACTCAGGCCAATTTACGAAACGAAGAATGTTCTACGATGTTCGACTTAAGACCTATTACCTTAAAAGGAAATGAATCTTGAAACATTGCGATTGCCAGCTGTTTTCAAAGAACTGACGATCTGAGCGCTCCATATATGGTCGTGACTCAAAATCGTTCACACAGCTATCGGCAACCCTAGCTATCAAGATAAGACAACTTCTTAACGATCGCTATCAAGATTAGACGACTGTAGAAATAAAAGTGACTACAATTTCATGAGTTCCTTCCCATGCATTAAAAAATGAATCTAGTCAGAATGCATGGTCAGAATAAGTTGCTACAAGTTTTTAGCAGCAACAAATGGTGAAGTACTAATTTCTTGCTTACACAAAGTAGTGAGTATCTTTTTATGAAAATGTATATCCAACATGAAAAAGTATCCAACAGAAGAAAATATAACCTGGTGTACTTAGAAAACTAACTTGTCTACTTAAAAACTTGTCAAGTTAAAATAAACTTGTCTTGATAATCTCAAAGACGAAGTTCTGTAAAAATCCTCTCGCCTAATGAATCCTAAAAATCTGTAAAAGCCTGTCTATCGCCCACGTCTCTCCTTTTTTATACTATTTCTTCTTTTTTCCCGCCAAGTTTCACATGGTGCTTTATTTTTCACACGGTACAAAACATCTACATTTGCACACGCTTTCTCAGCTTTTCGACTTTTTCCACACGTCTCTCTCTCTCTAACAACGGAAAAAAACCCAAATTACCAACTTCTCACAAAACTTTCCATTCAGAAACATGCATTTACTATTTTGTTTTTCTGGGACAGCTTCTCTCAAAGCCGTGAACTTTTCATGATACTGTGTTTTGTGCACAAATGTCTTAACTGCTTTTAACGTTGTTATTCTCATTCTATGAGGTTTTAACACGTATTAATGGTAGTGTATGTCAAGCTGTCACACAAGTCCCGGGGCCACAAAAATGTATCCCATATGGAGACATTTTCGTACTATCAACTAAAAATATCAAGTATCTAACATACACACGGGAGAAAAATATGAACTGGGGGCATATATTTATGAGTCGATTGGCTATGGACAATGTTGAGAAAAATTTATGATACTGGTATAAGTCATTGACTGGGGGCATATACTTATGAGCCAAATGAGAAAGAAAAACATATTACAAGGTCTCAGTATGCATGTGAGCCAAAAAAAAAAAGAATTAAAAAAGAAATAAAAATTTTTCAAGATTTCAGTATTCATGTGAGCCAAAACAAATTGTATTACTAGATCTCAGTAATACATGTAAGGAAAAAAGAAAAAAAATTGTTTCCCGTAAAACGAGGGACCCAGTACTTTATATTGCGTAAAACGGGGGACACATACAAGTTGTTTATACACTATGTCATTAAACAGAATGGGATATGGATAGCAATGTGCAATGCGCAATGTAAATTATTCATGTATTAATACACTTATGTAATCTTTATTTAACAAAAAGGCTAGTATTAACTATATAAAAATATGGAGTTATGATATGAAATATACATAATTAATATTAAACTTATTGAACTTTTTATTTAAAGTCAACACATATAAGGTTTGGTCATGCCAAACAAAACTCGAACTTTTAATCAACACTCGGGACAATAAGTGGATCCTATCTTAATATTTACATCTGAATGGTAACTGACCATAGCTATTTACGTGTGATCATGACATCCGCGAGTGTCAACGGGAGCGGTAAAAGGTCACACTGTCTGGATATTTTTTGGGAAGGCCCATTGACTAAGGGACAGCGTGGGGTATAGTACGATGAAATAGCTGGGGGGAGTAGAGAAAGTAGTTCCGGTTTGGATGGATGAATGAACGCGAGGCGCTGGAGAAAAGGAAAACAAAGAAGAAGAAAAACTCGCAGGGGAAATTTACACGGGGGAGGGGGGGGGAAGATAAGGATTGTGAAAAACGAAGGTTGGATTGACATAGCGAATTACAGGAAGTGTTATTGAGGTCACCACGTCTGGACAGCGTAGGGAATAGGGAGAAGAGAGGTGTGGGTTAACATTTTAAATACGCATTAGAGCTTAAATAATTTGCACTGTACGAGTACACATCTGTGTGTCTCCACCGCAGTAGGTTGGTTAAAAAAAACATGATATATGGTACATAGTTACTTATGTGATATTCATGAAATTCAAACAATTTATAACAAGTAATCATAAAATCGATCCATAGCATATGTCTAGTTTCAGCAACTCCTGAACAGACCAGTAGAAAAATGTGTTTAAAAAAATGCTCTGAGTATCGTTCACCATTTGTGATGCTCCGGCTAATCACATGGGTAATAATGTTTTGGTTTTCCGCCTAAGTCTTAATATTATGACATAACTGTCATAGTTGTGGTCAGGTGGCAAATAGCACATGCATGTGTTTGGTTAAGTTTATAATGTACAACAATACATATATTTCTAAGTCCAAACAAAATGTAATTTAAATCTTCTAATACAAAATATAATGGTTTGAATACTGTAACTGTGCATGTTGAATAGAGTTGCGCCTCTGCAGATTTTTCTCTTCACTGGCGGTTATGACTGCCGCTGATAGCATCAACTGGACGACATAGAAGGTGGCTGGCATCATCAGAAAAACATTTTAGAGCAGCCAGCAAGAGCACGCCGGCCGACTCTAAAATAGCATGCCTCTTCTAGACAATTCTATCGTACTCGGACAAGGAAAATGAAACCATTTAGGGTAACCCAGCCAGAGCAAACTGGGTTAACTCTAATATAGCATTGTCTCTCCTGGACAGAGCTATGGCACTCGGACAAAAAAATAAAACCATTTAGGGTAACCCAGCCAGAGCAAATTTGGTTAACTCTAATATAGCATTGTCTCTCCTGGACAAATCTGCTATCGTACACGGACAACAAAAATGGAACCATTGAGAGTATCCTGGCTAGAGCAGCCTGGCTATCTCTAATAGAGCGTCTCTTCTAGACAATCTTCTATCGTATTTCTTCTCAGTGTCTACAGCAGTGACGGTTGATGTAGTGTTACAGGTAGGGTGATGCGATGTTGATGCACTGTGTTGTGCGATGTTTTGTCGCTTAGTTGAACGTTTCCTGTACAGAGCGTCTGTCGTAGACAATCTTCTATCGTGTTTCTTCTCAGTGTCAACAGTAGTGACGGTTGATGTATTGTTACAGGTAGGGTGTTGCGATGTTGATGCACTGTGCTGTGCGATGTTCTTTGGTTTAGTTCGACGTTTCGTGTACAGCTTTGCACGAACATGCTCCTGTGGAAGGCGTATAAGCTTTGTCTGTGGTAGCGATTCGTTTGATGAAGATGCGTAGGGTCGTTTCGAGGCGAACCGAATGGATATGTCCATATTATCGTCGGTATGCTCGTTATCATCATCGTTATCACTTTGGTGTTCTTCAGTATCAAGATCTGACTCATCGCGCTGTGTGGAAGTTGGAACGGGAGCATTTCGTTTCGTTAATGAGGCAGGTGATAACTCTGTATCGGAAGGTGGGGGTGTTTACATATATGGGTGTCGGCATCTTGTAGAGTCTGTTGTTGTTTTTGTGCATTTAAAGATGTGTTGCTATCTTTGACTTTTGCTGGAATTTCTGTTATTTGTTTCATTAGTGTAACGACTTCCGGGTCTTTCATTTGTTCCTGTAGGATGTCGAAGTTGTCTGTTCGATTTTCTTCTTTATATTTGCGTTGTGGTTGGAGAAGGTTGTGCATAGGAAATACCGGCTGTACATACATTTTCCAACCATTCTCGGTTGTTAACTGACACTTCCCACTGTTGATGTTAATTATGTGTAGTGATATTCCTTTCTTGATTTGACTAACAAAATTTCTTACAGCTATTCGTTGATGACTTCTATGTAAACTACTCCAATCTGCTCGTGTTTGGACAGTGTCTCTTTCCAATTTAGGTTTGTGTGGTTGAAAATCATATTGCTGCTGCTGTTGCTGGATATTTATTAAGTGTTGTTGTTGGTGCTGTTGCTGGATCAAGTGTTGTTGCTGGTCAAGCCGCTGTTGCAACGTTTGTGGATCCATGATAGTGATTAGTGATTAGGCCTGTCTGCTATCACTTAAAAAATGTGGCTGTTCGCTTGCCAGAATGAGTATGCTTTCAGTAACAAAAAGGGCTGGTCACGGCGCCAATTAGTAAGTTATGTGGCAGGGCAGGTCACGGCATCAATTTGAGAGGTGTGACCGGGCTGTGTTTAATGCATCAATGTGAGAATGTGTATGACCGGGCCAGTTGGCCAGTCAATTGTGTTGTGCACAGGGAAATATTTTGACGTGAGCTAACTCTTGTACGTTTTGGTTCAAGTCGTTACAAGCCTTTCGCCTGAGGTGGAAATTCTTGACCTTAGTTTACTCTTCTTCCCAGTATTCGTTCGTACCCTTTTTATGTTGAGTAAAAAGCAATCTCGTATAATGGTTTTGTCAAAGTAATCCACTGTAACGTTCCAAAGAAAACTCAGCAATGTAGAAAAATGAAATATAGTTTATTAACGTGATCAGAACAGAAATGTTATTGACACAATGGTGAAGTACTAATTTCTTGCTTACACAAAGTAGTGAGTATCCTTTTATGAAAATGTATATCCAACATGAAAAAGTATCCATCAGAAGAAAATATAACCTGGTGTACTTAGAAAACTAACTTGTTTATTTAAAAACTTGTCAAGTTAAAATAAACTTGTCTTGATAATCTCAAAGACGAAGTTCTTTAAAATCCGCTCGCCTAATGAATCCTAAAAATCTGTAAAAGCCTGTCTATCGCCCACGTCTCTCCTTTTTTATACTATTTCTTCTTTTTTCCCGCCAATTTTCACATGGTGCCTTATTTTTCACACGGTACAAAACATCTACATTTGCACACGCTTTCTCAGCTTTTCGACTTTTTCCACACGGCTCTCTCTCTAACAACGGAAAAAAACCCAAATTAGCAACTTCTCACAAAACTTTCCATTCAGAAACATGCATTTACTATTTTGTTTTTCTGGGACAGCTTCTCTCAAGGCCGTGAACTTTTCATGATACTGTGTTTTGTGCACAACTGTCTTAACTGCTTTTAACGTTGTTATTCTCATTCTATGTGGTTTTAACACGTATTAATGGTAGTGTATTGTGACCGCTTGGCATACACTACAATTAATACGTGTTAAAACTACTTATAATGAGAATAACAACGTTAAAAGCAGTTAAGACATTTGTGCACAAAATACAGTGTCATGACAAGTTCACGGCTTCGGGACAGCTGTCACAGAACAACAAAATAGTAAGTGCCTGTTTATTGAATGGAAAAATGTGAGAGAAGTTGAAAAATATGGGTTTTTCCGTTGCTAAAGTCGAAATAACAGAATGTCGTGTGCAAAAAAGTCGAAAACCTGAGAAGAGAGTGTGCAAATGTTGATGTTTGGTGCCGAGTGAAAAATAAAGCATCGTGTGAAAATTGGCGGGAAAAAAGAGTGGGCTGTATATAAAGAAGAGACGTGGGCGATTGACAGGATCCAGGACCTTTACAGATTTTAGGAGTCGTTAGGCGAGAGAATTTTTTTCAGAACTTCGTCTTTGAGATTATCAAGACAAGTTGTTTTTTTTAAACTTGACAAGTTTGTCAAGTTAGACCAGTATATTTTGAGTAGACAAGTTTGTGTTTTACTCTATTAGATAGATTATTCCTGTGGATTTCCATTTTGATTTTGTTATGGATATTCACTACTTTGGGTAAGAAAGAAATAAGTGCTTCATTATTGTGTCAATAACATTGCTGTTCCAATCACGTTAATAAACTATATTTTATTTTTTCTACATTGCTGAGTTTTCGTTGGAATATTACAGTTGGATACTTTGACATAACCACTATACAAGACATTGCTTTTCACTAACCATAAAAAAGGGTACGAACGAACTCTGGGAAGGAAGAATAAAACAAGGTCAAGAATTACCACCTCAGGCGGACAGACCTGTAACGATTTGAACCAAGAAACGTACAAGAGTTAGCGCTCTTCAAAATATTTACCTGCGGTCAACCATTAACTGAAAACTGACCCGGTCAGCTGGCAGACACACACACATTCTTTCATTGATGCCGTAAACACAGCTACGGCTACACAATACTATTTGATGCCGCGACCTGCGCACAAATAGCTGCACTGCCACAGTATGTCAAGCGGTCACACACTCATCGGTAGTTCCTACCTTTATTTAGCTTGTTGAATAGATGATATTTTCATTGGATAAACAAAGACCCATTATCCACTGGAAATACACACGATTATTGTAATGTGTTCCGGGAATGCAGCACAGAAACTCACTTTTTCTTTCGTACACTTAATGAACTTAACACCTGCATGACACCTGGCCGTCGACTACAGGGTGTTTTATAAGGCGCAATTCTCCAATACCATTAAATCTTTTCTTTATGTATGTGTATATATCTTCGTCTTCTTCTTTTGTCCTTGGCTTCTAACGTAGCAGTCAGATGTCAGCACCTCTGGTGGCGTCTTGTAGGGCAGCAACAAACTGTTTTTTTTTCCACGGTCGGACCAATCCTTCGTGTTGTGACGCAGCTCTGGCTCATTCTTTGCATCTCTACTTGCATAGTTCTCCGTCAAACACTGTTTGTCGGCTTGTCTTTCGCCTTAATTATGGATTCCATAGCAAGCATGGCAGTTCTGGTGATGGTGTCAGGGTTCTCCTGAGAATGTGGCCAACCCAAACCCCGCGTCCACCCGATATGATGGCGTGCATATCTTTTTGATGACTAAAGAGTTAGCAATTCTTGGTTGGTGAGGGTGTTCGGCCAGAAAAATCATAATTTTCCTTAGGCAGGTTGTGTGGAAAGATGACAGTTTCGATAAATTATTTTTCTCTTACTCTCCCACATTCTGCACCAGACAGAAGTACATAAGGTACGTACGCAGCTCTCATATATTTTAGTTTACTGGGACAATTTCCAGATGCTGCTCAGACTGGCAACGGCAATTCTGGCTTTATTCATTCTGTTACTGATGTCGTTGCTTGTTTCACGGTTTGGTGTTACAATACTTCCTAAGTATGTAAATGTGTTCGAGTTTTTCAGCTTTTAATCCCTTTTTTCTTACACTGAGAGCCATGACTTAGATCTTGTTTTCAGATTACTGTTTAATCCAACCTTCTCGCTTTCTGTATTCAGTCCATCTGTGTGAATTTTTTTTTTTAACGTATGGTTGTGATTGCGATTAGTGCAATGCCATATATCGATTCTAGATAGGAAAATGATGTCCAGTTTATTCATGTATGGGGATCCCTGTTGTTTGACGCAGCACACAGTGTGACAATTAAAAAGAGAATGGTTGGTAAGGAGCATCCCCGCCGTACTTTTGTTTTCACCTCGAAAGTTAGGTTGATCTGACCAACGCTGCATGAAGCTTTGCATAGAGGATTTTTATGATGGAAACGAAACACTTTGGGATTCTGTGGCGAGAAGGATGTTTGATAGAAAATAATAGATATAGTTCCCAGAATTGAAGAAGATAACTGGCGAACTAGTGTAGAGTTGGCACAGGGCAAATCATGTAGTTTTAGATGGTAACTGTAAAAGAGAGGTGTGAAGTAAGTCACCTTCTCGCTAGACCTATCCTATGCTCTAAGGGTGTCTATATTAAAGGTTGATGTGAAATGCAGCTCGATAATTATCTCTACCAGCATTAAATAATCCTTTTAATTTCCACACAATAACAAACAAAGTTTCAAACATAATTGGAATTTAAACAAAACCAATCAACTGCAATTTATAAAATATGTCTGTACATTTACTAAATAAACTAGAATTTTGATAAAGATTGCAGATATGTATTTACACAAATCACAAGTCGAACAATTATATCGTGTTAATGTCTTTGTTCGTTATTTGGGACAATTGGTGACTTCTGAATCTTGTCTCTTCAAAGTAATGAATAATTGTCTAATTCAGGTCCTTTCACCGCAGACACATCTAGCCTTATATCAGGTACAAGATACTTATTTCACATAGACAGGTGGCCACAATGCTACTATCCGGCGAATTTACAGAAGTGGTCCTTGAATCCCACGCTGCGGTCCTTGAATCCCACGCTGCTGTCTTTATGCTTCTTATCAGAAGCGTTTGTTGTGACTGTCTCGGATAAGACATGAAACGTATGCACATATTATGGTATCTGTTTCCTACCACCAAGATGGTCCTCTGATGATGACGGGCCACCATTGGTTAGAATCTTCATTTAGACAACATAGTCCATGAGGTCGTGGAAATGTCAGTCAAAGTATACGTCATAAAATCAATAAAATTCATCTTTAGACTATAGACACTTACACATTTTACTGAATTATGTCTTGATTACTTTCCTTTAGTCTTAAGTCATGCAAAAAGTAGTATGTCTTTAAAGATATTACATCAACGAAATTTTAAATTGAACGAAGGAAACTAAGATAGCGAAGAAGCAGTGGAAGAAGAAGAAGCCGAACTCTTTGGCATCCAGCATTTAAAAGCTAAGCCATGAAAAGGACTGTATGCTCTTATAGCTAGTTCTGCGCAGTCCTGACAAAGATTTCTAGCTACGTCATGCTGTTCAGGATTGTTCAGGTAATATTCAGTTTGGAAACAGCAGTTAACCGATATTCAATTATCAGAACAGGGTTAGCGTATTAAAGTCAATGCAAACCTTAATATTAAATTTTACAGCAATGTACATAACACTAAACTACTTGTAACCCAACGATCAATACAAGCTTTTATTAACATACCCATCAGACGCAGTATTACGTATCTGAGCTTATCATGCATGCAAGTCTGCTCACAAGCATGTGAGCTTTGTTTTATTTTCAGATGTGGGCTGTGGCTATATGGCTTAGACAAGCGTGTGTCTTTTTTTTTCAGCTATGAAATTTTGACACTCCAGAATTGAATCTCGGCGTTTTATATACCCAACCTAGATCGAACCCTTTCTTTCTCGAAGGTCCACGCCGGCGTTCACTTTTCTGCCAGTAACTTTCGAGGAATTTCAATGCTGCTGTGCGATTTTTCCGACAAAATCCAGATTTCCTTGTCAATGACCAAAGATAATGATTTCACACTGCCATAATTACATACATTTATAGTTGCTGTTGAAATCACAGAAAGCATTTTTCTTCGGGGCATTAATCATAAAGTTATAGCAGAATTACTGGTGTGCAATTCATAATGTATCATAAAGACACTAGCTTAAGTTGCAATTCTAGACTGTCTTTGCCCGTGTTATGACAGATTCCATAAGCACTCCGTATTTTTTTTCAAAGGTTGTCCCTGTGTAAGCTGTCAAATGCCTTGTCAATATCAACAACGTTTTTATATAGCTCTCTGCCATTTCCAGCACTGGTTTATTATGTTCCTGAAAATGAATTAATGGTCTGCGCACTGCATACATACATATACTTACTTACTTAGTCGTTCCCCTTCTACCGTGAGGTGTAGAGGTTTGGAAGAGAGAGCGCCAGACTATCCAATCGGCTGTCTTCTTCCTGGCCTGGTTCCATTCTAGTCCTCTGTCCTTCAAAGATTGTCTAATGTTGTCCTCCCAGCGGACTCTGGGTCGTCCTGGAGGTCTGGATCCCTGGCGCTTTGTTTCCCATGCTTGTCGTGGTAGCCGATCTTCTCCCATTCTGCAGACATGGCCAAACCATCTTAGTTGGGACTGTTCTATTTGGGTCTGCAGCGGATGGGATTTTAGGTTTTAACGGATCGTCTGGTTGCGGACCATGTCTCTTCTTGTTACTTCAACCACTTTCCTCAGATACCTCATTTCTGAGGTTTGGATCTGGCTTTTGTGGGTTGTAGTCATTGCCCACGACTCGCATCCATATGTCAAGACTGGGACATAGGTGGAGCGGTATACAGCCATCTTCGTTTTCTTACCAACCTCTTTCTTGCCGAGGAATCCACGATTTATGGCCTGAAAAAGCCTCCCAGCCGCTGCTTTTCGAGTGGCCAACTCTTCTTTGATGCCTCCCTTTCGGTCTATAATAGCTCCGAGATATTTAAAGTGGTCGACCTGCTCCAGGACCTGTTCTTCCAACTTAATCTGATGTTTTCTTTCTTCTCGTGATATCACCATGGATTTTGTTTTAGAGCTGCTTATGACCATCCCTCTCTTCTCCAGCTCTTCCTTCCAGACTTGCAGGTTGGATTGGAGATGTGCCTCTGATTTAGCAATCAGGGCAACATCATCAGCAAATGCCAGCTCCGAAATATAGACCTGTCTCATCTTCCAGTACCCCACTGAATACTTTCTTGTTCTCTTCTTACATGCCTTCATGACATCGTCCATAAGGAGTATGAAGAGGTAAGGTGATAGGATATCACCTTGTCTTACACCAGTGGTGGTCCTGAACTCTTCTGACTTATGGTATGCTGTCCTCACATAATTTCTGCAAGACTTGTAGAAGCTCTGTATAGCATGAATCAGAGGTGCTGGAATATTCTTCCTTGCCAAACAGTCCCAAAGTTTGCTCCAGAGGACCCTGTTGTGGTAAAGTGGGATGTTATAAATATTTATAGGGGACTTAGTGTACTGACTGAGATCAGCTGTGAAGGTATCTGTATCTAATAGGTGTAGTGTTTTACAGATAACCTTACTTGCTACCACATTATACCTCAGTCAGAATTATTCTGGAATATTGTGATGACTACGTTAAATGTCTAGGGTATGTATATGATGAAGTGTAAGTCACAACAACAACAGACAGATAAACAATTTAATTTATTCCACCACACTTGACAACACTGTGACACTCACACACATTTAACACTCTATAAGACTATCTTAAATGAGTCACTGGTACAGTTTCAAATATATATGTATTAATTACTTTCACTAATATATATATCCTGATTCAACTACAAAGTGAACCAGGAATCACTATTAATTGTAATCACAATTTATATATACATAATTTATAAACATGAACCTTGTAGTGACATATTTTATTAATATTATCCTATGTGTGTCAGTTGTGTAGTAGTACTATGAGGTAATACTGGTTTTGTTTTTTCAAGCTATGTTATTATTTGTCATCATGACTTCAAGTGTTTGTTTATCTGGGAAATAGTATGGGGGAAAAGTTCACAGTTCCTGTCAATTTAAACAAGGTATTGTCCCTCTTTTTTTGCTAAAATGTCAATTTGTGAGGGGACACATAATGTTGAGCTCCACTGGCCACAGAGGCTTAACTTTCGTGATGGCGGCAGGAAAAGACTCCTCTGCTCGATTGCTCCCCTGTGTTCTGGAGACACCTCACTAGTCGCTATCTGGACCCAGGAGTATGCTGTCAGCCTCCAGATTCAGCAAAGCTCAGACCAGGTGCTGCTCAATAACTTTAGGACCACAGTCCCTGAAACAAGAAGGTTGTACCTCCTACTTCATAAGTAATTTATAATCTATTTACAGACTGAACACAATACATAACAAACACTGAGTTCAGAGCGGTAGGCCAATTGCTATCTTCATCTGAAACAATTGACATCAGTATACTCCTCCCTAATGGTTACTACGCCTCTGCAATTCCAGCATTATTTCTTTCTAGTCAATAAGATAGGTGTCAGTGTACTGTTTGGCAATTCCATGTAGTTTTACTTTCCTCCGACACCTTCTGTTCAGGTTGGAGCACTATATAGGATTTGCCTCATGTTCGCTACTGAACCACACACATATACAGACATAAATTATCAATTTACATTCAATTTTCATTAAAAAGATATCAAATATTTCAAGCTTACCACAATTCATGGAAATAATACAGAATTACGTTGACTGGCAATGAATAGGCACAAAATCCGACCTGCCACTGTCTCAGGCTTTTATTTAGAAAAATATAAGCTGAATCACAACGCACTGTTGCTTTAGAAAGTTTATTTGAAAATGTGGTGTTGACCTGACGCTCCTAATTGACTATATTGGCGGGTCTAACCAATCGAGCCATGTTTACACAGTTTTTCAAAAAAAAGTACTCCTACTCACTTTTCCCTAACAACAAAGAATTAGTATTTATAGCCCGACTAATCGTGTTTAGCCTTACATTTACTGCGCTCCAATCAAATAGGATTTAACATGGGGACCTATTTCCCGTACAATGGTGGTGTCAAAATCTGCCACTGAGCGATTCTGATTTTGGGGTTGGCTGACACCCTCACTATTTCTTTTGCCTATAATTTATTAATTCCTAGACTATTTGCGTAACGTTTAACATATTCTTTGTCAGCAAGTCCTAAGGAACCCAAATATATAAATTTAATGGGGCTAAGGGGCTGCGTTCAAAATATGCATTTTCTTCTAGGATAGTCGTGCTGTTGCCGCCTCCTCACTTCCAAACTTTATGGTGTCTGCTGTACTGTCATACTAATGTCAGGATTTCAGACATAAAACAGTAGAATGTCATGTTTCCTAATAAGCGTTTTGTAAGTTTTTTAAACCTAACTCTCGTATGGGTAGTGTTTTTTATCACTGTCGATTTGAAAAAAGCTAGTGCTTGTGGCCTTACACGCGTGATGACTTTAATTGTATAGCGAGACGCGTGTTTAGTGTTGTATGCGTTCCTGCTTTCAGCCCTCCCTTCTCTCTATCCTAATTCCATCTGTCTTTCGTTTATGGTAACTTAGTGTATAAAATGACATGAATGGAATATTAAATATAGGTCAGCTTGCGTATCTCAAGGTTTTTCTTAGAAATGCAGTACACGTTTTATCGTAGAAAGCGTGTATGCTGCAGTAGGCTTTTACTATCAACGTGAAACGTTACAATTTGCAGACGAAGTAGAAAACAAGGGGGATTTCGAGTACCGTCATTGTGACAGCACTGTTCTTTACCATTCTTCTTTACTTTTATTGAAGTTATTTGTTAGGCTTTACATTTACTTTTTAATTTATATATGTGGATTAGAATTTCACACGACACCTGTCAAACGCCTTTTCCAGATCTATGAACAAAGATGGATCTCACTCTTATACTCAAGGGCCTTTTCACTCAGCTGTCTGAGTGTGAAGATTAGGTCTTGAGTACTTTGGTCTGCTCGGAATCCGCACTGGACCTCATCCAATTGTGGCTCAGCTAGGCGTCGGAGTCTCTGCTCTAGGATTCTAGAGTAGATTTTACCAGGGACACTGAGAAGGGATATGCCTCTATGGTTTCCACATTGTCGATTGTCACCCTTTTTGAAAATTGGTGTTATGATGGCAATCTCCCAATCCTTTGGTATGGTCTTGTTGCACCATGCTGCCTGTAGGACCCTTAAGAGTAATAGGTCGCCTGATGCTCCCATGTACTTAACCATTTCTGGTGTTATACCATCATGCCCTGCTGCTTTGCCCATCTTGATTTTCTCTAGTGCTGCCTTCAGTTCTTCCATCTTTATGTCATCTTCATCATCATTGGTTTTCTCTTCTGTGCTAGTGGTTATCATTTCTGATGCTTCACCATGCTCACCATCCAGGAGTTCTGAGAAAAATTCTTTCCATCTTTCCATTACTTCCTTCGGGGCAGTAAGCAATTTGCCTTGCTTGTCCTTTCTAAATTTGAGAGGGCATTGTTTTTCCTTCCTCATGTTCTTTAGGGTCTTATAGAACAATTTCTGGTTTTCTTGTGCATCTTTTTCTAGCTTTTCTCCAAATTCTTCCCAGGACTTCTGTTTTGCTGCTAGCACTTTGTTCTTTGCTTCTGTTCTGAGTGTCACATATTCTCTATATTTTTCCATTTGTCCTGTTGTGTTTTTAGCTCCTAAGTATTGTTTCCATGCCATTTTCTTCTCTCTTATTTTCTCTTTGATTTCTTCTGTCCACCAAGGTGTCCTCTTTCTCTGGTTCCCAAGTCGGACTTCACCGCATGCTTCTGCAGCAGCTGTCATTATGATATCCTTGAATTTATTCCAGAGGGTTTCCAAGTCATCAGGTCGTTCTTCTGTGTTGCTCACTGCTGTAGCAATAAGCCCTTGTTTTTCCTTCCTCATGTTCTTTAGGGTCTTATAGAACAATTTCTGGTTTTCTTGTGCATCTTTTTCTAGCTTTTCTCCAAATTCTTAATTTCTGGCTCTCTCAGCTTGTAGGTCCTAATGCTCATTTCTCCTGCTCGTTTACTTGGTTTCTTGCGTGATGTTGGGCAGTTCCTAGGCTGAGCAACTCTTTCAGTTGTTCGTTTGATTGTTAGCAGGTAGTGATCACTTCCAATCTCTGGCCCCCTCCAAACTCTTGCATCTCGGACATATCTGAATGAGCTTCTCCGAACAATGGCATAGTCGATCACTGACTTCTCATTCTTGGTTGGTTCACATCTAGTGTATGCATGTATGCGCTTATGGGGAACTTTGTGTTTGTAATGATCAGATTCTGCTCACTGCAGAATCTAAGGAGTCGCTTTCCATTGTCATTGAGAGTATCTTCTCCATATCTTCCGATAACTCCACCCCATCTAGCATGGTCATTTCCAACTCTGGCATTAAAATCTCCGAGCATGATAACTTCATCTAGGCAGTCATCCACTGTCCTTTGAAGCAGCTCGAAGAATTCCTCCTTGACCTCTGCTCTCTCATCCTCATTTGGCCCATACACTATGACGAGGTTGACTATGGTTTCTCCTTCTTTTAGTTTCACAACCATAATGCGCTCCGAAACAAAGTTCCATCCCTTGATACTATCTTTTTGATTTTGGGCCACAATGCAACCCACGCCCCCTTTAGCTCTTTCAGATATGGGTATACCACTGTAGAGCAACGTGTTGCCATCGAGATCCATGACTCCTTGTCCTTTTTTTCTTCGTTTCCGTTATAGCCAGGATTTCTAGTTTTGCTTTCCTCATCTCTTCCACCAGCTCCTCTTCCTTCCCATTTATACTTCTTGTGTTCCAAGTTCCATAAGTCGTAGTCCGTAGTCCGTTCCAGTTCGTCGCCTTTAGAATCAGTCCGGTTTTCTCTCTTGTATTGCTCGTAATCATAGTTTAAGACAAACAGGTGATTGGCCTGTTGTGCCTTTGCATGGTGGAGGGGCTGCCTCCTTACGGCCTCCATGCAGGCCGCCCTCCTCCTTTTTCATCCGGGCTTGGGACCGGCATAGGCGGAGTTACATACATATACACAAATCGTAAAATTAAACATCTACATGGTCTGAGATATCGCTTCATCAGTATGTCCAGAAACTATCGCATCAGCTTTTCGGGAAATACGGAAATGTGCGAATTCCACTGTTCTTTGAGTGAATATTATCTTGAACACCTATCCATAGTTTACTGACAGATAAGTGAATATTAAAATAATAAAATAGAAATTTACTGTTCCTCAGCCAATATAAGAAATGACAGGGAAGCAAGATAGTGTGCAATTACTCCCGTGTTCATTTCACATGGAAAGGCTAATAACTTAGTTTTATAATATAAGAGCCACACAGTACCTTTTCATGTTTCGTTTTAACATTGTTTTATATTTTATTTTTTATTTGTTTATTTATTTATTTATTTTTCTTAACCAGCGGCACTTGGGCCTTCGATTCAATGACATGTCATTGCGAGGCTTATGACTTTCCTTCCAACCCGGTCAGGAGCTTCGTCCTTCCCATCCACAGAGGGTTTATATCAAGGGCCGTTCAGGTTATTCAGTCAAAATCCCGGTCGATGACACTTCTTCAAATGTCACGCCCGGGCTTGAACCTTGAACACCTGATCGCCAGCGCAATGTGGTAACCATTACACCAGCGCGGCTCCCAATTGTTTTTAAACTAAAGACATAAAACTGCATTTATAAAAAGCAAAAACATGTGTGGGCTCAGCCAATGTAAAAACAAATTACATGATATGCACAATTGGTGCGCGATTTCTCCAGCATGTACATTTATCATGTGGTCAGTTTCTTGTTTTATTTTGACGCTTTACTCGGTAGTTACTGGGGCCTCAATGATACCACTGAGCTCCAATTTGAGTTACCAATTAGGGCAAAAGAGTTTCATTAGATGCATCAATTTAGAGCCAAGACATACCAGCTTCACACACGGAGAAGAGAAGGTGATGATGGTGTGAATAATGATACCATGCTTCCTTTCATCTTGAGACTTCGTTAGTTTCCTTTGATTTTACCCGTTGCCACTGTGACGAAGTGGTCTTCTTCATTCGTCGTCGTATACTTTTTTTTCTAATTTTATTTATCCATGTCTTTGCCCTTTCATATATTATCGCTCGCAAATTCACTTTGTTGTATGTAATTTTAACTTTAATCTTACCCGTCTTAGTGTAATGCTTTCATGCATACCACTTTATCTCAGAAGTCGCTATTGTCAACTGCTGGGTACTGCAATATAGGCGATAAGGCAGTTCGGTTGTTAACATATTCTCCTGTTTAAAACAAATGGGTATCACCAAATTTGATTCAATAAGAGTGGCAAGCAGTTCAAGGTTGAAGATAAACGACTTTAGATTGTAATCTGATTAATCAATCTTTAACATTGCACAAAGCTCCAGATGGCTAGCCTGTGATGGTGCATAGAAGCAAACTTCTCTTTTGTCAGGAACAACAGCAAGACAAAAGTCGGAAGTCTTAGCAAGGGGACGGAAACTCAGATCATCAAGAGATGAAACTCTGTGAGAAAGGGGCAGGTAATTGCTTTATTGAAAGACCAATAACAATGCACGTTTTTCTATCACCTGACATGAGAAATTCAGTCGAAGAAGTACATGGGATGAGATACCACCCCTTGTCACCAACTGACAGGCGCGGACTGGCAAGCGTCAAAAACATGGGACTTCTGGATTGTTGGAGGGATGGTTGGTGGAACGTGAGGAGGGACCTAAGAATTGTTACAGATTGGCAGTTAGAAAATATAACGCGACGCCGCTCAAAAGAATCTAGTACGTTCATACACATTATTGGTGCTATGTGGAGTCCCATAAGCGTTAGCTTTGATTTATAATTTCATTCCAGTGTCGGATAAATTATAAACTAGTTTTTAAGAGTTCGCAATGGGAAAGAGTCCTGCAGAAACTTAGTCTACACACTAAGTGTTTGACGTGTAATCGGAAAGAAGCAAACAATCGGATAGCAGAGTTCGCAAGATAGGACATCATAAACTTCCGAAATCACCCGCGTTTGTACAACTCGGTGGCGTCACCATTTTATGCATCTGTCTTTTTATCAAGTTTATGTACTAATAATTTGATTCGTCTATATATCAAGTTCACGTACTCACAAGTTGATTCGTCTATATATCAAGTTCATATAATCACAAGTTGATTCGTCCATACGTCAGTTTCAACTCATTCAAAAAAATTATTGCCTTATTTAATAAGTCTCAGATTTATTAGATCTTCTTCTTCCTCGTTCGTCCTGAAAAGGACGTTGGTTGCGTTGTGTCCGTTTACAGCGAAGCTGCGGTATTTGTGCCTTTCGGCCGACACATCCGACTTCCGCAAAGGCATTTTTTGGGACCGGGTTTGCCTTTCTTCTTCGATCCCTACTCCTCAGCCAGACTGCAGTGATGCAGCCTGTTCTAGGACCACCACGTGGAGGTGGAGTAGGGTCTTGGTCAGCTCTGGTTTGCTGACCCTGACGCAAGCAGTCAAGTTATGGGTCGCTTACTGCATTCTCTATTGCTGCATCTTTGGGTCCCATTTATTAGATAAGAATAAGACGCTGGCGATAAAAAGACCACGCATTGAGAAAACCTGTTCTAAGGAGATAGACAGAGACAGGAAAACACAAACTGAAAAGAACTGCTGAAGGAAATTAAAAGTATAAAGAAGACATGGAACAACCTTTAGCAGATGATACAGGACATAAGGACTTTCAATGCGTTATTTATATTGATATGGTCTAGCGGGAGCTGAAGGGTAATTATGATGATAATGATCATTATGATGATGGTGATGATAACGATCATTATGATGGTGATGAAAGGTGTATTGTTCATTAAAACCGCTCGTTTTTTTAATGTAGTAATAGTCTTTTTTTTGTAAAACACTGTATTGTATGGGGTAAAGTTCTCCTTTTTTTAAACCTACCTATTTGCTTAGAACCCTTCTCCTCTGAGAACCGGATGAGTTTTAGCAAGATTAACACAGATCCCATCACTGAAATGAATTGCGAGAAAATTGCAGTATTTCCATTAAATATGCAATTTACTTTGGGCAACAATGGTTTACTACCCTTTTACCCGCTCGCTAATGTACTGTCGTATGGTCATGGCGAAGCAGGAAAAACATTTTGTCAGACACTTGGGACTCAAGCCGATTCCTATAACCCTATTCTCCTGGATGCCGTCCAACATCTAATCCTATTTACCAGCTTTTATAGTTTCGTCGTGGTCCTATTTACCTCTTGGTAAAACCACGTAAGCGTCACGCGTTGCAGTATACCACAGCTTTCAGTTTCAAGAGTCAGGAAAAAGGCAAAATCAGTGAGACATAGTTTCGTCGTGGTCCGCTTTCAGAAAATGGTCAACGTTAGAAAGCCGGCGATGAATAAAAAGGACGAGATTTTAGTGATTGGTTTAGTTCTGGGTTAGTACGGAACGAGCTTCCAGAGAGCTTACCTCTCGCGAGAAAGTTGCCGGATTACGGGATCAAAACCTCGTAGCGTCACGCTGCAGTCTACACAGCTGTACACGGATACCTGACTCAGTTCTAGAGTCAGGAAAGGCAAAATTAGTGAGACAAGGAGCCGGTCATCCCACCTCATAAAGCTGGACACAGTACAGTGAAGTCTCTAACAATTCACTCTCCTACAGCAGTATCTGCTATGTGACTACCTTTTTTCTTCTTCTTCAAGTACCATGCCTAATGGCGTAGGACATCACGTCTCTCCCCAATTTACTGTCTCCAATACGATTTAACATCTTTTATTAAACCGAGAAAACATCGTAATTTATCGGAAATTACAAAATTGTCTCGTCACTAATGCATATCTAAAAATTATCATTTTAATTTGGTATACTTGTATCTATACTATGCGTCGACAACCCAGGAGCTGTGGAGATCTACTTAAGAAATACTGAGGTTTCTAAAGATATAGATTGATAAAATCGTGTCTGTTTTCGGGTTTTAGAGCAGAGATTCTAAACCGGGGGTATCTATACCCCTTGGGGATATGGGAACCAAATGATGGGAGTATGGTACTCAATCTCTGAACAATTTTGAGAAAAATTGTTGTAATATTAAATTATTAAGTATCATCATTATCAATAGGGATTAAGGCGGCGTTCTGTTCCTAGCTAACCATGTGATAAATATTTGATTTCTTACTGGCACATTATTGCAATGGTGATGATGATGATGATGATTTCGCCAATCTGGCAAAGGGGGTATGGGGACATATTTGGCAATCCATTAGGGGTATATAATCGTAAACAAGTTAGGAACCCCTGTTTTAGAGTATCTAGACTTTGGGATAAGTCCAGCCTATGTAACTATCATCTCTACCGCAAAGCCTGCTTTCTGCAACACCATCAGCAGAGCGGCGGAAAAGTAAAATTAAATACTTTACAGAATGTTAACTTAGGGCCATACAGAACTGGAGAATAAGCTCGCCACTACTCAAAAAATCATAGAAACGTGTCACAAGCTCAAAGACATATATGGAATTGACATCATCATGCAGTGGATAACGGGGCATGTAGACATTCCCTTAAATGAAGAGGCAGACAAACTAGCGAAAAGAGGATCATCAATGCCACAACCTGACCAGCCAGTCAATATCACTACAGCGAAACAAATAATTAAAAACAACTGCAAAGAGAACTGGTTAAACACCTGGGCAATGACAGAAACAGGAAGACGGCTCTTCAAGTATCTACCAGCACCATCTAAGAAAGATGCTTTAAATAAAGTTGGGCGCAAACACCAAACTCAAATTTTCAGATTACGGATAGGACATTACTTACTTAACTCTCAAAGAAATAGAATTGACCAGAAAATAGCCTAAACTGCAGACACTGCCAACACCCATATAAAACGGTGGAACATCATCTGTTGCTCTGCCCAGCACTACAAGAGATGAGACAACAACTCCTGCCAAAGAGCCCGACCATTGAAAATACCCTATATTGCAGATCTGAACAACTAACCAGAACCGGACAGTTTCACATTATGGCATCAAAATGACCAAGAGCTAACGCTCAGTGATGGTGCATGTGACGGTATTGCCTCCCCTGCTTTGCAGTAGTGGTCAACAGTGGCCAACACTCAAGAGCATCTAGTATAGGCTTCAATGGAGTCTATTTTTACACAAGATTACTCTTGGCAGAAATGTCGATAGAAGAGTAGTAAAGCTCCTATCACATGGGAGTCTTCATAAGATATTCAGATAAGCGAAAACAAAGCTGGCTGTCGCTGAGCACGTTAATTCTATAATCTGCCGACACTTTTTTGAAGAATTTAGCAATGGTTTATTCTAGCTCGTAAAGCCCTCACCGCTGAGTTAATCAGTGGAATTTATTATTATACTATATATATAGCTCTATTTAGAGTGTGTGTTTAGTAACTTTGACTGAGACAAACAAGTAGTACATTTAAAAGGATTGAATCGAAGTTAAATTTGTAACATTACAAATAACAAAATTTAATAATCACTTTAAGTTTTAACAGTTGGAAAATAATTTGAATAGTTATGGAAAAGCTTTCATCGCTTGATTGGCATTTAACTGAATAAAGGAGGTCACCTTTGGTAGCGGATATTTTCACTTAGCTGCCCCTGGTAGTTTTAGTTTTTTCTCCTGCTGGGTCAGTTCCTTTCACTCTGTTCTCGTTCGTCTCTGATCGAAGTTCAGGCGCCGCACGTTCCAAGAACGTCGAGGAGTAACGGCTAAGTTGGTTCTGCGTCTGTCTGTAAGAACCTCTTATGATGGCGTCTCGCAAAACGTCAGTCCACTTCTACCTTCACTTGGTTCCAGAGATAGTACTTTCTGTTGGTACCACCAATAACTGGTAATAGAAATAGAAACGAAACGCTGTTCTGAGTATGGCGTTTTCCCGACACATTTATGTGCCACCCTCTTCTACTCTACCATCCCATGACAGAATTTGCCCTCGATGAGAATTAAATTTAATCCCTCGAGATAACACTTCCTTTACATTTCAATTGAACAGCTTTATCTTTACATTACATTTAAATGAAAAGGTTAAACGTACAGATATAATATGTTTTACACTTACATCTCCACTGTTTGAAAAGTGTTCACAATATAAATTCATTTATGTTTCATTTATATTTACACTTATGGAAAATTTTGAAACTTCTATTAATTTAAAATGAATATTTTTACATAGACATTTACACTGGTTTAAAGCTTGAAAGCTTACATTAATTTTAAAGTGAATATGTTTATAGAAACATTTACACTGCTTTGAAAATGTAAGTTTTATACTTTGAATGTACATCATTTCTTTCATCCTTCCCTCCCTGCTCCATAGGGAACCTGGAACAACTTTATGTTCTTTTTAGTTCTCTTTACGAAACTATCAATAAAGCAATCACCAGCCCTTGCAGAGGTGGTTCATGACTCATAATTCTAGATACAGAGGTTGCCAGCCCCAAATGACTTTGACATCCAATAGCGAGTGTCACCCATTAAACTTCACATGGTAATATATACATACATATATGTTAGTTCACATGTTAGTAATAAAACATAGAATGAAAATGCACTACTTACGCCAATCTTGGCAACAGACTTTTTTTGCTCAGAAGAATAAAAGAGACGAATCGTTCTCTTACACGCATCTGGGATGCCTTTAATTTTGCAATAGATTCCCCTCTGACTCCGTGTTTCTTCATTTTCATAGTCCCTGTGTTCCTTATTAAAATGTAGAGACTTCCTGTGTTTTTTAAGTCTTATCTGGTTCTCCAATAAAAGGTCCGGTTAAGAATAGGAATTATGAATCTATTCTTCACTCTGGTGAGGTCAGATGTCTTGGCGAGCTTGAAAATCACAGTGAGTTAAAGCTGCGAAATGGTCAGCATATATTCTCCTCAGTGTTGTTATGAATCTAATCATAAAGATCCAATCATTTCAAACAGGTCGGGTGTGGCACTTTCAAAATATTTCCTACATGGACAAATTTTGCAAAAGGTCACGTCTCCCATATAGGGTAATATGATGTCTTGCATACACTCTCACCAACACATTTGTAGACTCATATTGTTTAAAATGTAATAAATCCATGATTACTTCTAACCAAGTGACCGGAAGCGATTATCTCACACTTGTCTGCCCACATGTGTCACACAGACAGTTATCTTGTTATCTGTCGTATGAGTACGCAAACTCCGTGTCTTATCGGTGATTTAAGCCGATAGTGCTGGCCGATGTACGTGTTAATCTGCCGAGCCTATAACCAACAAATCTGGTTAGCGCCCAGCCAATGTAATGAGTAATATCAGCCGCTCCTTTCAAATGTGATATTTATCACCTACAGGGTGCTTTGATAAAATCAAATATCTGCTACTTATAAGAAAAATAAAGAAGAAAGAAAGAAAAGTGCGAAGATTGACAGCACATATGTGGTGAAGTGGGATGTTATAAATACTTATAGGGAACTTAGTGTACTGACTGAGATCAGCTGTGAAGGTATCTATATCTATTAAGAGTAGTGTATTATAGATAACCTTACTTGCTACCACATATCTATATATCTCAGTCAGAATTATTCTGGAATAGTGTGATGCTACGTTATGTGTCTAGGGTATGAGTATGGTGAAGTGTAAGTCACAACAACAGACAGATAAACAATTTAATTTAATCCACTACTCTTGACAACACTGTGACACTCACATACATATAACACTCTACAAAGATATCTTAAAAGAGTCACTGATAAACTTTCGAATAACAATATGTATTCATTACTGGCATGAATGAATATGTGTCCTGATTCAACTACAAGGGAACCAGGAATCACAATCAATTTAAATTACAAGTTATGTACAGAATGTATTTAATATGAATATTGTAGTGACATATATTAGTACAAATGTTCTATGTGTGTCAGTTGTGTAGTAGTAAAATGAGGTAATACTGGTTTTGTTTTGTTCAAGCTCTGTTGGTATTTGTCATCATGACTGCAATAGTTTGTCTTTAGGGACTAGTATTGGAGATGTTCACAGTTCCTGATTTTAAGACAAGTAAATTCCCCTCTTAATATTAATTTTAAAAAGTCAGTTCAAGATGAGGGGACATAATGTTGAGCTCAGATGGCCAACTCTGCTTATCTTGAGTGATGGCGGCAGGAAAGGACTCCTCTGCTCGAATTCTCCTCTGGGCTCAGGAGACACCTCACTGATAGCTAAAAAGACCAAGGAGTATGCTGTCCGACTCTGGATTCAGCAAATCTCTGACCAGATGCTGCTCAGTACCATCAAGACCACTGTCCCACAATTCATACGAATAACACAGATACGTTGATTAGCAATGAATTCTGGCACAAACTGGCACAAATTTCCATCTGCTTATCTTCCAGGCTTTTATTGAGCAAAATTGTAGCTGGCTTCAACGCACTGATGCTTTATCAAGATCATTTCAACAAGTGGTCTCGAACTAACGCTCCCAAGTGTGTATATCAGCGAGACTGGCCAATGAGCCACGTTTCGACAAGTGTTTGAAAAAAAATGTTATCTTTTCCCGTCTCCCCTAACAACCAAGATAGTATTTATAGCCCGACCAATCGTGGTTAGGCTTTCATTTGTTGCGCTCCAATCAATTTGGAGTTTACATGGTAGGCTATTTCTGTAACGTAAATTTTTTTCAAACACGTTAAAAAAAATCTTATGAGCAGAAATGATTTTATGCTGTCAGGCACCCCCAATATTTTATTTTGGGTATAATTTATTAATTCCTGGACTATTTGCGTAACGTTTTACCTATTATTTGTCAGCAAGCCCTAAGGAACCCAAAAATACTAATTTAAAGGAGCTACGTGGCTGCGTTCAAAATATGCAATTTCTTCTACCTCCTGTTTCGAAGATGTGCTGTCTGGGTACTGTTATGTGTTCAAACGTAAACCCATCTAATGTTGTCTTTTCTAATAAGAGTTTGTTATGATTTATAAACCTAACTCTGGGAAAGGGTAGTGTATTTTATCACTGTCCGTCTGAAAAAGTTAGTGCTTGTAGACTTACACGCGTGATAGTAGTAATTGTGTATCGCGCGACGCGTGTTTAATGTTCGGCTTTCTGCCTCTCCCTTCTCGCTATCCTTTTGTCCAACTGTTCGTTCGTTTTGGTAACGCAGTATAATTAATGTTAGGATTAATTTAGGTCATTACGCAGTACGTCTCAATGTTTTTCTTAGAAATGCAGCACACGTTTCATTGAAGAAGGCGGGTAATAATACAGTAAGCTTTTATATCAACGTGAAAGCGTTACAATTTGCAGACGAAGCAGAAAACAAGGGGGATTTCGAGTACATTCTTTGTGACAGCACTGTTATTTTCCCATTGCTCTTCTCTTTATTAATTTTATTTGTTAGGCTTTATATTTACCTAATAATTTATATATGTGGATTAGAATATTTCATGACAACCTAATAAAAATCAGTACCACAAATGTACCGATACTGCTGGATAGAACCAAAGATCGACAGAGGTGGTCCATTTTGTCACAGTGGATCAAAGACAAAGACAAATGCCGGTTTGTGAGGGCTAGTCCGAAATTTACCTTGGTTAAAAGTTAATTTTATGCCCTCCATCATCTAAAGATCGAACAAATGATGCCTCTGGATCTACCAATAGACCAAAACGACAGGTTGCCGACCCTTGATATAAACGATATATAAATATACCTATCTTAACACTGATAAGCTTAGTTAGCAAACATCATGTTCCCACAGCAGATACCACCGTAAGGGAGTGAAGTGCTAGAGACTTCACCATACTAGGTTTAGCATTGAGAGGTGGGTCGATCAGTTCCCATCCTGGCTGCAGTTTCCTCCCTAACTCACAGTCAGGTACCCATTTACAGCTGGGTAGACTGGAGCGTGTCGGTACCGTGATTCGTACCCGCCACTTTTGCCGCAAGAGACCAGCGCTCCAACCGCACTGTCAATTGACGCTCGTTATAACCATAGAGAATATAAAAAAGCCATAATTACTGTAAATAGATAATGGTCTAGATGAGGTTATATGTGACAAGGGCTTTAGAGTAGTGCACTGAGTTCAGATTATTGATTTGCTTTTTTTTTTGTTTTTTGGGAGGGGTGGGGTGGGTGTGGTCGGGGGGAGCGGAAAAGGGAAGAAAGTTCGATTTTTGTGTTCTAGTCAATCAGCATATTTAATAATAACTTCCACCTTTGAGGGCCAAGCCGGCAATTTGGGGGAGGAGTGAAAATGTAAGTTTAGCGTAGGGCGCCTTTACTGAGTACAAAAAAGAACAGCACTCAAATTAAAATGATGCGTGTACATGTTTTTGCAAAGAGAGGTCCATAGCCCTCACAGGACAATCTAATAGGTCCATAACCTTTCCCGGACAGTCAAAGAGGTCCCGGGCACAAAACAAAGTTTAGAAACCCTGGTGAAGTGTGACATTTGTGTCCCTGCGCTGGATATTTACGTTCCGACAACTTAATTCGTGTAGAAGTATCAGTATATATTTTATTAATAATTCAGCCACTGCTCGCCAGCTACCTCAGGAGAATACGCTAGAGAAGGAGAAAGGCTTGTCATAATAAAAAAAAAAAAAAATTGTGACAAGCTTTTATCTTCTCTGCCGTTCAGAGTCTTTGTTTTGTTTTTTTTTGTCTCTGTCAACACAGGAGGACGTGGCATGTGTTTGTTGAAGGCCTATGCTCCTTGAGGAGCGGAGGGTTATGAATGAATAAATAGCACTATTTAGCTCCAGAGCTTTTTCATTGAGGAACGCTTTTTTTTTAAGGGAAAAAAAAGAATGAAAGCGTTTAAAAAAAAAATCAACTCAGAACTGTTCGCCTACTGCAGTCCTGTTTGCAGAAAGAGTTACTTCCCATCTGTGATGTGATGAATTTCTGTTTTACCTATATGTTTGTGAGTAGGCCTGTGTGTACCCATCACTACAATTCATTAACAAAATTTAGTTCATAGTTCTACAACTAAGAATCTTAATTTTCAACGTAACATTGTATGTTACTTACCTATAATTAGAAAATGAGTGGCGGATGGAATAGCGATTAAGAAAATAAGGATGGCTGTCTTTCAGAAGAGTGGAAGAAAGCAGTTCCCATATTGATCCACCTTCTGCTTCTCATTCCTAAACTCCTCCGCGTTGATGCATTTTAATTTTTAATTAATTCAAGCATGAAAAAATTTAATCATAATTGCAGTAACAGGGAGATGGATTAGCTAGAGGAAAGCTGAACCGTAAACACTTCAAACATTTCCATTATTCCCCTCCCTCCACTGCCTCTATCCTCTCTCTATTCTTCTACATTGTGCTAATCATAATATAACTCAGTATCCTGCAATATACATATATTATTAGAGGTATATTACTAAATTACCTTTTATTACAACTCATACTCGTCAATTAAACTGTCGTTTACAATATTGTATATCTTTCGAGTAAAATATAACCTAATAGTATTGCATCTCCGTGTAAAAAAGGTAAAGACAGTGATGCGTGATGCCATATGATGATGGATGGTATCCGCATGTCTGGTTTTGTGTGGTGTGCAGATGTGTTCAGTCAAAACAATGTTCATACAAAAAATAACAGGGCAATCCACATAGGACGTCAGTAAACTCACGACGTATAAAGTCAATGATTCTTGTAACAGCCGTTGACGTTTTTCTTCATTATTTATTGTGGACGCCACAGTGACAAAATGGTTACGCGAATATGTAGACACATCAAACAGTCATTATCACAGCAACATTCAATACAGCAATAGACGGTAGACAGCATTACAATGATGAGTCAGATGCATGTTATATTTCAAAGTGCTGTAAATGTAGTCAGGTGAAAAACTCCATCCCTTTCTATAACAGCCAGGAGATAACCAGATGTATGAGATCAGTTCACTCTCCTTAGTTTGACTTCAGCAAGACAGACACGTCTGCCGAAGTATAAATAATGTCCTCAAAAATATCCTCTAGATAATAAAGGTTTTCCAAACCTAGTTCATTTAACAAAGTAGCAAGTAATGGTCCTTGGTACCTGCATCAACCGATGCAGTACAATGCAGCGACATGTGAGCTGGGAAAAAACATCTCGTGACGACGACTTTCGAAGACAGGCTATGAATCGAATCGCTCACGACCCAAAATCGATAGAGTTAATGAAAAAGTCAATTTACCTTGCTTTCAAGAAATACAGAAATATCACGCCTCCCGGCATGTGCAAATACACTAGAGGTATTATCCCGAATAAACGAAATATCCATAAGAGGACTACACATCCCTGACAGAACAAAAAAAAAAAGCGGAGATCCCCTCTTCAACGAGGCATCTCTTTCGCCATTCCAAATCGCTCACTCCACTAGTGGTGGGCGGAAACCGATCGACCAAGAAGCAAGACAAGTCATGCGCAGTCCAGCGCAAAATGACCACAGCTCAAACTTAACTGCATTCGATACCAACACGAGAAGACAAATGCTTACCGAGAAAAGTGACTATAAATTTCAAGCAGTTGTTGCCCTTGCGTTATAAAATAGATATTGTAATAAAATGATGTTGCGAGAATTTATCACGCAACATATCACCACCTCCTCCCGATAAAAAAAAAATGTGGAACATATTTTTTTTTTTCAATATCAAAGAGCATGCGATAAGCGGCTCAAAACGCACGAATTATGCGCTGATAATTAACTAAATTGCCAAACAATAGGCTAATTATAGAGTGTCTGGTGAGGATATACCTCAACAGAAAAATAAATATGTCTCAAAAAATATTCACATCGGGGAGGTGTCACCAACACACATCACGTTAGCATGTAAACACAATATACGTATGCAAGTTACTATAATCATCATTAAACAGCATACTCTAATATTGTCTTTAAAAATGGATGTACAAATCTGATAGGAAAATTTAAATAGTACATTCTTTGACATGTAATGACATAAGTACATAGTAAAGTTAAACTACATGACGATCCAGGACATATGCTCTGGTATTCCGAGGGTAAGTACACAATCTAGAACTCGTCATGCTTGATACTAGTAAGGTAAGTCCTCAGCTCAACAATGACATTCTGAGAAAGTACAAGCAATATAATGCTAATTAATAACTAATATGCTTCATAAGGTACAATACATTATTAATAATTGTGGCTGTTTAGTAAACTAACGGCCCTTATATTAACTACTCAGTCCTCCTCTATCATCTTAAAAAAACGAACAGAAGAAGATGACAACAAAGCATGATAGTGTGTACATATAAAGTAAGTACAGATGTGCTAATCTATTGTAGAAATATAGGTGTGTTATGACTCTGTAATATATGGAAATATAGGACAGAAGTATTAGTTGGAGTCATGTGGGCATCTAGACAAAATGTCAGCCATCACATTATCCGCACCACGGATAGCTCGTACCGTGAAGTGAAAAGGTTGAAGAGCTATAGCATATCGAGTGGATCTCGAACTCTTCAAATTCTTAGTCGTAATAGCTGTAAGAGCTTTCTGATCAGTCTCTAGAATGAAATGTGCGCCCAGGAGGAATCTTTGTAGTTTTAGAATTGACCAAACCATCGCTAACAACTCACGGTCTAAAACCGAGTAGTTCCTCTCTGCCGCATTTAGTTTTCTAGAAATGTACATAACAGGATGCAGAGTATTTGCATATTCTTGCATCAGTGCTGCTCCAATCCCAGTGGATGAAGCATCACTCCGAAGAACAAAAGTCCTATCAAGAGTAGGTAATCTTAAGATGGGAGGAGAAGAAAATATATTCTTGATTTGGTCTAGTGAAGATTGGCATTCTTCAGACCAACGGACCAGATTAGGCGAACCTTTCTTCAACAATGTTGATAGAGGTGCCATGATCGAAGATAAATTTGGAATAAATCTCCCATAAAATTGAATTAAACCTAAGAGACTCCTAACTTGTTTCTTCGTTTTAGGAACAGAGATGTTCAGTATTTTGGAAGTATTGTGGTCTTCTGTCTTCAAGAGACCATGACCAACACGATGACCCAGGAAAGAGATTTCACCAAAACCAACAAAAGCTTTAGAAGGTTTTGCTGTCAAATTGTTCTCACGTAGAGTGGACAGTAAGTCATATAACCCTAAATAGTGATCTTCCCAGGTATCACTGAAGAGACAGATGTCATCTAAGTATGCGATGACATCCGAACGATGTGACAGAATTCGACGCATCATGCGAACGAAAGTGGCAGGGGCGTTCATGAGACCAAAAGGCATAACATTCCATTGAAATAGACCCCTAGGTGTAGAAAAAGCAGTAAGAGGTTTGGCATGCTCTGCTAAAGGCACTTGCCAATAACCTTTAGACAAGTCAAGTTTAGTGAAGAATCTAGAATTAGAAAGTCTAATCAGTAGATCTTCTAACAAAGGCATCGGTTCAGCGTCGAACTTTGTGACCTGATTCAATTTGCGATAATCAACGCAAATTCGTATGTTCTTATCCTTCTTCCGGACAATAACCATGGAAGAAGAATATGGTGAAGTCGATGGTTCAATTATATTTAATTGAATCATTTCATCCAATTCCTTTTCCACTTGCGACTGAAAGTGTATAGGAATAGGATACGGCCTAACCCTAATTGGATTATTGTCGGTAAGAATTATGTCATGTTCTATGACATCTGTGTGTCCAGGAATGTCAGTGAGAACATCCTGAAATGTTTGTAACATCGACGAGACTTGTCGATGTTCGTCACCAGAAAGATTAGGAGAAACAGAAACGTTTTTTCCAAGATTCCGTGGAATGTAATGGAACCACTGGAAGGGGAAGGTTGACATCAGAGAAGGTAGCTTCCTCATCCTGAATGACAGACAGGGATGAATAATGACCGTGAGGTGCAGGAGCATCATCCGTTGCCTGGAAAATAGGCAGCAAATAGTCCGGACGTTCGTGAAATTCCGAAAGCATGTTTATGTGGAAAGTTTTATGCTTTCCATCAATATCGACCACATAGTCAACATCGGAAATCCGAGAGACTATTGCATACGGACCTTTCCATGCAATAAGAAGTCTATTTTCCCTACTGGGGAGTAGGACGAATGCTTTGTCACCTGGACAAAGTTGTCGTAGACATCTATTCTTGTTAGCAAACTGCCTTGCCTTCTCTTTAGCAATTTCTGATGAAGCATTTGCTAGCTTACATGCCTCAATGATCTTTTGTCTAAGAGCAATGACATACTCATATGAGGATTGAGTTTCATCGCTAATATCATCGGCAGTGATGAGATCGTGTAATAAAGACATAGGGCTGCGTGGACGCGCGCCAAAGACAAGTTCGAAGGGAGAAAATCCTGTGTGTTCATTAGGGACTTCTCTATAGGCAAAGAGAGCCGCGGGTAAAACCCTGTCCCAATCTTGAGGATGATCTTCAGTTATCTTACCAAGCAAAGTCTTGAGCGTTCTATTCAGACGCTCAACTAACCCATTAGACATAGGATGGTAGATACTACTGAGAGATCGTTCAATATGTAAGGTAGACATTACCTGTGACATAGTGTCAGATATGAGTTTGAGTGCCATGATCTGACAATATTTCTCTGGGAACCCCAAGCGAGAAAATATCAACCAAAGAGCATCTGCGATATCTGTAGTAGATATGCTCTTAAGAGGAATAGCCTCTGGCCAACGTGTGCACATATCGACACATGTAAGGATAAACTGATGTCCTCTGGCCGACTTGACCTTAAAAGGGCCAATAATATCTATGGCCATTTTCTGAAACGGCCGAATAGGAATGTCAGCAGCCTGGATAGGCGCAGCATGTCGTGGTCCTCTAGATTTGACCTCCTGACATACCTTGCATGATCGGCAGTAAATACGAATGTCCTTATTGACAAAAGGCCAAAAGAAAGCCGCAAGGACTCTCGACTTCGTACGGGCAAAACCCATATGTCCAGCACATTGCGAGTCATGAGCATGTTGCAATATTTGCACTCTCATGCTCTTGGGAACAAGAATTTGCGAATGTGCCGACGTAGTCGAATCTTGTACCATACGTACAAGTACGCCGTTTCTGATTGCAATCCAAGATTTTCTATTTGTATCCTGATTCGGATCACCTTTCTTCGCAAGAACGAAGAATTTTTTTAAAGAAGGATCTTCTTCTTGCAATTTTATGAAAGAGTCACGAGTAATTACTAAGTGACTATCTTGGCTATCAACTTCATTATCACTATTCAGTGAAGTTTCGGGTGTTTGTAGAGCTTGTGCTCTTGTAACTACTGCATTTGTAGCTTGCATGTTATTATCTTCCCAAGCAGCAATCTGCTGTGGGGTACACTCCCTAACTCCGTGAATACGACCAATAATAAGGTCCGCAATAGGATTAGGTAAGAGACAAGCATGCACATCTCCAGTAAAGAAAGGAGTGGCAATGCGAATTACAGCAGTAGGATATTTTTCTAGAGTGCCGCCAAATGTGTCACATTTAATAACCCTTCCTGTAGCACAAGATGGATCTACAAGCGATTGTCTAACACCAATAGTGGTGCATCCGGAATCGAAAAGTAGTGAGACCGGAGTATCATTAACAAGACCCTTATGTAGGATTAAAGAACCCCTCCCGTCATGCGCAACAGCAGCAGGAAGAGCGGGAAGTGGGTGACCACAACTCAAAGTAGTTATGGTACCCGGTTCGAATAAAGTACTGCATTGGGGGCATTTGTTTGCTCTCTCAAAGTCAAAAGCAGAACCAGTGACAGCGTCAAAGTTTTTACTATCAACAACATGATTACAGGCTCCCTCAGTTTCCTGTTGTACAGCATTAGCCTGCTGATATCTCTTTTTTTTTTGTGTTGAGATCTACCCCGACTATTATTACCTCTGAAGTTATCAAAGTTATTATTATCTCTGCAGTTATTATTGTCTCTATTGTACTTGTTATCCTGGTTCGAATTCCAGTTTCCACGATTACTATCATGTTCACATTGATGCGAACATCTATTTGTTTGGTTCTGAGGTCTTCGGCAGGAATAACCTCTATTACCATATCCTCTTTTGAAATGCCTATAATTATTAGGGTGATAGTAACGAGTACTATCAGGTTGTCTCCAATTCTTCGAAGAAGAATCACCATGAAATTGATTTCCATGATTTTGACAGAAATTACCGCTACTCTTTCTATCAAAATTTTGTTGGAATCTACGAGCAAAGTTTTGGCCATACGGAGCTGCCGAAGCAACTGGTAAACCTTCTTTCACCTTAGAGTTACCCATGGTTATGTGTGGGTGCGCAGTTACGTATTGGCAACAGAAATCTTCCATTTCTTTTATTGTTTTAGGTTTACGTTCATGAAGGAAAGCAAGGAAAGACTCATTGACAGACGACATGACTTTGTCTCTAAGTATTAAGTCCATAAGTCCTTCATAAGTTTTTTTCCGTCTTAGATAGTTCAACCCATCGTGAGAAAGTAATGCGTATTCTTGCAATAAACTCGGAGAATTCAACTCCATTTTCAGGTAACATGTTTTTAAATTGTAGACGATAGCCGTCTTCGTTAAGCTGATATTTCTTTAACAAAGCGGCCCTGACAACCTCATAATTGTTCTTGTCAGGTTCATCCACCATATTTAATATACTTAGAGCTTTACCTGTCAGTATCCCTGATAACTGATAAACATATTTTGCTTTGTCTATGTTATGAGCTGTACATGCTTGTTCAAATCTGTCCAGATAGAACATTATGTCATCACTGGAAGGACTAAATGTTGGTAACTTAATCTTAAAAGTATCATTATTAGCCTTACCAGAAGATGAACCCTTGTTTGAATCATTACCATTACTCATGCTCGTCAATTTCAATTTTTCCAACTCTAAAGCTAAGACCTTTTCTTCATGTTCCATTTTTGCTTTCTCTTTCCTCTCATCAGACTCTCTCTGTAATCTTCTTTCCTCAGCCTGAGCCTCTTTTTGAAGTCTTTCATTTTCAGCTTCTTTTTCAAGTCTTTTATTTTCAGCCTCTTTTTCAAGTCTTTTATTTTCAGCTTCTTTCTCAAGTCTTTTATTCTCAGCCTCTTTTTGAAGTCTTTCAGCTTCTAGCTGTAGCTGGAGTTTTCTTTCCTCAGCTTCTGATTCCCTTTTTTGTTTTTTTTCCATTTCCATTTGGAATCTTTTTTCATCCACCTGCATCTGCAGTTTCTTTTGTTCAGCTTCCATATGCAGTTTCTTTTGTTCAGCTTCCATTGCTTTATCATATCGAGCAGTTGCAAATTCTTCTAACTTATCACCAGTCTTGCCAAGCAATTTACCCTGCTCAATAAAGTGCTCAAATGTAGACATGTTGTCTAACATATGAGTCCAAAACCTGAAATAATTAACTAATTTATTTCAAACCTAAGTGTAACAAGTCTTAATTAAGCACTTGTATATTCACATCACCTTATATTATCCCAGTCTCTGTGGGAAACAAGTCTCCAATCAAAGAACTTGTATATGAAATATCAACAATCAATTCTTGATCATAAGTGCACTTCTCATTCAATAGTGCACGACACTATTCATCATTCATTTATCATCAGTGTAGTAGTAACAGTGCATTAGCATAGTCCATTAACTAATTACTATAACTGTAAACAATGACTATGTAAACACATGCAGAATGTAAACATTGAAAATGTAAACAATACAAACAATGTAAACAATAACAATGTAAACAATAACAAAGATCAGCAACAATACAAAAACTTTCGCAGAAATCAACTAAAAATAAAGCAGAAATTAATGAAATATCACAAAAAATGTGACGATATCTGCGATAGAATTAAACAAAATACATGACACCACAGTGTATAAACAAAAATGTTGTATGAAACTAAATTATAGACAAGAGTAGGCTAAATCAAAACAAAACTAAAGAATGCGAAATAATAACGAAAACAATATTAAAACATGTCATCACAGCTAACATAAATAGCAACAGAAGTCGCTTAGCAAATTCCAGTATTGGAAATTTGCAAACCTTACAGAAAACGCTCACAATAGACGACCTCTATGACGTGGCATAATCTAACGGAGACACCACCCAACCGAGAACCCGCTGAAATATAAACATATAAATATACGAATAACATATAAACATATAACATATAGAATGAGATGATACACAGAAGACTCAGCAGAAGTATAAGGGCACAGTTTACATACAAACAGGCCACTTAACTTATAGGCTTCCAATCGTAGAACAGCAGAAAAAACGGATGTCAATCAACGTCCTAAAGAGCGAAGCTCCAACGATGATGGCACATCTAAACTGCTTCCACTGCTAACACGATGGTACAAGAGCTTCTGAAATACTGTGTGTTGAGTTGTTTCGGCACTTGACCTTCTAATCCAAAAGTAAGTTGATGGAAATCGGTACTTGGCCTTCTTCAGAAAACAACCCGTTTCAACCGGCACTTGACCTTCACAAAAACGACAGCACTGGAACCTTGACAGCAGCAACTTGCTTGACTTGCGTAAAAGATAACAGCAGTCCGAGTTATCCGGCAACATGTAACAACGCCGGGTACTGTCAAATTCTTGTTTCCGTCAAAAAGTTGAAATTTTGACTTTTACCGGGCAACGCCGAGTACTTTGAAAATTTTGAAGATGTTGACTGTATTGAAGAATGTTAATTTCTTGAAGGATGCTGATGAATTCTTGTTGAAAATGAAGTGGGTAAGGGACCCCGTGTTTGCTGGTACCAGAATCAAACCAGCTTATGGCCACCAAATGATGCGTGATGCCATATGATGATGGATGGTATCCGCATGTCTGGTTTTTTGTGGTGTGCAGATGTGTTCAGTCAAAACAATGTTCATACAAAAATAACAGGGCAATCCACATAGGACGTCAGTAAACTCACGACGTATAAAGTCAATGATTCTTGTAACAGCCGTTGACGTTTTTCTTCATTATTTATTGTGGACGCCACAGTGACAAAATGGTTACGCGAATATGTAGACACATCAAACAGTCATTATCACAGCAACATTCAATACAGCAATAGACGGTAGACAGCATTACAATGATGAGTCAGATGCATGTTATATTTCAAAGTGCTGTAAATGTAGTCAGGTGAAAAACTCCATCCCTTTCTATAACAGCCAGGAGATAACCAGATGTATGAGATCAGTTCACTCTCCTTAGTTTGACTTCAGCAAGACAGACACGTCTGCCGAAGTATAAATAATGTCCTCAAAAATATCCTCTAGATAATAAAGGTTTTCCAAACCTAGTTCATTTAACAAAGTAGCAAGTAATGGTCCTTGGTACCTGCATCAACCGATGCAGTACAATGCAGCGACATGTGAGCTGGGAAAAAACATCTCGTGACGACGACTTTCAAAGACAGGCTATGAATCGAATCGCTCACGACCCAAAATCGATAGAGTTAATGAAAAAGTCAATTTACCTTGCTTTCAAGAAATACAGAAATATCACGCCTCCAGGCATGTGCAAATACACTAGAGGTATTATCCCGAATAAACGAAATATCCATAAGAGGACTACACATCCCTGACAGAACAAAAAATAGCGGAGATCCCCTCTTCAACGAGGCATCTCTTTCGCCATTCCAAATCGCTCACTCCACTAGTGGTGGGCGGAAACCGATCGACCAAGAAGCAAGACAAGTCATGCGCAGTCCAGCGCAAAATGACCACAGCTCAAACTTAACTGCATTCGATACCAACACGAGAAGACAAATGCTTACCGAGAAAAGTGACTATAAAAGTATGTTGTGGGACAGATTGAATTTTTGAATTATGGTACTTGCTTGCCGATTAGGAATCGATTTGTTAAAAATATCTTCTCCTAGAGTCATGAGACAGAGTACAAGAAAAGCGTGAAGAACGCTGTTTATCTCTAGTGTTGAGATATATTTATCTTGTAGTGTTTTGAGCCGGGGTGATTAGCTCTCGCGGCTAAGCGGCATGTATTGTGAGTGGTGTTCTAAAAACAACTGAGTCTCATGACAGGGGTTCACAGGGTGTGCCCTGTGAGTGTGCTGTCAGAAGAGTGTGTTTTTGGGCGTAGACCGGTGTGGTCGCAAGCCCTGTGTTTTCTAAGTGTATGGCGGTGTTTTTCCTAAGGGAATGCCTGATCAGGGCTGTAGAAATGTGTAAGGCCATAATTAATATAACTGCCGTGTTGTGCAGTCTTTGAGGAGTTTGAGACATGTAGAGATGTGTAAGGCCATAATTAATATAACTGCCGTGTTGTGCAGTCTTTGAGTAGTTTGAGACATGTAGAGATGTGTAAGGCCATAATTAATATAACTGCCGTGTTGTGCAGTCTTTGAGGAGTTTGAGACATGTAGAGATTTGTAAGGCCATAATTAATATAACTGCCGTGTTGTGCAGTCTTTGAGGAGTTTGAGACATGTAGAGATTTGTAAGGCCATAATTAATATAACTGCCGTGTTGTGCAGTCTTTGAGGAGTTTGAGACATATAGAGATTTGTAAGGCCATAATTAATATAACTGCCGTGTTGTGCAGTCTTTGAGGAGTTTGAGACATATAGAGATTTGTAAGGCCATAATTAATATAACTGCCGTGTTGTGCAGTCTTTGAGGAGTTTGAGACATGTAGAGATTTGTAAGGCCATAATTAATATAACTGCCGTGTTGTGCAGTCTTTGAGGAGTTTGAGACATGTAGAGATTTGTAAGGCCATAATTAATATAACTGCCGTGTTGTGCAGTCTTTGAGGAGTTTGAGACATGAAGAGATTTGTAAGGCCATAATTAATATAACTGCCGTGTTGTGCAGTCTTTAAGGAGTTTGAGACATGTAGAGATTTGTAAGGCCATAATTAATATAACTGCCGTGTTGTGCAGTCTTTGAGGAGTTTGAGACAGGTGGAGAATTTGTATGCCAGATGCATTTGAGTTATCATGAATTGTGTCTTTGTTGATGTCATCGTGACTTCGTTGTGTGTTGTAACGTAATAAACAGTATCGAACTGTTCCAGGCGTTTACAACCTTTATTGACATCCATGACTCGTACGTGAGCTGTGTGGTGAGTGACAGTGCACACAGTATTCAACAATCACGTTTGCAACAGTGGTGATAATAACATTCCTCAATACCAATGACCCACACTCAATGCACAAGCATTAAATGATTTATCAACAATATCGACCATCCAATTACGTTGGTGGCCAGTATCAGTTGGTGGACCAAACCAACGGGTCGTAACATCCACGGAACATTCGCGTTGAAAATTATTACTACGAGAACTCAACGAATTCATAAAATAGCCTTGTGTAGGCGTGGCCTAAATATCATGTGCTTCAGAAATCTTGACCTGGTTAGCGTTTTGCCTGAGTGGCGCAGTTAAGAAAGCACGCACGCCTCATCCGTGCTAGTATTTCATGCCTGTAGACCAAAACAACGTCTGCAGTGGTCACGAAAGTTCAAGTACACTGTAACACTATTTCTACCAACATTTGTACGGGTTGTGACTGATTCCTGCGATAATCGGCTTACCTGTGCCAGTTATCACGATCTCAAGTTCAAGATGTCATGATACACGGTGTGCCGTGTACATCTACGACTACAGAGGAGTCAAGACTTGCGGTGTATGCTGTATATCGGTTCCTGTCATGTTGTGCATTGTTGAGCACACATCATATTGAAGCGAGTACCTGGAGGGAAAAGAAGTTCCTGTGCCTTCCCGCAGTGGAGTGTTTTATCTGAAATCTTTGTGATATCCAGTGTCTTGGCGGAAAGGATCAGGGTCATTTTCAGAAGATAAGTGGTTTATATTGTGTGAATTGTGTTGCTTCATGTATGCCGTCGAGTCTTCCTGAATTTCACATTACCTATTCTATTGATATCTGTTGTTGTTATTGTCGATATCTATATCGATAGATTATAGGATTTGATGCATGAGTAATTTATGGCTTTACGACATATATAGACTTTCCTGATAATGATATGACTTGAAAAAAGGTACAATAAGAAAAAGGAATTGGTGATACAGAATTGAGAAATAATCTCATTTCTTGACAAATAGTTAGCTTTGTGAGCTGGAAAGGTAATTGTCCAACCTCAATAATATGTATAGGTGATTACATATACAGTGAACTCGATAGATAAGTCACTATGGATCTAGATATTGATAGGGATCCTGATGATATGATGCCTATATTGGAATATTTATTGAAGGAAGCTAGAGATGATGATAATTTTACAGGCCCAGCCCTTGAAGCCGAAGTAATGGACAAATTTTTGATTAATGTGTCAAGAGCCCTAAGATATTTTGCTAGGGACAATTTTCAGTCTCATCCTCATTTAAGAATGGCAGAGGATTTGGCATGGTTATTAACTTACCTTCGTTCATTTGCATACCACTATATGAATGTTAAACATGATCATATAGTAAGAAATATACACACGTTAATTTTCTACGGCATCTCTGACAATCAGGGAAAAAAGTTAGAAGATGAGGAAGTAAGAGTCAACAGACAGGAAAGAAAAAAGTGTTCAAAGAATATTGCTGAAGAGAGTAAACTTCAGAAAAAATTGGCTAAGCTCACAGATGATTTGGATAAATCAAACTCGGAACTTGCTGGGGTGCACGCAAGTTTGAAGTCTGCAGTAAGCGAAATCAAAGAGTTGAAAACTCAGTTGGAAGATAAGAGGCAACTTGAAAAGTCCTATAATAAAACACTTGTTGGTCTATTAAACTATAACATTGTCCTCGGTCGCCAACTTAAAGAAAAGAATGCGGTATTACCAGAAAGGGTTATTGAGCTTATAAATAGCCAGGATAGTGAAACCAAGGCACTACAGATAGAGTTGACACAGAGGAGAACAAATAAAGAAGTCAATGAGGAAAAGAGATTAAAAGAGTTAAAGGCTGAGAAAGAGAAGATGGCTAGAATTCAGAATTTGAATAAGAAGCTTAGTGATGAAATTTCACATAAACAGGTTGAAATAACAAATCTTAGAAGGAGAGTAGATGGTCTTCTTGATTTTTTCTTAGACAAGAACAGGTGTTCTACTGTGCATGTTGACAGCGATAGACAGAAAATTGTTTTTCAACAAGCCACTACTGCAAAAAGTCAGCCACATACACTTTTTGCTGACAGACAGGTCAGACAAAATGGACAACGATCCTTTCGTGGGAAATATAATTTCACACGAATTTATGACAACATTGCTGTTAATGCTGATTCTTGGCGTCAGAATAACCAAGATAAGTCTACAGAAACAGTTGATCATGAAAAGAAAGGTCATAAAATTCGGGTCAAAACTCTTAAGAGCAAACATTTATCTGCTGATGGAAATTTTCATAGGTTGACAGCAGAAAATAAAACTATTAACACCCGTCCTAAAAAGGAGGACCATAATGTGCAGAGCAATAAAGATACTGTCAGTCCTACTACTTGTCAAACTCAGCTCAGTCAGTTTGACGCAATTAGTAAGCATATTCCAACAGAGAAAAATAAAAACAGTCTTCATAAGAGAAATAACCCTGAGGTCGAAAAGTACAAAGGGAATTCAGCAAATAATAATTTTTGTCCTCAAAGATATAAGAGGCAATTTAACAGATCAAACAATTTTGAATGTAAGAATTTTGGGAAAACTAAAGAGTCTTACAGTAATTTTTCTGGAAGAAAACAAGGCCCATTTGATAGATATATATGTCAAAGGAAAAAGAGTAATAAAAACAATGCTAACTTGATTCATAAAAATAACAATGATCACAATAGAGGAAATGGCAATGTTTTTTATAAACAGAATAAAGCCCCAAATTTCACTTCACATCGCCAGAGTGACTTTCCTCAACGAAAGCCTAAGATGTTTTATAAGCAGGGTAATAATAATTATTATGGTCTATTGAATGGTACTGCTTATTCTAATTTTGATGTCGAGATAGCATCTCGTTGTGTTAAGTGTAAAAGTTTATTACAGAATACAGCAGGGACGACCTCCAGTTATTGTCAGGTTGTTCCTAAGCATCCCATGTTGAGTACCAGTGATGATGGAAGAGTTGATGGTGTCGTGAAGAAACCAGAGGTTCACAGCCACAGAGTTGGGTAATCGTGTGATTGAATTTCCGTTTACCCTAATTAAATCTCACAAGTGATTAAAAGGGATATTTTCATTTGTATTTATTCACAGCTTTACGGTAAAACTCAGCGCTCCCCATGTTTACGGTAGCTGTCAAGAAAGTAGGTCGCCTTCGCGCTCAGGTGTAGCTGTTCAAGCGGAACCTGTCGCCGTGCTAACTACGCAAGGGATATGTTACTTGTTGGCGTGATGACATGTTTACAAGGCCGCTGGAGATTTTTTTTTTTTTTTATTTTTTTTTATTTTCTGTTTAAGTTTTTTTTAGAACAGTAAATATTATTGTATTGTATAGCATAGTATTTTATGCGATTGTATTCGAATATCATGTGTTTTCTTATGAAGATGTTCTGATGTCTTATTATTAGATTTTTCTTGTGATTCTTATATTATTGTATTTGATGAATATTGTACGTGTTATGATTGAAATAATGTGTAACATAACAGTTTGTACCGACTTATTCTTAACCTGATGATGTAAGCGGTGGATTATGATATCTCCACATTTAAGTCATAAGACTATGTATATTTGGTCCATATTATTTATTTTTGTACTACTGTGTTGAACTTGGAATTTTTGCAGCTGTGTTTTTTGAGATAATTTTTTTTTTTTTTTTTTTTACATGATGAGATTGCCAGCCAATGCACAAACTCATTAGTTAATATGGTGCGGTAGTCATCTTCAGAGAAGTCTCTGGTTAACTTTTTTCTCGAGTGTTGTTCCCATAATTGGTTAATATATTAGTACACTCTGATAATAAACAGTAAACATTACAGTTAAATGTAATTTTGGAAACGTTACTTGATTGTATTATTGAAAATTTTGTATTTGAATTTGATAATGTAGTCCGAAACACTGATTTTTCTAGAACGATACCTGAATCTAGACAGATAATTATATCACATACTCTATTTAAATTATGTTGTACTTATATATTTATAACTTTGTATGTAGTTAACAGTATGTTGTCCATGTGATTTTTCTATGACGTATTTTTAGAAGAAAAAAAAAGATAAAAAAAAAAGAACGTACGTGTATTGATTGGTGTTTACATAGAGATAGAGATTTTTTTTTTTTTTTTTTAAATGTCAATTAATTTTGTTGGAAATAATTTCTTTATTAGTTTATTAATTATAGCTCTAATTTACTTAAATATGAAATGCTATTCGGTGTAACTTATCGTTGCGAAATATTTTTACATTGTACTTTTTTGGGAAAAATTGATTTTTTTGTTTTCAAACATTTAATAATTTTTCTGGTCCCAACGCTTGACTGTGCGTTATGGTTGATTGTGTGCATTGACATTGGTTCTCTAATAAGTTTTTTTTTGTTGTTTGTTGATATTATGATGTATTCTTTATCTATCGCGTGACTATACGTCAGCCAAAACTTTTTGATAGCGTTAACATTTTTTGTTTGCGTGATGTCTAGATCAATTTATTGTTAGTTATGAATAATTTTAACTTAGTTAAATTACTTATTATGCTGTATTTAGTTATAGCTTTCTTCTATGTTTTGTATACATATATACATTAATTTTTTTTTTCTTTCTTCGATGCTTTTCTGTTATGATTGTATTTATTGATTACAATACCTTGTTTGATTGAGACTGTTATTAGTATGTATTGTTATTGACTTTCTCTTCATTCGTGTCTTTGCTTTCTGTCTGCCTTTGCCGGTTATTCTTCATTTCGTTCCATCTTTTCTGTTATCTTTTCGGTATTGGTTAATGTCTTGTTTATGCTCCCATGTGTCATATTCGCTTCACTTGTTTCTATTTGTGCACTTCTTCTTCTTTCGACACTTATACTTTTATTCTTTGTATTGTTAAGTTAATTACATGGTGTGATATAATGTATCCAGATGTAATGGTGGTATTTATTTTATATGTGTAGAGTTGTTTGACTTAATTGTTAACACGTGGTATTTTTTTTTTCCCACTCATATTCTGATTTCTTACTTTACTGCATTATAGATCATTCTTCTTTTGCTTGATCTTGTCCTTTCTCTTGCTATTGATTGTTTCCTGTTTTCATTTGGGTCCAATATACGTAACTTGGTTTTGTATTAGATTAATTCTGATGTACTTAGACGATTACGTTGGATGCTCCATTTTCTATTTTTTTTTCATTTAATGTTGATATTTTATGTAGGTATATTCTTTTCCCTTAACATAAGTTAATTTTTGTAGGTATGTATTAGAGTTTTGCTCTCCCTTGATTTTTTTGTTGATGTAACTGTTTTAGAAAAAATGATAGAATCATTTTTTTTTCCCCAGGGGCGGTGTAAATGTTAAGGTCAAAGGGAAGAAAATCTTAGTATGTTGTGGGACAGATTGAATTTTTGAATTATGGTACTTGCTTGCCGATTAGGAATCGATTTGTTAAAAATATCTTCTCCTAGAGTCATGAGACAGAGTACAAGAAAAGCGTGAAGAACGCTGTTTATCTCTAGTGTTGAGATATATTTATCTGTAGTGTTTTGAGCCGGGGGTGATTAGCTCTCGCGGCTAAGCGGCATGTATTGTGAGTGGTGTTCTAAAAACAACTGAGTCTCATGACAGGGGTTCACAGGGTGTGCCCTGTGAGTGTGCTGTCAGAAGAGTGTGTTTTTGGGCGTAGACCGGTGTGGTCGCAAGCCCTGTGTTTTCTAAGTGTATGGCGGTGTTTTTCCTAAGGGAATGCCTGATCAGGGCTGTAGAAATGTGTAAGGCCATAATTAATATAACTGCCGTGTTGTGCAGTCTTTGAGGAGTTTGAGACATGTAGAGATGTGTAAGGCCATAATTAATATAACTGCCGTGTTGTGCAGTCTTTGAGGAGTTTGAGACATGTAGAGATGTGTAAGGCCATAATTAATATAACTGCCGTGTTGTGCAGTCTTTGAGGAGTTTGAGACATGTAGAGATTTGTAAGGCCATAATTAATATAACTGCCGTGTTGTGCAGTCTTTGAGGAGTTTGAGACATGTAGAGATTTGTAAGGCCATAATTAATATAACTGCCGTGTTGTGCAGTCTTTGAGGAGTTTGAGACATGTAGAGATTTGTAAGGCCATAATTAATATAACTGCCGTGTTGTGCAGTCTTTGAGGAGTTTGAGACATGTAGAGATTTGTAAGGCCATAATTAATATAACTGCCGTGTTGTGCAGTCTTTGAGGAGTTTGAGACATGTAGAGATTTGTAAGGCCATAATTAATATAACTGCCGTGTTGTGCAGTCTTTGAGGAGTTTGAGACATGTAGAGATTTGTAAGGCCATAATTAATATAACTGCCGTGTTGTGCAGTCTTTGAGGAGTTTGAGACATATAGAGATTTGTAAGGCCATAATTAATATAACTGCCGTGTTGTGCAGTCTTTGAGGAGTTTGAGACATGTAGAGATTTGTAAGGCCATAATTAATATAACTGCCGTGTTGTGCAGTCTTTAAGGAGTTTGAGACATGTAGAGATTTGTAAGGCCATAATTAATATAACTGCCGTGTTGTGCAGTCTTTGAGGAGTTTGAGACAGGTGGAGAATTTGTATGCCAGATGCATTTGAGTTATCATGAATTGTGTCTTTGTTGATGTCATCGTGACTTCGTTGTGTGTTGTAACGTAATAAACAGTATCGAACTGTTCCAGGCGTTTACAACCTTTATTGACATCCATGACTCGTACGTGAGCTGTGTGGTGAGTGACAGTGCACACAGTATTCAACAATCACGTTTGCAACAGTGGTGATAATAACATTCCTCAATACCAATGACCCACACTCAATGCACAAGCATAAATGATTTATCAACAATATCGACCATCCAATGTGCCTATTTACAGTTGGGTAGACTGGATCTTAATGATCTTAAGTTTTAATCCCAGATCCTGGTAACTATGCCGACAGAGAAAAGCGCTCTACCCTCTGTCGTAAATTTTTATAGGTATTTAAGTTAGATTAGGTCTCTCTGAATAGAACAGGCAAAGTGGTAATTAAGTGAGAATTTAGGTAAGAGAAATAGATTTCACTAATGAATAGTTTAAGAGTAGAATCTGTCACTGGATTGAGAAGATACTCTAGTCCAGCTTATCTTTACGACTGTAATTTTTTTAACAAACAGTCTTAATCTCCATACATGGAATATATATGTTTAACTATATACACACACACAGAGTTTTGTGACAACAAGACACACAAACGTGAAAAAAAAACTATTGTAAATGGAGTATGGGTATGGGCTGTGCTAACCAACACAAGTAATTAAGTTTTGTTAAGTTTATTATCATATAAACTGCTCACAACATCAAACACATATATATATCAATAAAATCATAGGTTACAGAATTTGGAAAATAACCTCATAAGTGCAATCCCCTCAGTTGAGAAAAGATCCCGTAAGAAGTTAAAAAAATTAAACCCCAAGAGGTCAAAGATAAACACTAGGGTATAGAATAGACGATAAGGTAAAGAACACAGTTTCTAATTAATCTATCCTGAAAAAAATAACGGTATTAGCGACAAAAAAAAAGAAGTGGGTACAATGATTACACAAATAAAAAATATTCACTCCTCTTTACGCACACTTTGTCAATCTGTGGCCACATTCCATCTCGCTTACCTATTCGTTGATTAACAACATCTTGAACATAATCATCAGGGTACATATAACAAACTCCAATGTTGTGCTTCGCCGAAGTTAGCCCCAGTTCCTCCACGAATAATAAATCCTCCAAATGGGGAACGCTTACTTTGGTGGTGATTATTGGATATGAAAAAATGTCACGTCAGATAGTTCAGGTGGTAAAATAATTATCAAGATCTAGTGTTCACAGTGGACTGTAGTTAGTACTTCCAATAGTTAAAGGAAATGTCTGGTGGGTAAATCTTTCTGGATAAATCCTCTTGACAACACAATGGTCAATAGTCGGGAACAATGTTATGTATAGATATTTTTGCCACAGCGGGCTGATAAGATTTTGATGTAAAAATCTGGGTAATTTGTATGTCCAGTTAATTTTTTAATTCTCAATGTTTATACGTTTGGACTCTCTCTCTCTCTCTCTGCATGAAGCAAGAGGACCGCACAGGTCACCATTTAAGACCCGATAATAATTAAGAATGTTACTGGTACTATTCAGATTTAGACCGCTAGCAGCTGGGTTGTGATCAGTACTAGATTTGGAAGAAAAATGAAACTTGTAATCACAATAAAATATCCTACCCGGTCACGCGTAAGGATAAGATCTCTTATCCACTCTGTCATTTAATTAAATTAAAAGCACACAGGTCTTAGCTTATCTTATCACGCTTCGCTCAGCTGTTACGGGTTGGATTTGAAGGTATGTGCCTTTTTTCCCCTTCCCGGTGAACTCTCAGCGCACAATATCAGTGATAATTTAGTTATGACTACTTTACAAATATCGCTTGTCATTACTAGCTATTTGTTTCGCCACATGATATTTCACTAGTCACTTACACAATTACACGTCATGAATTAGAAGTAATTTTATATTCCGTCAACAGTCAGTCGCCTAGTGTATTTATCAGTTAATTAAACATCTCTTTCTGGGTGATAGCGATTGGTTAATTGTTTCGTTACAGCTGGAACAAGTAGCTATATGTTATTTAATACGCTAGTCAATTAACACACAGAAAAATCCCAGTGAATTAAAATGACAACTTAACACAAGAAATCACGAAAAATGCTAATATATTACCGCAAAACAGAAAAATGAGCTATCTCCACGGAATCTAATAAATCCACTTTTTACAAGGGCTCTAGAATGGCGAGCTAGATATTTCCAAAAATTTCTAAGCGTACTGATAAACTGACTTGGGTAGGACGGAGTATATATACGGAACACTGTTATTTTCACTAACTGGTGCAAGGAGATCACGCCTTCGCCTATATCAGGAGAAACAACTCATTCGGCTCTCGATATAAGATTTTCTGCCCCCTGGGGGCCGACCAGCAAGAGAATCAGCTAAGCAAACAGACCACCTCTGATCTCGTCCCTTCTGCTGGAGATCAGATTATTATCTCCCCTGGGACCGCGGACACACGAATGTGGTCGGTAAATCGTATTATCTCCCCCTTTATTTTAAATCAAATGATTAATTCCCCTGAAAATGTCGGACTTCAAAACGTTAGCGGTCAAACTCCTGCCCGTCCCCTGTCTTTCAAAGAAACCAATTTCTATCCGCGCGCTGCTGTTTGTCAACAGAGCTAATTCCCAAATCCGCTCGTGTGTTAATTTATGCTAAGCGAATCGTTCTTTCGCTGGCTGTTATCTTAGCCTGTAAGAACGTAGGTAAACGCTTGTCAGCGCCTGTAAGTAGAAGAAATAGGCGTGGCTTCAAAAGTGGGTCTACAGTCAGTGAATTGTATGTTTTTTTTTTTTGCGTAGCAACAGTTATGAACCTAAGATGGGGAAAGCAAAGGTAGCCAGGCCACTGTTACACTATTTACATGTATATATATGTGACACCCTCTTAGCCTAAGGAACGTCTCTATGTATGCTATATTGTAATGACCTCGTAGACAGCTGCTTAATTTGTTTAGCGCTCAGTGTTTTTTTTTTTTGCTAAAGTGCTAACTGGGGGATTTCCTTTCTATCTGATTTTAATTTTTTTTGTCGACAGTTCCATTAATAATACTTACATTATTGTTATTCATATATTTAACTATGCATATTTCTTCACTTGTTTATGGTATTTTTTTTTTAATTGTCCCGCGGTTTCATGTGCTATACATAATATACCGTTCAAAAAAAGAAACGCAACATTATTGCAGTGGTAATGGACACCAAATTTCAAACTTGTACCAAAATTTTATTTTACGGAATTAATGTTTCAATCTTGGCATGAAGAAACTTTCAGACTTTAACAATGAAATGATTTTCATTAAATTTGGTTTGGACTTTTATTCTTTGCGACTGAGGCCTCCGTTTCAGTAAGGTGTGTGGCCTCCTCTGGCCTCTATCAGAGAACGACATCTCCTTGACATGGATCCGATTAGCTGTTGGATCTGTTGTTGTGGGATGGCTGCCCACTCTTCCCGCAGTGCAAGAGACAACTGTCGGAGATTGGCTGGAGCCACGTCTCGCTGGCGGAGTCGTCTGTCGAGTTCATCCCATAAGTGTTCTATGGGGTTCATGTCTGATGACATGGCTGGCCACGGAATGGTCTGGACGTTGTTGTCAGCAAGGAACTGGGTGGTTAGTTGTGCCACATGTGGTCGAGCGTTATCCTGCTGAAAAATCGACCCTCGTGCAGCCAGAAGTGGAAGGACGTGAGGACGAAGAATTTCAGCGACGTATCGTTGGGCATTCAGGCGTCCTTCAATTTGCACCAGGTCACTTCTTCCCATGAAGTTGATCGCCCCCCACATCAGTACACCTCCACCACCATGTGGAGAAGCCTCATCAACGCTGTTCTGGGCGTAGCGCTCATGGACTCTGCGGTAAACTCTTCTCCGTCTATCGCGTCGCTGGAGCACAAAAAATGATTCATCACTAAACCAAACCCGTCTCCAGTCATTCCCAACGGTCCATTGACGATGCTGGTTCGCCCACTGCAGTCGGTTCTGGCGATGCCGGTCCATAAGAACAGGACCTCTGTAGGGTCTTCTAGCCCAAAGACCAGAGTCGTGCAGCCGGTTCCTGACCGTTTGATCTGAAATTCGACGAGCTGCTGACATTGACTGGACTGTGGAGGACGCAGATGCAAGTCGATTCCTGAGGTGACGCAGCCGTATGAAGCGGTCTTCGGCAGGAGTTGTGACTCTGGGTCTTCCACTGCGCGGCCGGTCTGCCACTGAGCCAGTTTCTTGAAATCGCCTCCAAAGGCGACTAATGGTGCTTCTAACCACATTAAATTGTCTGGCCACTACACTTTGTGACTGTCCAGTCTGTAAACGTCCAATGATGATGAGTCGTTGTTCTGTAGTGAGATGAGCCATACTCGCGCATTAAATTTTCAACTGAATTTATTCGAGGAGCGTCAATCTTTTATAGGCATTCAATAATATGGTCAGAGAGTTTTGTGTTCAGTAAGTTTCACTGGATTCTCATGAACCTGTCACGAGTTATTGTCAAAAATGTTGTTTTGACCTTGACCTCTTTCATGACCTCACGAATCATGAGGTGAGTACAATTCAGGTAACCACGAGAAGTTAATGACCAGGTGGACACAGTCGATAGGTTGACTGATGTCCAATCAGCGAATAACTTTTATAAAAGTAACAGCAAAAAAGTTGCGTTTCTTTTTTTGAGCAGTATATTATGTTCTTTGTTCCCATTCTCCTCGAAGTTTTACTAGAAGGCGTGCTTGTCTCCGTGTTAAACAGTCGATGTTAGAATATACCCTATTTAAATAATTACTGTAGCATCCCGGTACATTCGTCCGTAACAAATTCTCACGGAGTAGTAATCTTTTCATGACGCCTTTTCGGGAAATTACGAAAAAGCTGCTCACTACGGTAGATAAATTAAGTTCACGCCCCATTGAAATAACGTGCATTTCTTCCCATCTCATTATGGCGCGGGTATTTAAAAAAAAATATTCATGCCTGCTTGTTTGTTTGTTTTTGTTTTTTACATAATTTCTGGAATTATTCCCATTCATATTTCGCATTCCGTGTAAGTATGAATAATTGTCTCCATCGCATCTTTAAATTTATCTTGGGAATTGTCATCGCTTAGCATAGATGAACAGTATATGCTTTTGTGTATTGATTTGCTTATGAAAGAAAATGGAAATGAATAAAATGACCACAGCAGAATTAGTGCCGACATCATGGCATGCAGCAGAAAGGGCGTAACTTAATTATTTCCTGCCATGTTTTGGCGAGATACTTGCTTATTATGTGCTATGGAGATGTCACGTAATAAAGTCAGAATTGGCATATCACATATTAAATAGTCAGGTTTTAGACAGCATGTGTTACAGAATCAAGTTCAGAATATCAGATGACTGGCACATGGCATGTTAGAAGGCCATAGATCTACATCCCACGTGACAAATGATATTGACATACCCTGTTAAGCGTCTTTGAGACATCACAGAGAAAGCACGTCTGAGTGCCGCATAGAGATTGTACATATTATATAAAAACATGTAATTTACATCCTCGGTATATCTATTCGTTTTGTTTTTATCTGGCAATGATCCCTCTAATAAGTAATAGCCCGCGTAGGCAATCATTTCACGGTGCAATTTTTTCCCCAGTGACAAAATCTTGCACGCACCGAATTGGGCGTAAACTTGTATTATTCATTGGAGGACCGTCTTTGTTTTAATGTCAAATTTTTCATTTAATTTTTAGTGCGCACTTCGATTTCTTATGTACGCTGATTTCATAATATGTGTGCGTGCACACACGCGCACAGCTTAGATGGAGCATTGCTCACTGATAACCGTATTGATACAATGAATCCGTGACATCTACTTTATTCATTCTAAGCTAAGTCTGTAACAAATAGCCAACACACTTAAGAATTATCTTCAACTATTAAACATTTACATCATTATATCTTGTCGCAGAGTTAAATATCTGCTGTCTTCTACGTCGTTCGCTCTCAAATAACCACATCTATCTATCTTATAAAGTTGGAGGTTCCTATCAGGTTTCTTTCATCACCATAAAGTTTCTCCTTCAACTGTGGGGCCGACAGTTTGTAATACGGAGTTCTTCTGCTTGTTTGTCCTCCCAACAAGGGCGCATATCTGTCTCTCCGATTTTCAATTTGTTTTAGAGATAAAATTTGAATCTGCAATGGCTGGTTCTTAGTCTAAAATTATCACTTGATCTCTTCTTGGTAATGTAAAGTATGGTTCTGCAGTGTCGAAGTCTGGGTATTCCTTATGCCATTTTTATCTATAATTATTTCTGATTATTGTTTTTGTCTCTTCATATGTAGCCCTGTTTAGATTTTCTTTCCTCTTTATCTCAAGTTTCTTCTTTCAAGTTTATCTGCCTTCTCTTTTCCACAAATATTGAAGTGGGTAGGTTTGGTTTGGTTCTGGTTTTCAGAACCTTCTTCATTGCACACGGACAACTCCAGTTATGTTATGGCATCTGTTACTACTAAAGGTATATAGGGCACATCAAATAACCAGAGGATGTATCTGTAGATACCGTGCGGGCAGCCACGAATACAAAGACTGCCCTAAGGCAAAAAAGATCTCGACTACCAAGCGCCAAACAAAAATAGAAAATGTACTCGTACAAACTGCCTCGGAAATCACGGAGCACGATACCGTGGGTGTCCCGAATACCAACAAACAAGGCAAATAATTACAGTGGCCATTGGAAAGAAGGTAAAAGAGAGGTACCAAGAGGTAAAAAACAGACTGAAGGCAAGTACTCTAGGTAATAGACGCCATGACAGCCAAACGGAACAGGTCAGACAGCTCACGACTGAGGTGAGAGATCTGAAACAACAACTACAAAAGGAGAGAGAAAACCGTCAGCGAAACAAAAACAGAACCTTAACTGCCAGATGTGAAGAAATCCCTGATAGCTCGGAAAGCGAGAAACAACAATTCATAAACGACATGAACATAATACACCAAGACATAAAAAGAATTCAGCAACAGGTAGAAGAAGATGTCAGGAAGCTGATAGAACTGAAAGAGGGAAACGAAGAACTACTGAAAAGAATAGAGGCAGAAAGAATGACCATTGACGAAATTACAGCAAAGACACAAGAAACTAAAACGAACGACCAATCAGACGAAGAAGTCATCGAGGAAACGCTAGAAAAGCTACTCCCAACAATTATAGAAAAAGCGCTATTTCAGATACAGGAGAAAAGGAAGACACAAGAAACAGAAACGAAGAGGGCAAAAACACACAAAACCACACAAGCCAGATAGTGAGGCGGGATAGGAAATACACTATGGAATATGCCACGGCAACACGAACAGACAAACAACGAAGAGGAAGTCAGCTAGTGGTCATTTTTAGGACCAGTCCTTTTCAGGACTAACAACCGGCCAGCATCGAAGAACCTAACGCACAATATACCCCAATTATAACCTCCTTGGTTGAACTGGGTATAACAGCAATGCAGTCGACGATAAATGATGATGATGATGCAGAGGATGTTTGTTGATGGTTTTGGCGAAGCACGCACCTTTCAACCTAGTCTTAAGTCCGTTGGTTATATCGGAGCGCAATTTGCGATTCAAAAATAAGTGAACTCTGATAACTAAAGCGCTGTGTTGATAAACTCTAAGCCCTGTAAAGAACGACTACCACCTATCAGCTAGTGTGAAGTAGCCATTAAAAGAACGACTACCACCTATCAGCTAGCGTGAAGTACCCCTGAAAAGAAAGTACTACTCCTGAAATAGACTACTAGCATGACCAGCGTTAAAAGATACTAACTCTTGAAAAGAACTAAAATTACCTATCTACTAGCATTACGAAGTCCTGAAAAGGATTGTCATGAAAAGGACCGCCAGTCACGCCAAAGCTGCCTGTACCTCCTCAGTGTTCAGAGGAGGAAATTAAGAAAGAAAGAGAAAGTGGCAAGAACAGAATTTGAAAGCTTTGAGCAGATTTTGTTTGTCCCGAAGTAATAATACAATAAAATAACAAGAAATGACGAAGAGAAAGCAAGTAAAGAAATAATGCACGAGAGAGAGTATGTGTGTGTGTGTGTATGTGTGTGGGAGGGAGGGAGGGAGGGAGAAAGAGAGCCAGAGATTAAGATGAGCTTCTCTAGTAATTGAAAAGCTGAGAAATTGCCAATTCAAAAAAACATCTCTTTCCATTGCTGTTTAAGACCATTGACAATGAACACCAAGTTTTGTCCCTCCTATAAAGATATTGCTTGTGTGGAAAAGCACACTCATTTTCATTAATGTAATTGTTTCGTGACAGGTCACAGGTCATACAGAAGGCCAAGTCCATTATGCAGATTTAGAAAAGAGGACACAGTATCAACAGTTACAAACATCTACAACCTCAGAAAAAATTAATGTTAAAGAATACTACTAATGAAGGAAGAGAGCTCTTCAGTGTTGAATAGAACCAATCCTGACATATAAAAGTGAGTCATGTACAATTAGTAAACAAGTACGAACAGCAGTAGAAGCAATAAAAATGTGGTTACACAGAAGAATGTTAAAAATACCAGGGACAACTTACTTACTTAGTCATTCCCCTTCTACCGTGAGGTGTAGAGGTTTGGAAGAGAGAGCGCCAGACCATTCTATCAGCTGTCTTCTTCCTGGAATGGTTCCATTCTAGTCCTCGGTCCTTCAAAGATTGTCTAATGTTGTCCTCCCAGCGGACTCTGGGTCGTCCTGGAGGTCTGGATCCCTGGCTCTTTGTTTCCCATGCTTGTCGTGGTAGCCGATCTTCTCCCATTCTGCAGACATGGCCAAACCATCTTAGTTGGGACTGTTCTATTTGGGTCTGCAGCGGATGGGATTTTAGGCCTTGACGTATCGTCTGGTTGCGGACCATGTCTCTTCTTGTTACTTCAACCACTTTCCTCAGATACCTCATTTCTGAGGTTTGGATCTGGCTTTTGTGGGTTGTAGTCATTGCCCACGACTCGCATCCATATGTCAAGACTGTGACATAGGTGGAGCGGTATACAGCCATCTTCGTTTTCTTACCAACCTCTTTCTTGCTGAGGAATCCTCGATTTATGGCCTGAAAAAGTCTCCCAGCCGCTGCTTTTCGAGTGGCCAACTCTTCTTTGATGCCTCCCTTTCGGTCTATAATAGCTCCGAGATATTTAAAGTGGTCGACCTGCTCCAGGACCTGTTCTCCCAACTTAATCTGATGTTTTCTTTCTTCTCGTGATATCACCATGGATTTTGTTTTAGAGCTGCTTATGACCATCCCTCTCTTCTCCAGCTCTTCCTTCCAGACTTGCAGGTTGGATTGGAGATGTGCCTCTGATTTAGCAATCAGGGCAACTTCATCAGCAAATGCCAGCTCCGAAATATAGACCTGTCTCATCTTCCAGTACCCCACTGAATACTTTCTTGTTCTCTCCTTACATGCCTTGATGACATCGTCCATAAGGAGTATGAAGAGGTAAGGTGATAGGATATCACCTTGTCTTACACCAGTGGTGGTCCTGAACTCTTCTGACTTATGGTTTGCTGTCCTCACATAATTTCCAGGGACAACTAATACAAGTAATGATGACGTTCTGAAAAATAAAGCCAGTGCGGAAAGGAAGCGTTTTCCTCAAATTAGTAGGTGGGACGAGTCATATTCGATCGTCGTATTTTCTTACATGATTCTTTATCTTTTTTCTGTGCCCTTTCTTTGTCCTTTTTCTCACCCGCACCTTGACGTTGTTTTTTCGAGGTCATCGATCAAGGTTTTATAACACATCTTGTTCTAAATTGTCATTCCCTTAATAATTACCTTGATCGCTTGTCCTAATTTTGAAGCAAAATTGACCTCTGTTTGTGCAATGCGAGCTTGCCACATTGACTTTTGGCTTAACGCTAGCTGCAGACGGAGAAAGAGTCTACACCGAACGACTTTACTACTTGTTAAGCCATACTTTTTATCTGGGAAGATACAAAAACCATGTTGTTTACAGGTTCGAATATGAATGAACAGACGATGTTAGGAGATAAGTTGTCAGTTTACACATGACGTGTCGGAAGATGTCAATCTAGTTAAAGATTAAGGCACGGACAGCTAGATAACAAATGAGATTTTAGAGCATGGAAAGATACATAGTCGCTTCTGCCCAGACCTTATTGTAATAAACAATTACAAGGAAATAACATCTGTGAGGAGATAATAATGTCAGATCTGTGAAATAGTGAGTCTGTAAATATGACAGGCGAAACGGAAGAAGCCAGACCTTATATGGTCATGGAAGACAGCCAGATGAAGTTTGATATTTGAACGTAAAGAAAATATCTTGTGTGTCATTCAGAAGTTCTACAGGTTAAGGTAGTGGGGGGAAAAGACCCCTACCGATATCAGACACCAATTCGGGGTTGGATTGGCAAGGAAGTGCTGAAATAAACCACTTCTGGTTTAAGCTTTTTTCCAACTAAACAACATGGAAGTGTTTGCGAAATGGTCGCTTATAATCTACAAAATTGTATGATTGATTCAATGCATTTCCACCCCGTCAATAAAAAGACATTACAGACAGTCAGGATAATTAATAGAATCAGGATTATAACATAAGGACAAGACCAAGTATTGGAGGATCTTCTGATATTAGACAGAAATAAAACTCGACTGTAGTACTGGAAACCACGAGTCCTAGGAAACTACACACAGAATAACAGTGGAATTAAAATTAAAGTAATACCCCGACCACCTCTAAGGCAGAGTCTGAAAACCAGTGGCCCGACACTATTTGAAATTTTCATTGTGCACGAAGTCTGTAACATTCATTCCCGGATATTGGGGTAAGTTATAATATGTACCTTTTATTGTTTTATATATATATTTTTTTTCATTTACCATGTGTAAACTGTTTGTGGATGTACAGTTTCATACAAGGTTTGCAACCTCAGCCAATAAAATGATGGGATTTATGAACCAATTTCAAAGGCAGTAGACTACAAACTGAGGAAAGAACAAGCAGGATTTAGAAAGAACAGAAGATGTGTAGACCATATATTCACTCTCAGGAACATTATAGAGCAGTGCTCAGAATGGCAAAGACAGCTTTACATAAATTTTGTTGATTTTAAAAAGGCTTTTGACAGCATACATAGGGACAGTTTATGGAAAATACTGAGGGCTTATGGAATTCCAAGCTGCATAGTGTCAATCATAAAAAGCCTCTATGCCAACTTTACGTGTAGTGTTGGGCAGAGCAACCTAACCTTCGAGGTGAAGACAGGAGTACGACAGGGATGCCCCTTATCAACCACTCTATTTTTAACAGTCATAGACTGGGTGATGCGCCAGACAACAGAGGGCAGTCCAAGAGGAATAAGATGGACTACATTTTCAACATTGGAAGATCTGGAATATGCAGATGACATTGCACTGCTGGCACTTTCACATCAACACATCCAGGAAAAAACGGATAGACTTAATAAATTTAGCCAGCAGGTGGGCTTGAACATCAATTTAAAGAAGTCTGAGGTCATGACGCTCAATGTGAGCAACCCTGAGCCCATATCAGTAAGGAATCAGCAACTGGTACAGACAGATACCTTCACATACCTAGGAAGCATAGTAACACCAGACGGTGGGGCAAGCAAAGACATCAACATCAGAATGAATAAGGCAAGAACAGCCTTCTTTACCCTAAATAACATCTGGAAGTCCTCCCAATACAGCACAAGCACAAAATTAAGATTATACCAGAGTTGCGTGCTTTCTGTGCTTCTCTATGGTGCGGAATGCTGGAGAGTCACAGAGAAGGAAATGTCAAAATTGTCCTCTTTTCACACAACATGCCTAAGAAAAATTCACCGAATCTTTTGGCCGAATACCATCACCAACCAAGATCTGCTTACTCGTAGCAAGCAAGAGGGCATGCATACCATCATAGCTGGCAGACGCTGGAGCTGGGTTAGTCATGTCCTCAGAAGAGACCCCGATGCCATCACAAGAACAGCTATGCTTTGGACCCCTGAAGGAAAGCGAAAGAGAGGCCGACCAAAAACAACTTGGCGGAGAACTGTGGAGGCTGAGATGCAAAGAATGAACAGAGTTGGGGCACTGTACGAAGGATGGCCACCGACCGTGCAAAGTGGAATCAGTTTGTTGTTGCCCTACAAGACGCCACTAGGCGTGATGGCCACTGACTGCTTTGACGGTCGGTGGTTAAGGATCGAAGAAGAAGAAGAAGATTTATGAACCATACTGGAAGAGCTGGTGACTGCTTCGGGCAGGTTTCCTCACAAGGAACCCGAAAGCAGAAGTAGCCGCAAGCTCCATGTGGAGCAGGGAATGTGTCACGGATTGCCTCCCATTCTTTGCAATAGTGGTCCAACAGTGGCCAAAATATGTTGTAGATGTTTGCATCTAAAACGGGTTGTCAAAGGTGTCTACCTTCGCACAAGATTACTCTTTGCAGAGTTGTAGATAGAAGGGTAATGACGCTTCTATCCCAAGATAGTGTTCACAAGATATTTCCGAAGTCAAGAACAATGCGGCATTGGCAGGGCAATTGTTAACTTATATCGGGGGCGGCTTTTGTGAAGAGTTCAGCAATGGTTATTGTTACGAGAGGATTTGGGATTGTAGCCATTAGGGTAGTGAGCTCTATATTTAAAGTTGCGCAGTTTGGTTTGTAAGACGCTATTAATTTATATTATGTTTTCGCGGATTCTTGGTTTTGAACGCGAAAGGGTATAGGTTGCCTAGTTTGAGAATGACGTGCCACGTTGTTAAGCTACGGCGTGACGACCTTGTAATTGAACCCCCTTTTGTAGTGACCGTGGTCCTTGACGGACGCGTTTTGTTGGAAGTCTCCCATGATGATGATAATTATATAAAGGAACTTATTATATGGCACTAGGGTCTGCCTATTATTATTGGATACGATTTACGTCTCAGTTACTGAAGTGGAATATACTTCGATTGGATAGAATGTATCGGGAGCAAGTTGTTATGAATAAGTATCCAGAATTCATATTGATCGCCTAAGTCAAATTATTCGTTACCGGATTATGGAATCACGTGTAAATAATCTTGACGGTAGGACGACTACAATGAGGTAAACTCAGGAGACGTTTTGTAGGATGTATTTGCTTGATTGATCATGAACTGTTTTAACTGAACTTGTATGCCGTTAATAAATGTAACCTGTGGACTCTCAACTTAGCGGCCTTTTGTCAAGTGGAATTGCTCTATTGAATATTATCACTGTTGGCCCATGCATTCGTTGTTTACATCTTAGCACGATCTCGCTCTACACTAAGAATAGTCATCACATGACCAGAGCAATGTATTTCAATGATAAACAAGCCTAAAGCAGGAACTTAGCCTCAAAAACATATTTGTTACCGAAGTCAAATGCTAACCGAAACCTACAATGAAACCTAAATAAACTACGGTAACAAAAGTGGCGGCCATCGCGGGGATCGAAACAATTTTTTCTTATTGAGGCTAAAACGATACCAAGTGGATTTTAAAAAGGACAGTTATTTCTCATATTGCCACGAAATGTTTATAATTGTGAATCCCTCACGTGACCTACAAACTGTGACGCACTACGCATAACGACCCAAGGGCAACCACGTCATCGATTTCTGTGCAAGAGGAACGGCAAAAGTCAAGATCTTCTCACAGAATGGCTAACGACAAATTAGAAAACACTACTACATTCTGAACAGAGCCAATACTTTCAAACGTTCAATATCAGCTTCAAGAAAGACCTATCTTCGCCGTTGGCGCATGCTAACACTGTCCGGGGGAAACTATCAAACTTTTAGAGCTAAGTACCCGTTTGTGCAATGATAGCAAACTGTGGTCCACTTTCCTTCGTTGGCATATTTAATTCACGCATGTTATATGTATTTATGTCATATTAATATGTTTGTAATGTTAAGCGGGCATTTGGTTGGCGGCAATCAGGATTGATTGTTATGTCGCCTTGGCAGACCACAAACAATTCTGATCGTTCTCATTAGGGATCATTGAATTTTTGCAATTTGCTACGGGATACCCTCTAACATAATTTGAGGAGCGTTATGCTCGTTGTTGCAAAAATTCGATATTACGTGTTAGGTGTATAGTTCTGTGAAATCTGGTGTAATTCGTCTGTATAATAAGTTGCATGTATATTCATTTTCGTCTACTGTTTGTAATCTTTCATGTTTTTCTCAATCTTACTTTCAATTATTTGATAATTGTACATATTCGTCAGTTATAGAGTCATGTGACGTCATTATTTTCTGTGTTCGTATTTTTTTTGTTGGTACTTTGACCTAGATTTTGGTTTAATTCTCATACCACTTCCGTTCTTGATTTAGTTCGTGAAATCATTTTTTATGGCTGCATTCGTCAATTGTGATGTGCTAATGTTTGTGAAACTTTAGTTAATTGTTTCTGTGATATATATTAATTAATTATTGATGTTAGGATAATAATAACTTAATTTTATTATAGAAGAATAAGAATATAATAATATTTGAAGTAATTTGGTTAAATTAAAATTAAAAAAAGGACTTGATGGAATGACTGCTAGCTTTTGCAGTAGTAGTCCAACCCACTATTATTTGTCCTTGATGACTAGGGCATGATGATGTTATATATTGAGATATAACTTTAAAAATATATTTTGTCTTGAATATAACAGACAAATTAGAGATTACTTAGTACACTTTACTAAGCATAGTAATACATTGGCTACTGGGTACATAGGTGAATAACTTAATGCATTATATCGTTGATTAAAACATATTGTGGAGTAACTACATAGATTATTAACTTCACAATGCTTACTTTAGAGCATTTCGTCAAACTTGGAAACGATTTTGATATAAAGGATCAGAACTTCGTCTTTACTCTGAAGAGCAACTAGCTATTGCTGAACAAAAAGAAGCAGATAGAAAACGGGAAGAAGAAGATAGAAGAGTTGCATTGAAAAAGGAAGAAGAAGATAGAAGAGTTGCATTGAAAAGGGAGGAAGAAGAACGCGAAGCCAAGTTGGAAAAACAAAAAGAGATTGCCAAGCAAGAGGAAGATATAAAATTGGCAAGAGATGAAATATTACGAATTGAAGAAGAAAATAAAAGGCAACAAGAAAAAGAGTTGGCACTAATTCAATTGGAAACAGCCAAATTTAATGCACAGTGCGCTACTGCTAGCCATAGTGTGAATTCAAATGAAATGTCGTCATCTAACCAACGCAAGACCTATTATAACTTTAAATTGCCACACTTTAAACTTAATTTTGATGACCTGGGATCATATCTCGCACGGTTTGAACAAGTTTGTCAGACAAATAACTTAGATAAATCAGCTTGGGCACTTAAACTTCGAGAATTTTTGGATGGTGAACCTTTGAATGCTACTGAAAATGTTGACCCTACTTTAGCTTGTGACTATGATGCCATAAAGGCGTTGCTAATAAGACGTTTCCATTTAGACCAGGAAGGTTGTAGATTGCGATTTAAAACTCTTCAACCAGATTCTACTAAAGATTTCACAGGCTTTATTGCGAACATACGCAACACTTTTAATAGATGGGTAGAACTAGCTGGGGTGAATAAATCTTATGACAAACTAGTGGATTTACTACTCAGGGATAAAGTATTATCTTCTGTTAGTCCACAATTTTTTTCTTTCTTGCAAGAACGCAAACCTCCTACCATTGCGGATCTTGAGGAGTTAGCAATAAATTACTGCACCGCACATCCTAACGTCAGTTTAGGTAATTCACATCTCAGAGAACCATTACCTGTAGCTACTAACATGTCATACCATGGGTATAACAAACAAAGAACACACAGCCTAAATAGAAACAATTATGGCGGAAGATATAACTATAGTTATAATCAGGAGCAAAATCATTATGACAACTATAATAATTTTAACCGAGGTAGGCAGCAGTTTAGAAATCAGGTACCTCAGTTTAAACATAAAGATAGTTTTCAACAAAAATCAGGTTGGAATAAATTTGCTACTGACAAGGATAATAATAATGGTAACACTTGGCATAAGAAGAATGACAATTTTAAACCAAGACATAAAAGTTATAACAGTACAGGCAGTAACAATAACTATTCAGGTGTGCAAGACAGACAACGCTCCACCTCAAGAAATCATCATAGGTTTACACATAATACAGGGGCAGCATTGACCACTAATGCATCGCCATGCGATAACAATAATGATATTCCAACACATTCATCATCTGCATGTTATGTTGTTACTCATAATGTGGCAAATACTTGTCCACAATGCCATGCTATTTTTCAGAATCCAGTCCAAACGCCTATACAAGTTACACAGCCTAATCCTGCTATTTGTCTCACAGCGAAAGATGGTACAGGGACATTGATTTTTTATAAGGGAATATTTGAAGGACACATTATTTCTGTTTTAAGGGATTCCGGGTCTACCACCATTGGTATCCGTCACTCCTTAGTACATCCTCCTCATGTTACTAAAGAGTTTGTACGCTGCATTACTTTCGGTAGGACGATTGAGTATTATCCCACGGCAATTATAGATGTTCATACACCATTTTTTTCAGGGAGAGTAAAAGTATGTCTGCTTCAGAGTCCTGTTGCTGATTTGACAGTCGGACGCATACATGGCAGCAAAGACTGTACGTCTGAGGAAATCTCAGAATGGGAAAGGCAAAACTTATATACAGCCAATACAGTGACTACACAAGCACAGGCTCATGAATTGGAGAAGAATACTGCAGTTACCCAGATAATGGTCAACACTGACAAGGAACCTGAATCTATGATCGAGAGAGAGTCTTTTACACTCAAGCAAAAAGAAGATAAATCTTTGAAGAAATTGTTTGCATTAGTTAATAAATATGATGATATTTTTGTTAACAATAAGGTTAAACATTGGTTTACTATAAAAAATGGTATTTTACTTCGTAACAGTATGGAACAGAATAAGGTGAAACAACAAGTCATAGTTCCATCCTCTTTAAGAACATACATACTACGACATGCACATGACTCTCAATGCGCGGGTCATATGGGCTACACTCGCACACGCTCACGAGTGTTGTCATCTTTTTTCTGGCCAGGAATATCACGAGACATATCTTTATATGTATTTCCTGTGTGATTTGCCAGGAAGGTAAGTCTCGTGGAGCATTCCATAATGCTCCCATTCAGGCATGCGATATATCAGTGCGGCCTTTCGATAAAATGGCAATGGACATTATTGGTCCACTTCTACCAACTGCAAGAGGTCACATATATATATTAACGTGTATTGACTTATGTACACGGTGGCCAGAGGCCATACCTCTTAAAAATATAACTACATCGGACATAGCTGATGCTTTGTACATAATATTTTCTAGAATTGGGTTCCCAAGTAAATTACTTTCTGATCATGGGCCCCAATTTGTGTCTGACGCAATGAACGAAGTGATGAGAACTCTTAAGATAGAAAGAAATATCAGTAGTGTGTACCATCCCATGAGCAATGGCGCAGTTGAGAGGCTCAACCGCACCATTAAACAGTTATTGCATAAAGTGACAGTTGATAACCCTCAAGACTGGGACAGGGCTATCCCAGCAATCTTGTTTGCATACAGAGAGGTCCCGAATGAACAAACCGGTTTCTCTCCGTTCGAGTTAGTGTTTGGTGCTCCACCAAGAGGTCCTATGGGACTGATCAAAGACTTACTACTTGACTCTAAGATGACTCAGGAAACCCAGTCATCGCATGAATACGTGATTAACTTACGTAAACAAATTATAGAGGCTTGTCAAATGGCTACAGCTTCATCAGAGGCTGCAAAAGATAAAGCCAGACAATTCCAAAATAAAAATAGACGACTACGCCAGTTATGTCCTGGTGACGAAGCTTTCGTGCTACTTCCACGAAAGGATAATAAATTGTTAATCGCTTGGAATGGTCCTTATAAAGTAATAGACAGAATTTCTGACGTCGACTACATCTTAAACATAAAGGGTCAGAAAAAAATTTACCATATAAACATGTTGAAAGAATTCTTTACTCGTCCACTACATCTACAATCTATTTTTCACGACCTAGACGAGAAAGCAATTGATTCTTATCAATATTTTAGTCTCTCTGTGATTCAGTAGGAGGAATCATCTTTCCATGAGGTTATAATTTCTTTTCCTATTCCGGAATTACAATCTTCCGAATCTTGGAGGGATGTTAATATTTCATCTTCACTTACTTCACAGGAAAATGAATCTATTACTAAACTTTTAGAGACTTACTCTGATGTTCTGACAGATATACCAGGTCGGACTTCAATAATCTCTCATGACATTATACTTAAGGACAGTACACCAATAAGACTCCGTCCTTATTCAGTACCTATTCATTTTCTAGAGAAAACATCTCAAGAACTTAAACAGATGTTAGAATTAGGAATTATCGAACATAGTAACTCTCCATTCGCTTCACCTCTAGTTATTGTGAGGAAAAAAGATAATAATATACGACTATGTGTAGACTATAGGAAACTTAACGCTCAAACTATACCAGACAGCGAACCTCATCCGCTTATTGACGAGCTGCTTACTCGTCTTTCATCAGCAAAATATTTCACGAAAATTGACTTAACTAAGGGATATTGGCAGATTCCCTTGACTGAGCAAGCAAAATACTACACTGCATTTTCGACTCCACAAGGTCTATACCAGTGGAATGTCATGCCTTTTGGGCTAATGAACGCTCCTGCCACGTTCATTCGCATGATGCAAAAAATTCTAGCTTGCAGATCAGACATCATCACATATATCGATGATATTTGTCTCTTCAGTTCGTCTTTTGATGAACATTTCATGGGTTTAAGTTCATTATTAGATATTTTAAGAACTAATAACTTAACTGCCAGACCAACTAAAATGCAAATAGGGTGTCATGAAATAACATTTCTAGGACATATCATAGGGGCTGGACAGATACAAACTATTCCTGAAAATGTTTCGAAGATTTTAAAACTTTCAGTTCCACAAACAAAAAAACAAGTTAGGAGCTTACTGGGTCTTGTCCAGTATTATAGTAGGTTTATTCCCAACTTGTCATCTCTTACGGCTGTCTTGTCTTCGTTATTGAAGAAAGATATGCCAACAAAAATAAAGTGGACAACTAACTGCGACACGACTTTTAATAAAATTTTATCGTTTTTCTCAAGGCCACCTATTCTAAGGTTGCCAGATATTTAAAAAATGTTTATACTCCGTACAGATGCGAGTAACTACGGATTGGGAGGTACTCTGTTACAAGAACATGACGGCGTACTCCACCCAACTCTATATATATCGAGAAAACTTACCGAGGCCGAACGTCAATATGCAGTTATAGATAAAGGCGTCATCTGGGCCATACAAAAGTTGGAGACATTTTTACTGGGATCTCCATTTATAATTCAGACAGACGCGAAAGCTGTAGCTTCACTAAAAAAAGCTAACCATAAGAACGCCAAGCTGGCGCGATATTCCATATTATTACAGCCCTACAATTTTACGATTGAATCCATTCCAGGCCATGAGAACGTCGTTGCTGATACGTTATCACGCAATCCAGTGTCACCAAATGATGCAAAAGAATAATTCAATGAACTCAAGAGAAACGGGAACTTACTGAATTCTATTCAACAGACTACAATGTCACAACGGATAATGAACAAACACTTCGAGTCGGTCATATACGAAAATGATTTCTTTAAACACTTTAGAAGTCAAAGAATTGACAGTTTCCTAGGTCAAATGATGTATCAAAGAATAAAATTCTACAGATGTTCTACAATGTTGACATTTTGTTCCAAATAATCACTTTACATTTGCGACTTTTCTGGAATATTCACGGACTTTGGTTAGTGTCCTGACATAACACAAGCGACTTAAAACATTATTCGATTACAAGTACAATTCGAGAACATTGTTAAGGATGGAAGAAGAGAAGATTCCTTGTAATAGACATTATTGATTTCAAAGACTTATAATAGTGAAATAAACTGAACAGAAACAACATTTATACGTACAGTATCACACACTTAGATAATATGGGAATTTTAATTTATCTATGGTTTATTATATGCATTAATGAACTTACGTTAGTATATTATTAATAATATATATAATGGTAAATATTAAACTTAAATAATGATCGATTAATTTAATCACATCTACTTACATATTCTTTCTGTACGCACACAGATGTTACTCTATTCGATTAACTTACTATTACTTTCTTTTCGTACATTCTTAACTTTCCTTATTTTTTTTCTTGTAATTCATTGCTTTCGTTAGCTATGAAGCTATACTTACGTTCTATAATACCTCTCACACACTACAGTTAGTTAATCTTATAGTTTATTAGTTTAGATTATAATATTCATTAATATGTAAGGATATGTCACAATCTTAGGATACTATTTTAGTTAGAGACATAATTATTTATCAGCTAGTCGACACTCTGACATTTGACATCTTTATTTCTTAACTTGACATATTTTTTACGGTTGTTGACATGAACTCAAGTTGACTACACCCTTTGACGATATTACGTGATACGTAGTTCGATAATCTCGTAATTTTTTACTTTTTCTTCAAAATAATTATGAGAAAAAAAATAAATCTATGAGATAGATTTTTTTAAAACCCCGTCGGCCAGGGGATGTTACGAGAGGATTTGGGATTGTAGCCATTAGGGTAGTGAGCTCTATATTTAAAGTTGCGCAGTTTGGTTTGTAAGACGCTATTAATTTATATTATGTTTTCGCGGATTCTTGGTTTTGAACGCGAAAGGGTATAGGTTGCCTAGTTTGAGAATGACGTGCCACGTTGTTAAGCTACGGCGTGACGACCTTGTAATTGAACCCCCTTTTGTAGTGACCGTGGTCCTTGACGGACGCGTTTTGTTGGAAGTCTCCCATGATGATGATAATTATATAAAGGAACTTGTTATATGGCACTAGGGTCTGCCTATTATTATTGGATACGATTTACGTCTCAGTTACTGAAGTGGAATATACTTCGATTGGATAGAATGTATCGGGAGCAAGTTGTTATGAATAAGTATCCAGAATTCATATTGATCGCCTAAGTCAAATTATTCGTTACCGGATTATGGAATCACGTGTAAATAATCTTGACGGTAGGACGACTACAATGAGGTAAACTCAGGAGACGTTTTGTAGGATGTATTTGCTTGATTGATCATGAACTGTTTTAACTGAACTTGTATGCCGTTAATAAATGTAACCTGTGGACTAATGTTAGATGAAAAATCAAATTTCCCGTCATCGAGATTTGGTTTGAGGATTTGAATTTAAAATTAAACTTAGATGTTAATGTTCGTTTGCTGGTGCCTTTTACAAGCACTTAGCTGGTTTGAGTGAGTCCTGCAGCCTTGGATTCGTCAATTATTTTGTGATGATGACACTTTACAGTCTGATAGCTTCGTTCCTCAAACGGTCTAATAGCTTAGTACCACGATCTTTTAGAAAAAATAAAAACAAATTCCTCTGCTAAGTACATTTATGGGCTGCAAATTAACAGGCGCATTGTCTCGCTGTCCACCCATCAATGTTATTCTCTCGGAATAATTATTCTTGATTATACACAGCGTAACTCAGGGAAGATGATAAGAAATCACAAATATTCTTCTGGGTATTAAAATGAGAACATATGTGGTGGGACAGCGCGAAAAGCAATGATTTGCCTGAATCAACATTAACAAGTTACATATATCTCACATGATGACTCGTATAATACACTTTATGCACATGTGATGTAATCATCACTCATCACTGCTCCAGTCGGAGTCTGGGGTTGCTGCTGTTTTCGCGATTATGAGCGAGATAGTATAAAACAAACACCAGCGCTTGCTGTTGTGGTTTATGAATATATTTTTTTCATATGTTGAGTTTGTCAGCCTCATGTATAACCACTTAGCAAGAAAAACATATCAAATTCACGTTTGTAAAATAAATGTTTACACTTACCCCAAAGTAACTTTTGAGAACACAATCTCCTCGCACAGTTTAGAATGGACACAGCACTTTATTTGGTGCTTCGAATCACTTGGTCTAGGAAATTATAGTAATCCTCTTATGGTGTGTGTTCTGCGAATTACTTGGTCTGGGAAATGTTAGTAATCCTTTAAAGACGGGTGTTCTGCGAATCACTTGGCCTGGGAAACTTTATAATTCCTCTTATGACGGGTGTTCTGCGAATCACTTGGCCTTGGAAACTTTAGTAATCCTCTTATGACGGGTGATCTGATTCTTTAGTTATATAGACTTCGTATTTAAAATTCGGGTTTACGTTTAAGTTTCAAAGTTGCCCAAATACTTTTGTCCTAGTTCTTGTAAGTTTCCAGTCTCTGTATTTAAATATGAGGGTTTACTTTTGTTTTAAATTTGCCCAAATACTTCTGATCTGTCACTTATAAGTTAGGAATCCTTTGTCCGATCCTTCTCTTTCTGGCTCCTGGGAGTTGCTAATTTGACGATGCAATGCAGTCTGATTTGTGACTCTAATTTCGCTATAATTTATTTCCCACTTCTCAGTTCAAATTCCAGATTGTACATTTAGACTAACTTCCAATGAAAGTCAATTTGTATCCCGTCTCTCAAATCAAACCAATGGTTAGCTCTTTAGCACTATCTGAGTAGGGGTGTTTAATTTTCATAATATCCCCTGCATGTTTTAAAATATTACATTTTAAAATTCAATCGCGTGACCTCTTTCTAATGCTGTAATACTTCCGTTTGCATCTTGTGCAAAACTCGTAACCACCATATGTGCACTCATTTCATGGCGTAATACTTTCCGCCAAGATTGCCGACTTAGACAGATTATCGGCAATATTGATACCGAGAGGGCTCAGATGAAACGATTATCTAATTATCACCGGTGTTTTCACCAGTCCCTCAGGCGGCTCCCTTAGATAGCAATCTGGCTTTCCGTGCGTGTTCGTGCTATACCACGTTGCAAAAGCAACTGCCGTCTCTTTCAAAGGTGGCCAGACTGACTTACGTAATAATCGTATTAACCTGATAATACTACGTTCACTTAATGAAAAGTATACAATCTGGGAGCGGTCACCGCAAGAATAATGAAGATGCATATAGTTTGCCAAATAATAGGACGATGAAGAAAATGAAGAAAAGAAGTGATACTGCCGGAGGGGATGAATGGGTGAGAGAGGGGCACAAAAGTACAAGCACAATGACGTTTTGTCACAGAATGGATGTTGACGACTCTCTGGTGTACATATTTATTATATTAACATTTAAAATTTTTATATGTACATTCAAACATGTTTAATTAATGCAGTTGTCGTTTTCCGCTGTCCAAATGCCTTTTCATACGACTCACTGGGTTGAACATTAATGCTCAGGGTCGGTAAAGATTCTGAGGAAGATGAAGTGATGTAATTGAAGAGAAGGGCGCCTGATTCTCATGTCATGACACGCTATACTTAGGAGAGACATTTGTTTTCTGTTAGTATGTGGTTGTCGTGATTTTTATATAGGCTTTTTTTATGGTCCCAATCGAGCAGGGGTGAGATAGTGGAAAGCTATGTGAGAGAAAGGTGTGAGAAATAGTCCTCTTTACGAGGAATACGGAGTGTAGGAAAAATACTGTCTTGGGTTGAGTGAATGCTCAACTCACCTATATAGCATGACCCGCTAAAATGAAGAAGTATTATTTCACTAGATACAGGTTCTACTACACTATCCTCACGTACGCACACACAAACAATTTAGTGACATAAATACGTACATACGTATACACGAACACGTAAACTGTGGGCACATATATTGGGGCAGGGGAAGGTTTTGACCAGAACTAACAGCTAAGGTTTATAAAATTTATTATATCTTTAGAAAGAAAAAAAAATAGATTAGAACAGTTTATACATCGTTATCATGTCATCAGGTGAAATCATAGTTACATAAAGGGAAAATAAACAAACAATATATATTCTCATAGACCCGGGAACATGGAAAACTAGGAAAATGATCCCACCCGAGGTGTGTTTACCCACCCGATCAAACAAAGGATTGACAATGGGGCGCGGGGTAGACGGGACGGGTAGATAGGATATGCCCTTAATTTAACTTTCCCGTGGGCCTTCAGACTGAGTGAGAGAATAGATAAAAAGAAGGTGTTATATTAGTAGTAAACATTTAGAAACTAAATTCTTTCATTCCGTTTTCCCTTCTCGCATTCATTCAGCGAACTCGCTTTCATTCAGACTTACCCCCTCTGTCGGCTGCATATGTCCATTGAATTAATCACACACAGTTCTTAAGACTATTATATATGTCTTATTATTTGGTCCAGTCCAGCCCCAGATATCTCCTTATAGCCACTTCTAATTTTGCTAGAGATTTCGCTGAAATGGTGTGGGGATTATAATTTTCCTGGCAAGGATTCTTCATCAGATTGCAAGGATTGTTATAGGGACTAAGTTTGTTTCTAGGAGTCTGTCGTAATGACAGGGAAATCTCTCAACAATAGAATGTTACTCACAGGTGGTTCTTGGACAAACTAGCCTTAAATGTTCTCTGGAGAAGTTGGCGGTAGGAACACTGTTTACTTGTCATATTGGTTTTGATTAAATAGATTAGTGCTGTCAGTTCTGCCTCATCAGGCCAGGGAACTTTATATGATTTAACATAATATATTAGGCATTGCTCCGTTCCAGTTAAACGTTACACCATTTGGCATTGATGTGGGTTTGGTTATTTAACCGATCTACTGGTTTTGTGGAGGACTTATAAGGGTCTCCAACAATCAGATTTTTGGTCTAGTCAATGTTTGTATGCTGTTAGGAACATATAAATGGGGATACCATAAGCCATTTGAACATGACTCTCTTACTTACTTACTTAGTCGTTCCCCTTCTACCGTGAGGTGCAGAGGTTAAACATGACTCTCTCTATATATTAAACAAAACGTTGGATCGCAAGGTATGATCATCTGTATAAAGAGAAAATGTAAAAACAGGTAATACTACTGTAATAAAATCTAACACCCGCGTTTTGCATAAGACCTGTAAAATCACTCTGGTATTTAAATTATTTAGATTTAAAGACTACACGAGTGACTAGCTAATGTATCGATTTAATTATCACTAGCTATGTACAGTTAATTACTTAAACTTTACACGCGGTGAAATAGAAAGATGGTTAATAAACAATTTCGCTCGCCTAGCGTTTAAGATTATGTTGCACATCTATCATCTTGGGAAATAACGGGTAGTTATATTATTTAATTTCCATCTGAAAAACTTTGTGATGGGTTTATTTAATAGGTTTAAATTAACACAACAATCCAGTGAAATAAATGAAGAAACTAAACGCCTAAATCTCTCAAGACTAATATATTTTACCGTAGCACAGAAATGTATTAGACTCCAATATAGAAGACAAATCCAAAAGAAATCTAGTAGATTCTACTATAAGCTGGTACTCCTTCAAATCTCTGGCAAACGAATGATAAACTGCATTTTCGGCGATGCCAATATATAGTTAATGAAATGCAAGGTAACCGCCACATGCTAAAGTTCACGCCTTATTTGAAGTCAGGGAACTATTCTCGTTTCGAGCCGCATCTGCCGCTCTAGCCTTCCCCGTTCATCTCTTGGACTGCCATCGCTTTCCCCGTCTCAGTCGGTTCGCATGAACGTGTGAACCGAAGGTGAGAAAACTGCTTCGTTCTTCTGGGACTACCACAGTCCTTTCATGCTGGCCGCTTCTGTCTCCTCTTGGCAACGCTCTCTTGAAGGGGTGGCAGAAAAAAGACTAGAAAATGCTTGATGCTCATAGCTCTAGAGATAGTCAGTATGTGTGGTTTAAACTCAACTTAAGACAAAGCGATGTCCTGGATGCACGCATGATAGCTGTTTACATATTAATTATCCAACGTGGTGAAAATCCACGTGGAAATGATGCATACTAATTTGCACGCGTGGTACCCACGTTGACTATTTTGTTTCACACAAAATCAGGGGCTCGATGCTATTCAAGGGTATTACCATATCATCTAACAATTCAGGGACAGCTGAATTTTATCCGTCACAGTGGTACACGTTTGTGGTATCAGTTTGTGGTTCAAGTTGCTAACAGTCTACGCTAGTCGCCTACATTAGAAGGATCTTTATGACGTCTGCCTTTAAAATTTGAGTGGTTACCCTCATCCTTACCACCAGGGACTTGCTGCTATAACGCAATTTGACGATTGACGGACCAGTCAACAACACCCTTGGGAACAAACAGTGGCGGAACCCAATACCGACAACAAATAATCATCAACACCTGGATAGTTAAGTATAACTGTCAGACGCAGCGAAAGAACATTTGTATTTACATATAACCACTTTAATTATAGACATTACCAATGATGAAAATGTCGGTGCCTCATTTTATTATAAACACTTTATTTTAACTTTGTTAAATATAATTGATTGTTAAATGTGTTACATGTAAATACGAATACATAGATGATTTAATCATTATTGAGTGAATTGCACCCATATAATTTAGTTAAATTAAATACAAACCGTGCGAAGTCTGAAGACTATCACTTCTTCACTTCTGCTGAGCTAGCAATATAGATCATTTTTTTGTGTGCCCTTGATGGTCTGCTTCCCACTTGCTCCTGTATCTGCGCCTGATAAAACTCTTGGCCTCTTGATAAGTTATGCTTGTGTAAAGCTGAGGTAGCTTATCCCTTCCTTTGCTACTCTGTCAGCTTCTTCATTTCCAGGGATGTTGAAGTGAGAAGGGATCCGCTGTATCACAACTCTTTTGAATTGCTGACAACTAAAAAGAATAAGGAAAAAAGACATAGAGCGTGACAAAGAGAAAATACCAGACAGTTTGACATTGTCATGACATCGGCGAAATCCTCGGTCAATTTATCACTTATTCTTTTCTGTTAACACTTATCTCCCTTTCCGTGTCGGACAAACACAATAGCTACGGGAAAACCGGATGGACTTACGTATTGCATATTTCCTTATTAGGGATATCTTTGACACACATGTTTATTTGAATTAACTCAGTTAAGATCGCTAAGAATTGGGTCATATCTTAGCAATATAAACTAAAACCACTTATACATCCAGGAATAACAGTTGGAAATAGTTCTGCGGTTTTGTATTCACGATATTTGGAAATTTGTGGAAAAATTAGCAGAAACCAGTGAAATCCCTGAAAAAAACATTGAGTGTCGGAAGATAGATTCTGCGCATGTCTCCTATACGTACGCAATGCCCATAGAAAGAGCGCTTAGATTTTGAATACTTAAACTTAAAAGAGATCTAAAGGTCTTTTTTATTTGGACATGCGCCCTTATATACCCGCCTAGGTTGAACGGGTCGCGCCTCGCCAAAACGAGGCAACAAGTTATTTTATTTTTTTTTAACAATTAGACACACCAACAAAAATTAGACGACGAAGCTGCCACACGTATTCAGAGACCTGAGGTCTTATTGTTAGCATCGAAAGCCACTGCAGCGTAATACGATAGAGAAAAAACATTGTCACTGTGCGCAATTAAGGTTCATAACAGTGGCGTCTGCGTAATAATTGTGTCTGAGGGTAAATGTCAATATACAAATATATACATGTATATGTAGATTATTGTTAAGATTACACATACTTTGGTGTTATGTTGAACAACAATGTTATTTAAAAGCCATGCTATGCTTAACTCAATATCAGTGTTAATTTAATTATGACTACTTTAACAAATATAGCTTGTCATTCTTAGCTATTTGTTTCGTCACATGATTTCATTAACAGTGTTATGCACAAGGAGTGCATCTTGTCTTTTTCTATCAATGTTTTTTTCAGGAACACGACTTTGTTGAACACTGTACATAAATAATGTATAAAGTTTCAAATGTTTGTTTATGACATCCCACTGTTTGAATGACCGTGTGATCTATAAATGAGGGAATCTGATGATTCAGTGACCTGTCAGCATTTGAAAGGTTTCTTGGTTGTCACATATAAGTACCAACCCCTCATCATATATATTTGCAAGTTGAACCTTATAGTGAGAGTTGGCCACTAACTGGTGTGAGCTGTCCAAAGTGGACCAACACAACCACCTGGAATATACATTGTGTCCTCGGTCGTTAATTTAGATAGGTATTGGAGATAGATTTTGTCCCGTCTGAATAGAACAGAAAAAGTGGTAAATAAGTGAGAAATAAGGTATAAGAAATAGATTTCACGAGTGAATAGTTTAAGGGTAGAATCTGTCAATGGATTGAGAAGATACTCTAGTCCAGCCTATCTTTACGACTGTAATTTGGTATCAGACAATCCTAATCTCCATACATGTAACACATACGTTTAACCATTCAGACACACACAGTTATGTGACGACAAGACGCACATACGCGACAACTATAGTAAATGGAGTATGGGTATGGGCTGCGCTTACCAACACGATTAATTAAGTGTTTGTTTAGTTTATTATCATTAAACTCGTCACAACATCAAACAAATATAAATCAATAAAATCATAGGTTTACAGAATTATGAAAATAACCCCATACATGCCTCCCCTCTGGTGAAGAAAGAAATATTCCCAAAAGAAGATAATAACCTAAAAGGTCAAAAGTTAGCATTATGGTATATAGAATAGATAGTTATAGTAAAGAACCAAGTTGTTACTTAAGCTATCCCAGTAAAATAACCAGGTTAGCGAACAAAAAAAAAGTGGGAACAAGGATTATACAAAAAAAGAAATATTCGCTGCTCTTTCCCGCACTCTGTCAATCTGTGGCCACATACAATCTCGCTTACCTACTAGTTGGTTAACAACCTCTGGAACATAAACGTCAGTGAACATGTATCAAAATCCAGTGTTGTGCGTCTCCGAAGTGAGCCCCGGTTCCTCCACGAATAATTAAATTTTGTAATGTGGAACGCTTACTTTGGTGGTGGCTTATTTGATTTGAAAAAAATGTCACATCAGATAATTCAGGTAGCAATATATAAGCAGCGATCTAATGTTCACAGTAGACAGTATACAGTACTCTCAATAGCTAAAGGAACATCTGGTTGGTAAACTGTTACTAGAGATAATGGTGGTGATGAAGGTATATCCTATTGGTTTTTCTCTCTGGTGTTGAGTGCTGTCGTGAAAAATTCTAATCCACATATATAAATTGGAAAATAAATGTAAAGCCTAACGAAGTACTTCAAAAGAAAGAAAGAAGAATGGTGAAAGACAGTGCTTTCCCAATAGCGTACACCTGCGTTGTAGAGCGCCATAATGGCTGAACAAGAAAACCCCTTTTTCTGCTCCGTCTGCATAAACTACACGCGTGTCTAAAAATAAAACTGGTACTGTGTTTCTTAGAAAACCTTGAGATACGCAAACTGCTTAATGACCTAGATATAATACTACATTAATGTCATTATATACACTACGTTAACCTAAAAGACAGACGGGCTTAGAAGAGAGAGAGAGAAAGAGAGAGAGAGAGAGAGAGAGATGCACGGAGGAACGCCAATCCCACGCGAAAGGCATGAAGACCTGATTTTTTTCCAAATAAACAGTAAATAAAAAACACTAACGATACAAGGTTAGGTTTTGAAAACAGGTTTAAAATCTTATTGGGAAACCTGACATTCTACTGATTTATGTCTAAGCTCCTGACATTAGTCTGACAGTACAGAAGACATCCCATGATAAAGAAGTGAACGGGTGGTAAAAAACCAATACACAACTATCCTATAATAATACATATTTTGTACGAAGCCACTAAGCCTCATTAAACTTATATAGTTGTGTGCCTTGGGACTTGCTGACAAAGAATGTGTTATGTGATGCGCAAATAGGCCAGTAATTGATAAATTATAGAAAAAGTACTATAGTGGGGTTGTCTGACAGCACAAGATCATATTTGCTCATAATGGCATGTGTGAAAAACACTGCTTTAGGGGAAATACGGGCAACAAGTTAGATACGATTTGATTGGCTGTAGTAATATGTAAGGCGAAACATTATTAGTTGAACTGCAAATACTATTATTGTGGCTAATGGCAACGTGAGGATGGGTAACAATTTTTCAAAGGCTCTTGTAAACATGGTCTCATTGGTTAGAACGTTCGATATAGTCAAATAGAAGCGTCAGTTCAGGGCCAGTTTTGAAAATACATTTTGTAAGAAGCAAGTGCGTTGAGAGCAAGCTAATATTTTTCTAATAAAAGCCTGGGATAAGGCAGATCGAAATTGTGCCAAAATTCATCGCCAGTCAACGTTACTTGTGTATATTTCCTTGAATTGTGGTAAGCTAGACATATTTCCTATATATATATAAATATAAATATAAAAATATATATATAAATATAAATATATATAAATATATATATATATATATAAATATATATATATATATATATATTATAATAAAAAAAAAAATATATATATATATATATATATATATATATATATATATATATATTATATGAAAATTGAATATGAACTGATGAACTGTGTCTGTATGTGTGTGGTTCAGTAGCAAACAGAAGGCAAAGCCTAGATATTGCTCCACCATGTAAAAGCTTGTCAGAGAGGAGTATAACTGCATAGGCATATATGGGATTGCCACATAGTACCATGACACCTATCCTATTGTATAGAAGGAATTAACGCTGGAATTGCAGAGGCGTTGTATCCATTAGGGAGAGGAATACTGGTGTATATTGTCACATGAGAAGCTAGCAGTTGGCCTACAGCGCTGAACTCTGTGTTTGTAATGTCCTGTACTTCATTGTGGAAATAGATATTATATATTAGTTCTGAAGAAGGAGGTACAACCTTCTTATTTCAGGGACCGTGGTACTGAAGTATTAGAGCAGCACCTGGTCTGAGTTTTGCTGGATCCAGAGGGCTGGCAGCAGACTCCTTGTCCAAGATATCGACCAGTGGTGTATTTCAAGATAACTGAGAAGCAAGCGAGCAGAGGAGACAGTTTTCCTGCCGCCGACCTATAAGTTAAGACTTTGTCAGCCAGAGCAGCTCACCCTTGTATAACCCACCCTAAAATTGACTGTAATACTAAATCAAGAGGGACAGTTAGTGGTATACAAATAAAAAGAACTGTGAACCCTTCAATATTATTTCCACCAGTAACAAACACATGAAGTCGTGATGACAAACAACAACCTAGCTTCAAAAGCCAGTATTACCTCGTAGTACTACATCAAAACCCTACACACATCTTTTAATAATATTATATGTCAGGACAAAGATCCTTTGTATAAATTTTGTACATAAATATTGTATTTACATTTGATTGTGATTCCTGATTCACTCTGTAGTTGGATCAGGATATCTATTATTGAAAGAAATTAATACATAATTTAAAAGTTAACACTTGACTTACTTAAGCTAGTCTTCTAGAGTGTTATATGTATGTGCTTGTCATAGTGTTGTACAGTGTTGTGGATCTTAATTAAAGTGTTTATCTGTCTGTTGGTTGTTGTGAACTTACACTTCATCACTATCATAACCCTAGACATTCAACGTAGTCATCACAATATTCGAGAATAAGTCTGATTGAGGTCTAAATGTGGTAGCAAAGTAAGGTCATCTGTAACACACCACACTTATTAGATACAGATACCTTCATAGCTGATCTCAGTCAGTACACTAAGTCCCCTATAACTATTTATATAATCCCAACTTACCACAAGTGCCGATCTTTGAAACAGAGTTTTTCCCTAGATAAATCCACTTGGTCACACTACTGTCAGTAGTCGGGAAAAATGTTATATATATATATATATATATATATATATATATATATATATATATATATATATATATATATATATATATAACTATATATATATATATATATATATATATATAATATATATATATATATATATATATATATATATATATATATATATATGTATATATATATATATATATGTTTGGCCACAGCTGGCTGATGAAATGTATGGAAAAAATCTGGGTATTTCAATGTCCAGTTACTTTTAATCTTATTGTTTATAGATTTAGTCTCTCTCTGAATGAAGCAAGAGGACCAAACAGGTCAACATTGAAGACCCCGATAATAAATAAGAATAGTTACTCGTGCTATTAAACCGCTGGCTGCTGGTTTGTGATACGTACTAAAATAGGAAGGAAAAACAAAACATTTAACCACAATATCAATATCCTATCCTATCAAGTGTAAGGGTAAGATCTTTTATCCACTCCGTCATTTAATCAAATTAAAAAGGCACATGTATCTAGCCTAACTTATCGTGCTTCGCTCACATGGGACAGGTTGTATGGTAGGTAAGCGCCTTTCCCCTCCCATCCGGTAAAACACTCAGCGCTCAATATCAGTGTTAATTTAATTATGACTACTTTAACAAATATAGCTTGTCATTCTTAGCTATTTGTTTCGTCACATGATATTACACTAGTCACTTATATAGTTACACATAATGGATAGAAATGAATTGTATTCCGTCAATTATCAATCGCCTAGTGTATTTATTAGTCAACTAAACTATTTGCAATAGAAATAGCTATGCGTTATTTAATACTCCGATTTTAGCACCTAGAAAAAATCCCAGTGAATTATAATGATAAACTTAACACATTAAATCACGAAAATGCTAATTTTATATTACCGCAAACATAAATGAATAAATCTCCACGGAATACTAATAATCCACTTTCACACTGGCTCTAGAATAACGAGCTAGATTCTTCAAAATTTACTGTGCGACTTTGAGGAGATGGAGTATTTATACAGAATTTGTGTTATTTTCGCTGAAAGATGACGAAAGTCACGCCTTGGGCAATCGGGAGAAATACGACGTGTTCGACTCCCGAGGTAAAGGTTTTCTGCTCACCGATGCCGACCAACAACAGAGACATTGGCCAAGCGAACGGGTTTTCATACTCGTTACGCCGAAACAACATCAAAAAGACCTGGTCATGCTAGCATGTCTTCTTTGATTATCTCCGCCTGCCGTAGATAAACGAATTACATCCCCTAAGTGTATAAACATCACAGGATTTGCTCCCCTCGTAAGGAAACTTCAAAGAACCCTGTTATCCTACGCGCGCTTCTCTTTGTCAAAAAAAAAACTTGACAGGCAGATCGCTCGCGTGATAATTCCGATAAGCAAATCATGCTCTCGCTGACTGTTATCTAGCCTGTACGAACGTAGATAAACACTTGTCAGCGCATGTAAACAGGAAACAAATAGGCGTGGCTTCGCCCGTGAGTCTACAGTCAGCGCATTGCCTGGTTCGCGTAGCAAAAATTATAAACATTAGATGGGGGAAGCAAAGGTGGACGGGTCACTGTTGCACCATTTACATATATACGCGACATCCTCACGGTCCAGGGTATCGAATGTGGAGAGTCAACCACAAATTCAGCAGATGAGTACACTGTTTGGTGGAAAACAGTCAACCAAGTGAACCACCCACTTAAGTGATGATACAAACATACATTGTCTTTTGAGTGACATTGATTAATTTTCTGTGCTAGTGTTAAATAATGTAAATCTGAAAAATTATCTTAACGTTCTAGCTATCATTTTCGTTGTGTGGTTGAATAACAATAATTAACTTGGTAGGGAATAATACGAGCTAGATTTACAATTTTGAAATTAATACTCTTGGAGCTCAGGATAGGTTTAGTAGGTAAGTAACTTACCTAACAATTCTAGTCTATAGCTATCATCTGAACTGTATGGTTAACTACTTGACTTGCCCTGTACCATCCTTACCTATAGTTCACCAGTTCACTTCTCTGATTCTGGGTGAACTATTATTTATCTATTCCTATCACGACTATACTAGATAATGTCTAAACTTCCATCTCGCCACAGACATCATGGTATGACAAGAAGTCAAACAACACTTGAGACAGGAAGTTGTAGAGAGACATGCTCGCCTACTCCACTAGGCATGATACTTGAGAAGAAGGTTCATGAGGACTAGAACAAACGTCTCATAAAGAATTTCAAACTCATATTTCCTGCCATTAAAAAAAAAAAATTAAAAACTATCATTCCGATCAGCTTCTGGGTTCTCGAATTCGTACAAAACATCTAATTAAAAATATATCCTTTCGGAATCAATAAAACAGCAGTCTAATGTTACTGTGAAATATGTTACTAAAACATTCACTTTGACTGGTATATAACCTTCTCTTAGAGAAAATAACATGCGTCGAAACACTTAAAATGTTGTAGTATAGCCCGGTGTTTTGCCTTGTGAAGCAAAGAATAGTTTACACATGAAAGAGTTTAGCTAGTAAATAATTCTTTTTGGAAGTATTTCTACCATTTTAACACACACACAAAAAAAGCGAAAAAGAAAGAAAAGATAGTATCACTGAAGGCAGGCGCTGTCATGACAATGGTAGCAACTGTGAAATAACAGTGTTTTCACTTGATCGTATGTCGTGATATCTTCACTCTCGAAGCGCAGCAATGGTGTTCAATTTCCTCATTATTTCTTTCTTTCAATTTTTTTTATCGTTCTAACTAGTGTCTATCAATTACATGATTGTGTTGTTTATCATTCACAAGCCGCGAGCTGATTGTAGCCTTTCGTACTAACAGTTACATCAACTGAATCAGGTAACTACACATATACTCTATCGTTCACAGAAAGCAGTAGAGAAGTTTACTGTCAGTGGAGCTAATCTATAAACTTCCCATTCCTTCCATTTACCTCTCATCTGAAACATGTTTTATGGTCGTAATCTACGTTTTAAAAACAATACAGCATGACCCACATTGTCAGATCATTACCCACTTTTGCCTTCCACTAATAGCTGTCAAGCGTAGTATGGAGTTGAATTTTAAGTTCTTGTGCCAAGCGTGTCGCCTTGGCTGCTGTGAGTCCGCGTTGTTGTAGGATGTCAGTGATGATGTCTATCTATCCGCCTCTTGGTCTTCCCCGTGCTCTGAACCCAGATCGTGTAATATTATAGTCGTGAGTTGTCATGTTCCGTTCTCCTGAAATGACCAAACTACTTCATTGTCTGTGTCCCTGTATAAGTGATGCAGGATCTAGTTCCTAAAATGTTTCTAATGTCATAATTTCTCATTCTGTATATCCTGGTAACGTTAATAGATTTCCTTCATACAAAATATTTTTTTTTAAATATTTCAAACACACGCTTTTAATGCACTAAAAACCAAAAAATAATTTTTCAAGGAGTTTATAGCTTGCAGTCAAAAAATGTAACATCAAATTGACAAAAAGCGTGGGGCGCTTAAGCAATGACATAGATTTTATCCATAAATGTCATGAAATATAAAGCGCAGAAGTTAATTTCATGCAGAATCAGCGCCCAACGCGTTTTGTCAATGTGATGTTACATATTTTTGCTGCTAGCTATAAACTCCTTGAAAAATTATTTTTGGCTTTTTAGTGCATTAAAAGGGTGTGTTTAAAATACGTTTTTTATATTTTTTATTTTCTTCTTTTTAGTGTTAGAAAAATTATAACATACTAAAACATAAACAATATTTTTACTTACTGTAAATCTGGTCTAAAATGTCTTGAGCGATCCATTTCTTTTAGAGCGTCAATATCACATGGCTTTGTGCCTGTTAATTTGGTGCAATCAATTTCTTCAATTTGAAGGCCATCTAGAGATCGAACTCGACTTTCCCATGATTCATAATTTTATAATTTGGATTGTTTCTCTTGATTTAGCTAGACACTTGTTTCAGTACTGCCCTGTTTTACGCATAGAAAAAAATAAAGGACACCACGTACTCTTGATTTTTAATTAACTTGATTATGGCCCCTGATTTGTTTACATTTCTTTACGAAAAACTTTAATTACTCATAATGTCCTAATTACAATATTAAATTATTAAATAATTGACTGATTATTGTATTGTCATCGGGAATACACAACTATGCCAAGTTTCATAGCTATTGCTCATCTGGTAGTGACTGACAAATCGATTACAAGATTTGAAAGTGGCATGAAAGTGACATACAAGTGAAGTTAAATAAAAGCGTATAATAAAACTCTCATCTCACTGTATGTAATTTTACCCCCTATGCTTTGGTTAGGGACCATGTTTGACGCTGACAGCAAAGAGTGGATTAGAATATACCATTTATCTGATGTCGTTTAGCTTATATACTGCGAATCTGATGTTTACGTGGTTGTGACAGCCTCCTAAAGCCCATCTCCACATCCATATCGTAAAAATTGAAAACACGACGAGGCATTGCTGGGCTCGGGTGAAGTATGGTGTGGTTATTCCACGGGACCGCTACGGTAAATCTGAAGGCAGGGCCTAGGTAGCCCTGAAAAGTCCCTGGCCAGCGAGTGTATGGTGCAGCGAGTGTATGGTGCTGCTGTGACTGGCAAAGCAAGTCGAGAGTGGTTATTCTATTGCTAAGAAGACAAAACAGGATCATAAACTCAGTTCATTTCAGACAGATATTTCACGAACTCATCTAAACATAACGTGTGTTATGGATTCGTTACAGAACTATTCTCTTCAAGTAAGTCACCCGCCAAAAAATCGCGAGAACACACTATGGTGCGAAATTTCTGCTTCATGCTCTGATGACTACACTAAAATTCTCATATGGTCATTTAATTCATTCCTCTTTTGCTTCAACAGTACAGTAACTGGCACGTGTCGCGTGTTTGTCTATCCTGCTCTGCAGCGGTGGTTCAACAATGACCAAACTTAGAGTAAAGTAAGAGGGTCTAGAAATGTATCAACCTTTGCTCAAGATTACTCTAAACAGAGATATAAATAGAAGAATGATACTTCTATTTCAGGGAGCCTCACAAGAATTTTAAGAAATCAAGCATAACAACTGATTTCATCTAAGCTGTCACGAACTTTTATCTTTCCGCCCCTTCTGTGAGGAAAAAGAAATGTGCTCGTATTTTCAGAGCTCCCGACTGAATTGATTCAGTAAAACATTAATGTAATATCTCTAGATGGTTATGTATTTAAATTAACTGAGTTATACAGGTGCAGTTCACTCAATAATGATCAAATCAACAACCAGTTTGTATTTACAGATAACAAATTTAATAATCAATTATAGGTAACAAAGTTAAAATATAGTTTTTATGAAATAATGAAGCACTGAGGTTTTCATCACAGGTAATGTCTTTAAAGTGGCTGTCTCTAAAAAAAAGAGTTCTTTTGCTGGACCTTACTGTAATACTCAATTAGCCAGGTATTGGCGATGCTGTGTTGTTAGTGTTGAATTCCATCAGTGCTGGTTTCCAAGAGTGTAGTTGACTGTTCCATCAGTTATCACATTCCGTGGCAGTAGCATGTCCCTGGCAGTGGCGGTAGCACGTCCATGGCGGTTATGCTGGGGGGGGGGGGGAAATAACTACTCCTTTCTTTGAAGGCAAGCGTCTTCAAGACTCGTCAGATATAGGTGTCTAGCGTAGACTGCTGGCAAATTGAACCACAGGCATGTACCACAAACTGACACCACAGACTGATAGAAAGCGAATGTTTCTTCTAAGTATAGGATCTCGTGATATGAGAATCAGGCGCCCTTTGCTTCCATTTCACAACTTTATCTTCCTCAGAAACGTTACCCTCCTTGAACATTAATGCTAAATCCAATGAGTCGGATAAAAGTACGTTTGGTCAGCAGAAAACAACAAATGCATTATTTAAACATGTTTGGATATACACATAAATTGATTAAAATATTAATATAATAAATATGTACACCAAAGTGTCATCATTATCCACTCCCTATTCCACATGGAGCCTGGGGCTACCTCTGCTTTTAGCTCCTTGTGAGGAAACCCACACAGAGCAATCACTAGTTCTTGCAGTGGTGGTTCACGGATCAAATGATTTTTACATGCTGAGGTTGCCAGCCTCGTATAAACCTATACATCTACAACCAAATGATAAAATGTACATAATACATCTTACCCCGATTATCAGGAATGAATTTTACAGACTTCTTGCACAGTGAAAACTTCCGAATAGTGTCCGGCCATTGGTTTAAAAAAACTGGCTTACAGGTGGTCGGGGTAATACTTTAATTATAATCCATCTGTTGATTTATGTGTAGGTTCCTGGGACCAATGGTGTCCAGTACTATAGTCGAGTTTTTCATCTGTTTATTATCAGAACATCCTCTAATGCTTGGTCCTGTCTTGATGTTGGAATCCTGTTTCTATTCGGTAACCTGGCGTCTGAAATGACGTCTTAATGAGATGGAATTGCAGTGAATTGGTCTAGAAATGTTGTAAATTAAAAGGGACATTTCCTCCCACACATTCATGTGTTTTGTTGTAAAAAGCTCCAATCAGAAGGGGTATATTTTAACTTTTCCATGCCAATCTAACAACGAACTAGTGTCTTATATCGGTAGGTATTCCCCTCACTACCCTCATCTGCAGAACATTCTGCATGTCACGCAACATATTTTCTTTACATGTCATTTACCAAACTCGATCTGTCTGTCTTCCTTGACGATATAAGATCCTGCTTCTTCCGTTTCGCCTGTCATGTTTACAAACTCACTATTGCACAAATCTAACAATATAATCTCCTCACAGATGTTATTTCCTTGTAATTTTTTATTACAAGCAATTTCATCTGCCGGACGTATTACATCATTGCATGTGCTTTAATCTTCAGCAAGATAATAATTTCCTACATCCCAATGAGTTATTTCGTGTATTTTATCATGTCATGTTTGCAGGCTCGCACTTATCATGCGGCAACCCGTTATCATGTATCGTCCACAAACAAAAAGTCTGAGTTTACAATAAGAATGTCGCTCAGTGTAGACTCTTACTCCGTCTGGAGCTAGCGATTAGCGAAAAGTCAAGGTTTTAAGTTCGCTCTGCACAAAGAGAAGTCAATGTGGTTTAAAAAATAGGTCAATCGATCAGGTAAAATCAGGGAGTAACGAATAAGAATGAGATGTGATAAGAAAACCTTGAACTGTGAAAGCGAAAATAACTTCAAGAAGCGGGTGAGAAAAAGGAGAAGGAAGGGCACAGAAATAAGATAAATGATGGCACAGGAAAGTGACGATCGAAGATTGACTCGTCACAGCACGAACGCATAGAAGCTGCATTTATGATGAGCAATGACGCTTCACTGGCTAAATATATAAATAAATTTTGGGGGAACTTATTCAAATTTACCCGAACTGCTAAATATAAATGGGAAAAATTCACGAAACTTGGTCAGCAAAAAACACAGAGACATGAATATTTGTAAATACAATCCCGCATCCTGAATATATACTGGGAACAAACTGTATGTTGTTTAACGAGGCGCAATTTAGTTCCCCTCCCGAGAAATACGGAATGAAAAAGATAACAACTTTAGTGAGAAAAAGATCTTCACAAGTGACGAATAAGAGAATTAGAAGGTTCAGTAAGATTGTGCACTCCAACCATTTTGTTGAATGTGTATATACTGGGGAACTAAAAGTCTTCAAACCACGTGGTTCTCGACGCTTATGCTGCAGCATATCTCATTTTCTGACGCTCTCCTTACTTCTTATTGTGTAAGCAACAACACATCAGTTCTCAGCGTCTTTTATTCACCTCTACGTCGCTTGCATTCTTCACAAACACACTTCAATTTATGAGTTTTACTTTGCACGATGTATTATCATACACATATCTTGGCTACAGTGAAGACAAAACTGGAAGGACAGATCATTATATCAAAGTAAGAGTAGACGCCGCCCACATATGCGATGCAATATTCTAAAATAACGTAATATTCCCGGATTATCGAAAATACAAAAAATGACTCTTTGCTGGATTCTCCGTAGATCGGAAATGGAAAACACCCATTTGAAAACCTGGGTCTAAACTAAAAATAATGAACCAATCACATTAACTTTAAGTAGTGAGTGCAGTATATATGTTCTGCAGCAAACTCTTCTTCGTCCTCGTCTTCTTCGTACACTCTCACACGTCCACTTGAATATTTCCAAAGAAAGCAGTAGTCAGTTTGAGGCTATTTTAATCTCCCTTGAGTTTTTCCACGAATGGTACTGGTGTCGGCCATATGCGCTTTCTCTGTTCCAAATATGTCGGGCATTTTTGAAGTAGATGTTCAGCAGTCATTTTATCAGTGCCACAGTTACACTGATCGGTAGTTCCTATCTTTAGCTTGTTGAATAGATGGTATCTCAATCTGTTGTGGCCAATGCGGAGTCTGAAGATTACCACTTGTTCTCTTCTGTTGAGCTGGTAGTATGCATCATTTTGTGTGTGGTCGGGATGCTCTATATCCCATCTGTTTCTGTATCTGATTCTGATAAAATTCTTTGCCTCCTATAAAGTTATGCTTGCATCAGGCTGAGGTAGATTTCCACCTTCTTTTGCGAGTCTGTCAGCCTCTTCACTGCCGGCGATGTTACATGAGAGGGGATCCCTTGGATCACAACACTTTTGAATCGTTGACAAAGTGTGTGGAGCACTATTCTGTGTTCATCCAGGTCAGTATTGTTTTGGCTTTTCAACGTTGCAATTACTAACTGTATCCGTAAAGTAAGCAACTTGTCTCTCTGCGCTTTCCTCTGTCATTATAACCTCTGCTGCAGTTTTCAATTTCTCTGCCACTGCTCTGAAGTTACTTGAGAATTGTCCTGTTGCCACTGACAGCTTTTTTTGTGCACCAGTGCTTAAGGTCAGAAAGACACCTCCACCTCAATTTTCGGTTGCATTTTTTGCTAATCTATCTGTGTATGTATGGGTCCAGGTGTTGCGTGGGTAATGTTTCACTGCAGCAAATGACAGCTCTGATTTACAGTGGTTTACAGAAATTTTGACCATTTTAGCATGAAGCGTGTAGGCCAGGAACCAATTATTTCGAGTGGGAAACACCCTAGGTCATGGCTTACTTACAGCTGCTCAGGTAATAGAAAGTAAATTGTTTTCAGACGACGATGAACAGAAATGTGATGAAACGTATCCTGAACGTGACTCAAAACCCAGTGATGAAGAAAGCAGATCTGATAGTGATAACAAGCAGGATTTTAACGAAGCTGTACCTTGTACCCGGGAGCGGGCCTCTCTGTTAGCTGAAAGTGGATCGATCCACATGCTGGGCTGACTGGCATTGTAAGGTGGAATAATGGTTCTGTGGTGAAGTGGGATGTTATAAATATTTATAGGGGACTTAGTGTACTGACTGAGATCAGCTGTGAAGGTATATATATCTAATAAGAGTAGTGTATTATATATAACCTTACTTGCTGCCACATATGTATACCTCAGTCAGAATTATTCTGAAATAGTGTGATGACTACGTTATATGTCTAGGGTATGTGTATGATGAAGTGTAAGTCAAAACAACAACAGACAGATCAACAATTTAATTTATTCCACTACACTTGACAACACTGTGACACTCACATACATACAACACTCTACAAGGATATCTTAAAGGAGTCACTGATAACTTTTCAAATAACAATATGTATTCATTGCTGTCATGAATGTATATGTGTCCTGATTCAAATACAAAGGGAACCAGGAATCACAATCAAGTTTAATTACAAGTTATAAGTACAGAATTTATCAATATGAATATTGTAGTGACATATATTATTAAAAGTATCCTATGTGTGTCAGTTGTGTAGTAGTAATATGAGGTAATACTGGTTTTGTTTTGTTCAAGCTCTGTTGGTATTTGTCATCATGACTTCAATAGTTTGTCTTTATTGGAATTAGTATTGGAGATGTTCTCAGTTCCTGATATTAAAACAATTTAATTCCCCTCTTAATGTTATTTTTACAATGTCATTTTAAGATGGGGGTACATAATTTTGAGCTCAGCTGGCCACATCAGCTTATCTTGCGTGATGGCGGCAGGAAAAGACTCCTCTGCTCGATTTCTCCCCTGGGCTCTGGAGACACCTCACTGATAGCTAAATGGACCAAGGAGTATGCTGTCCGACTCTGGATTCAGCAAAGCTCTGACCAGGTGCTGCTCAATACCATCAAGACCACGGTCCCTGAAAACAAGAAGGATGTACCTTCTACTTCATAACTAATTGATACTTTAGTTCTACACTGAGCACAATACACCACAAACATTGAGTTCAGAGCGTTAGGCCAACTGTCAGCTTCATCTGAAATACTTTATACCAGTATTAACCTCCTTAATGGTTACTACGCCTCTGCACTTCCAGCATTATTTCTTTCTAGTCAATCATCTAGGTGTCAGTGTACTGTTTGGCCATTCCATGCCGTTTTACTTTCCTCCGACACCTTCTGTTCAGGCTGGAGCATTATAGGCTTTACATCATGTTTGCTACTGAACTACACATATATACAGGCATAAACTAACAATTCACATTCAATTTTCATTAAAAGATACTGAATGTTTCAAGCTTACCACAATTCATAGAATAAACACAGATACGTTGACTAGCAATGAATTCTGGCACAAATACTGGCACAAATTCCCATCTGCTTATGTTCCAGGCTTTTATTTAGCAAAAATATGAGCTGGCTTCAACGCACTGTTGCTTTATCAAGCTTATTTGAACTAGTGGTCTCGAACTAACGCTCCTAAGTGATTATATCAGCGAGTCTGGCCAATGGAGCCACGTTTCGACAAGTGTTTGAAAAAATTTTACCTTCCTACGTCTCCCCTAACAACCAAAGATAGTATTTATAGTCCGACCAATCGTGTTTAGTCTTATATTTGTTGCGCTCCAATCAATTTGGAGTTTACATGGTAGGCTATTTCCGTACGCAAGGTTTTTTCAAACACGTTATAAAAAAATTTTATGAGCAGAAATGAGTTCATGCTGTCAGGCATCCCCACTATTTTATTTTGGTTATAACTTGTTAATTCCTAGACTATTTGCGTAACGTTTTACATATTCTTTGTCAGCAAGCCCTAAGGAACCCAAATATACAAATTTAAAAGAGCTAAGTGGCTGCGTTCAAAATATGCAATTTCTTCTACCTTCTGTTTCGAAGATGTGCTGTCTGGGTACTGTAATGTTTTCAAACGTAAACCCATCTAATGTTATCTTTTCTAATAAGCGTTTTTCAGGATTTAAAAACCTAACTCTGGGAATGGTAGTGAATTTTATCACTGTCGATTTGAAATAAAGTTAGTGCATGTGGCCTTACACGCGTGATGGCAGCAATTGTGTATCGCGCGACGCGTGTTTAGTGTTGCACGTGTTCGGCTTTCTGCCTCTCCCTTCTCTCTTTCTATTTGAGTCCATCTGTTCGTTCGTTTTGGTAACGTAGTATAATTAATGTTAGGATTAATTTAGGTCATTACGCAGTGTGCCTCTCAATGTTTTTCTCTGAAATGCAATACCCGTTTTAATGTGTTGTGGAAACGCTTGTATTTATGCAGTGGCTTATATTTAACGTGGAAACGTTACAATTTGCAGACGAAGCATAAAACAAAGGGGGATTTCGAGTACATTCTTTGTGACAGCACTGTTATTTTACCATTGCTCTTTTCTTTATTAGAATTTATTTGTTAGGCTTTATATTTACCTTTTAATTTATATATGTGGATTAGAATATTTCACGACAGGTTCTAGATTATAAGTACGACTATTATTGACAATATTCTTAAATGTTTGTAGTGGGTTTGATGGTATTATATGATGGTGATAGTACTACGTGTGATGCATGAGGTCAGCTGTGAAGGCTGCTGAGATAATATGTAACTGTGAATTGTCAGAAGGCCCTTCTCGCTACCACTACGACCTCACACTTATCTTTTTTTTTTTCTAATGAATGTGGCTACGTTAAATGTCTAGGGTAATGATATGTAATGTGGTGTGATAGTTTATAGACACACATACAGATATTTAAGAAGTCTAATAATATTAACAAATGTTATAATACACTGAACTAACTCAAGTGTGTAAAAATTTTGATAGAAATTTTCTTACATTTATTTCGTTCTGGACCAAGTTTTATTTTGACCAGAACTTATGAAAGATTTAGACATTTTGAAAGAAATGCATGGAATATTACATAATAAATGCAAGGGTGTACATATGTATGTTACTAGACTATTTAGTTTTATTAATGTTTATAGCAGTCATCAAATTGGGAGGATAGTTAATGGTTGTGCTGTTGGGGTGGCCTCATCACTCCCGATCTATAGTGACTACACTATTCCAGTAATGGCAGGAATTTTATGGGATTGTTAGTAACTAAATGGAGTTGGTGAATTTCCAGGAGACCAGAGGCTCACTCAACTTTGAATAGGTAGCTCTGGTGCTGAGATCTGGTGGCCCCACCTCTCCGTGCTTGGGGGCAATATAAGACTTATGGTGGCCCCACCTCTCCGTGCTTGGGGGCAATAAGAAAATGCTCTGACACAACGTTACTGCACGGATCCACTCGTGTAAAATCACCAACTCATTCGACACCGCTTGGGTGCCAACTGAAACTCACAGCTCTGCAATCAAAGTATTATTTATGTGTCAAATTCCATTCTCTAACCATGACTGGACACACACTACACAACAACAACATATAGACGGGTCAGATCTCTCTGACCATACAGCACATTTTACCATGTTGGTTTCACATCGGATAAGTCCTCCCAGACTACAGATTCTGAAGTAGGTTCATTAGTTTCCTGCCCTAAAATAGGATAGGTAATATGTTTCATTGTTCTCAACACTTGATCTGTCCTTCCTAACCCTTGCTGGAGTTTATGTATATTGTTTGTCCCTAGACCCTGAACTAGGGCGGGGGGTCTAGAGCAAATCCTTACTTGTTTGTAAGGCTAGATTTCGATATGGCAGTATCAAATCACTCGAAACATTAAACAATATTCAAAATATACAAAGAAATAATTTCAATCTTACCAGATTATGAATAAAGAACACAGAAATGCTAGCAAAACTCAGCTGAGCTGCTGGCTATAGTATGGCGTCCCTGAACTTATTTCAATTTATTTCATTTGGAAATCACCACACTTGAAATTTACTGTGTCTATCACTGGACAACTATTGAGGAATGGCAAAAAGCTCGTCTGAGCGCGGATAATATGATTGTCTGTGGCCAATCAATGCCTTGGTTTTTTTAAATTCAAATTTCCTACACTAAAGTCATTTCAGTCATGCTTCAGTCAAGTATGGATTTTTATCTGTTAGTCTGTCCGTCTCTACTTGCGTTTTCACAAAACGTACTTGGTTTTTGAACCAACCTATTCATCCCCTCTACAATTTTTTGTCTGTAAAGTTATTTTTAGCCACAGCTTCCACCAATTCCCCTTCTCTTTCATTCTAACTAGATTTGGACACTTGAGTCTTCAAGGTCGCGATTTTTGTGCAAATAGTGACATGTTTGATTCAATGCAGTCTTTCGCTGATGTGAACAACAGTCTTTTGTCATTGTCTTCATTATTATCTATCCGTCTGTATAAATAAAAGCATATTATTTCACTGCTCAGAATGGGCCATCCGGCCAGCTAATTTTTATATTCCTAACATTAATATTAAGAAAAAGTTACTTTTTAAATTTTGTAATATTTCAAGCATCTGCGTTGTAATGCTTTTGCCGCTGAATTCAAATAAAGGGCTTGGTATCGCATAAGCGTCCCTTTCCGTACCTCGTGTCAATTTGGGGACGTGAATTTTTCCTTTCCCCACCCCCCCCCACCCCCACCCCAATTACGTCTCCTTAGCCTTGCTAGTCTCACGCAATTTTTCAGTCATATTTTTTTCCTTTTGATCCGCCGTTCTCATCCCGTTCAAATGGTAACCGTTTTGACTTCCCGTCTAGCAAGTCAATTTTTATGGAGGGTGATGACCCGCGGTCAGGGCGATCATGTACTATCAGCAGCCTACACATTTTGTTTTTATCCTTACATGTTATCTTTGGAGGTATTTTAACGTTGTATCTCTGTTAATTTTACGACACATCTTCCCACTTGAAAACATGCCTACGGCAAGTTCCAAAACCAGCGATACACATAGGTAAAATTACTCCTCACGTCTGCCACTACTCTAATTTTGATCACAGGGGTGCCGACTGAGGAAATCTGCACCAACATTCAATTTGCCTGGGATATATTGGATACTAAACTGATAAGGTTGAAGCAATAAAGACCACCTCAGCAATCTTGCGTTTTCATGCTTAGCCTGAGATAAGAATACGAGAGGCTGATGGTCCGTCTCGACCACAAAAGTCCTACCATACAGATAGATTTGAAACTTCTTTATTGCCCAGATTAACGCTAAACATTCTTTTTCGCTTGTGGAGTATCCTTGTTCCGCCTTATTCAATTTGCGGCTTGCATAAGCGACTGGTTTCAGTTCCCCATCAGGTGAAGATGATCTTTGCAACAAAGCCCCTCCGAGTCCTACATTACTTGCATCGGTTCTTAAGACAAAGTCCTGTGTCAAATCAGGCAGTTTGAGAATAGGCTTGCTAGTGAGTTTTTCCTTTAACTCTTGGAACGCTAGTTCACATTGTGCAGTCCAAATAATTTTATCTGGAAGTCCCTTGCGAGTCAGATCAGTCAGAGGAGCACAAATAGCGTTAAAATTTTTGATGTATTTCTGATAAAATCCGCATAACGACACGAATGATCGCACGTCCTTTTTTGTTTGTGGCCTAGGTGCTCTCTGCAGTTTTTCCAAATTCTTAGGATCAGGGGTCATATTACCCTGATATACAGTGTGCCCCAAGAATTCCAACTCTTTGCATCCAATACAACATTTTGTTGGCCTAGCAGTTAAGTTCGCCTCCCGAAGCCTATTAAATAACATTTCTAGAGCTTCAATGTGTTCTTCAAATGTCTCTGTGGCGACGAGAATATCATCCATGAAATTCGTGATACATGGGTTATTCAGGGGATCCAACAATTTGCGCATCATCCTTGAAAACACACTCGGAGCATTTTTCAGTCCGAATGGTAGCATATTGAATTCATAATGTCCATCCGAAGTGCTAAAAGCCAAATAAGGTCTCACTTCAGGCTTCACTGGGATCTGGTAATAGCCTTTACTAAGATCCACCTTTGAAAAGTATTTTGCCTTGTTCAGTCTGGCAAATAACTGTTTTGTGTCTGGTAATGGATCCACTTGTCCTTCTGTGACAGCATTCAGTTTCCTGTAATCTATGCACAGTCTGTGTTCCCCAGACGGTTTTCTCAACAAAACGACACTAGAACTAAAAGATGATTCACTGTGCGAAATAATCCCTTCCTTCAACAAATAATCTATTTCTTCCTTCAATGCCTTCTCCTTCGCGAACGGAATAGAATAGGCTCTCATACAGATTGGGTTTGAGTCTACCAGTTTCATGTCATACTGTAGCAAATTTGTATGGCCTGGTTTATCTGTTAATACATCTGTATGTTCCTCCAGAACCTGTTGAACTCTCTCCCTCTGATTTTTAGTCAGGTGCTTACTGACTTTTACCTGCGCTGCTGTTTCACAAGGATGTAATGGGTATTCATGTGAGGTGAGTGGTTCCTTTTGCATCTGAGTTGCAATAGCCAAGGTCAATAAGGGGGTGCTTTCCTGGAGTGGTCTGTCCAGATACTTCTTTAACAAGTTTACATGATAAACTTTCTCCTTCCCCTTTTTGTCAATTTTATAGTTTGTTCTAGACACCTTCTCTAGAACCATATATGGACCTTGCCAACCAATTTGTAATTTATTCTGGCTACCGGGTAGTAGAAGAAGCACCTTCTCTCCCATAGCTAGTTCTCGGTCCTTTGCCTTCCTATTAAAATATGCTGCATGTTTCTTCCTGGCTTGTTTCTAATTATCATTTGCCAGTTTCCATCCAGCTTTCAGACGAGTGGTCAGTTCGTTCACGTATTGATAAGATGAGGTAACAGGTTCTTCCGCCTTCTCATCCGTCCAGGTCCTTAATAAAGCTTCTAAAGGACCTTTTATTGGCCTCCCAAATAGCAGAGTTGCGGGAGCCATCCCGGTTGAACTATGTGGTACCTCCCGATACGCAAACAATGCGGCGGGCAGGAATTGATCCCACAGATCCGGTTTTTCGTGTGCCAGCTTTCTCAGGATAGAAATGAGAGTCCCGTTGAACCTCTCTACCTGGCCGTTCCCTTGTGGATGGTACGGACTACAATGAAAGTGTCTGGCTTGAAATAGTTTAAAAACCTCTTCCGTTAGTTTCCCCTTAAACTGAGATCCATTATCCGTCAAGATTTGATGCGGGAATCCTAATCGGGTAAATATTGTAAGTAGTGCCTCTGCTACATGTTTTGAATCAATTGATGGCAGGGCTACCGCCTCTCCCCACATAGAACAAGTGTCCACCAGAGTAAGGATGTAACTGTTCCTCCTCTTGGTCCGAGTGAGAGGTCCTACAATATCCACTGCAACCCTCTCAAAAGGTGTTCCCACTATGGGCATTTCCCCTAGAGTTGCAGGAGCAGTCCAGTGCTTTGGAGCTACCCTTTGACATTCTGGGCAGGATTTGACATATCTTTTTATATCCTCCGTTATCCCTGGCCAGAAGTAATGACAAGCTATACGCTGTCCTGTGGCGCTGATCCCCATGTGACCACTGAAGGGAATCACATGCCCGAGTTCCATCACTTTATCTCTATATGAAGTGGGAAGAACCAGCTGGTTGTGACCATTTGTTCCAGTTCCGGCCTTCCTGTATAATAGTTTGTTCTTCATGAAATATTCTCCCTTGCTCGGAGGTGTGTGGCATTTGGGCAATTTTTTAAAACATGGCTTGAGTGTCCTATCCTCAGCCTGCGCCTTCCTCATCTCCTCTGGATGAGCATTTATAGGTTCACCTTCTTCCTCCTTCTTCTGTGACCTGGTCTGCACTGTCGCCATGATCACAGGCCTCTCGGCACTGCTGCTCTGATTTCTCCTTCCACATAGCGAGTTTTCACCGTTATCCTTGCGATGGGAAGTGTCATGAGTGGTATGTCCTTGGTCGCCCCTTGTATTTCCACTGTTTCTGTGGTATACTGACTTGGGTCCACTAGGCTAGACTTCACAACTGAATCATAATCCAAACCTGTATCATAAAGGCACCTTATGGTGACCCCATTACAAATAACATCCTCACAAACTGGGGGGTGATAAGGTTCCTGTTGTCCATTAGGATTAACCTTTAATCTTTGCGTCCCCGACTTCATTGCAGCAATGTTTGAAGGTTTCCTTCTACAAAATTCGGTGTTATGGTTATCCTTCTTGCACCATTTACACCATCTTTTTCCTTGGTTCAACGGTTTTCTTTCATTGAACTTTTGGTCATTGAACTGTGAGTTTCTGTCGCGATAGTCATTTCTTGGCCGCTCAAAGTTTGTCCTACTTTTATTTCCCTGCTCTCTATTATCAAATTTATTAAATTGCTGTGGAGCTTTAAAATTGTCTATGTGCTTCTTTTTAGCACCACTTACCTCTGCCTGGGCTGCCTGATACCTCTCAGCGACATTTAAAACCTCTCCCAATTTCTCTGCACCTTGTTCCATGAGAAATTTTCTCATGTCTGGAGCCATGGACTCTCTCAATTGCTCAATCATGATCATTTCTTTAAGATCTTGGGTCTTCCCCAGAGCCGTCCATTTCTCCAAATACGTTTCTAGTCTAGCAGAGAATTGGTGGTATGTCTCCCCAGACAACAGTTTGGCATTTCTAAATTTCTTACGATAAAATTCACCATTCTTCTCGTACCTTAATAACAAAGCCTGCTTTAACATGTCATAATTGTCTTGGTCTTCCCTGTTCATTTTAGCAAATACTTCATAAGAAGTACCTCTCAGTCCCTGTGATAGCTTTAAACTCCACCTCTCTCTCTCTAACCCATATGTAGTAGCTAATAACTCAAAACGTCCTAGGTACCCCTCTATGTCATCGTCTTTTTCAACAAAATGGTCTAAATGAAACCCCATAGCTGAGTTTGAGGCTCCCAGACTAGGCGTAGCATCTGAGGCAAAAGGGCTGGCACCATTTTCAGGAGCCTGGCCTTGTAATTCCAGCTCCCTTAGTCGTAATTCGTGCTCCCTTTGCAACCTTCTATCTTCTGCCTCCCTTTCGGCAGTCAATCTTTTTTCTTCTGCCTCCCTTTCGGCCTTTTTATCTTCTGCCTCCCTTTGCTGTCGTTTTTCTTCTGCCTCAATCTGCAGCCTCTTAGTCTCAGCCTTTAACCTCTTCACTTCAGCCAACCTTTCAGACTCTAATTTTCTTTCAGCCTCTTTTTCTACTCTCCTTTCTTCCCGTTCAATATATTTATCACATTCAGCCGTTACATATTGAATTAAAATCTGACCATCCATTCCCATCTCCTTTGCGGTCAGCACAGCAGCTGATCGGAATTTTGCTAGCTCCGCCATACTTTTTAGACAATATAATAATATACAAGATAAATCTCTAACCACTAAATTACTTCTAATTACTATAGTCTAAATAATTCTAATTAATTAATTAACTAATTACTTATTACTGGCTGTGAAGATTCACCAACTTTTATCTGCAGGGACACTTTTAATTTTAAAGGGAATTTTACAATTTTGTTCCCCTAATTTTATTTCTCCCACCAGGAGATCCTAATATTACTGTTGGGCTAATGATCCCGGGACAAAGAGACCCCAATATATGTAGTGGGTTTGATGGTATTATATGATGGTGATAGTACTACGTGTGATGCATGAGGTCAGCTGTGAAGGCTCCTGAGATAATATGTAACTGTGAATTGTCAGAAGGCCCTTCTCGCTACCACTACGACCTCACACTTATCTTTTTTTTTTCTAATGAATGTGGCTACGTTAAATGTCTAGGGTAATGATATGTAATGTGGTGTGATAGTTTATAGACACACACACAGATATTTAAGAAGTCTAATAATATTAACAAATGTTATAATACACTGAACTAACTCAAGTGTGTAAAAATTTTGATAGAAATTTTCTTACATTTATTTCGTTCTGGACCAAGTTTTATTTTGACCAGAACTTATGAAAGATTTAGAAATTTTGAAAGAAATGCATGGAATATTACATAATAAATGCAAGGGTGTACATATGTATGTTACTAGACTATTTAGTTTTATTAATGTTTATAGCAGTCATCTAATTGGGAGGATAGTTAATGGTTGTGCTGTTGGGGTGGCCTCATCACTCCCGATCTATAGTGACTACACATTGTCCAGTAATGGCAGGAATTTTATGGGATTGTTAGTAACTAAATGGAGTTGGTGAATTTCCAGCAGACCAGAGGCTCACTCAACTTTGAATAGGTAGCTCTGGTGCTGAGATCTGGTGGCCCCACCTCTCCGTGCTTGGGGGCAATATAAGACTTATGGTGGCCCCACCTCTCCGTGCTTGGGGGCAATAAAAAAAATGCTCTGACACAACGTTACTGCACGGATCCACTCGTGTAAAATCACCAACTCATTCGACACCGCTTGGGTGCCAACTGAAACTCACAGCTCTGCAATCAAAGTATTATTTATGTGTCAAATTCCATTCTCTAACCATGACTGGACACACACTACACAACAACAACATATAGACGGGTCAGATCTCTCTGACCATACAGCACATTTTACCATGTTGGTTTCACATCGGATAAGTCCTCCCAGACTACAGATTCTGAAATAGGTTCATTAGTTTCCTGCCCTAAAATAGGATAGGTAATATGTTTCATTGTTCTCAACACTTGATCTGTCCTTCCTAACCCTTGCTGGAGTTTATGTATATTGTTTGTCCCTAGACCCTGAACTAGGGCGGGGGGTCTAGAGCAAATCCTTACTTGTTTGTAAGGCTAGATTTCGATATGGCAGTATCAAATCACTCGAAACATTAAACAATATTCAAAATATACAAAGAAATAATTTCAATCTTACCAGATTATGAATAAAGAACACAGAAATGCTAGCAAAACTCAGCTGAGCTGCTGGCTATAGTATGGCGTCCCTGAACTTATTTCAATTTATTTCATTTGGAAATCACCACACTTGAAATTTACTGTGTCTATCACTGGACAACTATTGAGGAATGGCAAAAAAGCTCGTCTGAGCGCGGATAATATGATTGTCTGTGGCCAATCAATGCCTTGGTTTTTTTAAATTCAAATTTCCTACACTAAAGTCATTTCAGTCATGCTTCAGTCAAGTATGGATTTTTATCTGTTAGTCTGTCCGTCTCTACTTGCGTTTTCACAAAACGTACTTGGTTTTTGAACCAACCTATTCATCCCCTCTACAATTTTTGTCTGTAAAGTTATTTTTAGCCACAGCTTCCACCAATTCCCCTTCTCTTTCATTCTAACTAGATTTGGACACTTGAGTCTTCAAGGTCGCGATTTTTGTGCAAATAGTGACATGTTTGATTCAATGCAGTCTTTCGCTGATGTGAACAACACAGTCTTTTGTCAATGTCTTCATTATTATCTATCCGTCTGTATAAATAAAAGCATATTATTTCACTGCTCAGAATGGGCCATCCGGCCAGCTAATTTTTATATTCCTAACATTAATATTAAGAAAAAGTTACTTTTTAAATTTTGTAATATTTCAAGCATCTGCGTTGTAATGCTTTTGCCGCTGAATTCAAATAAAGGGCTTGGTATCGCATAAGCGTCCCTTTCCGTACCTCGCGTCAATTTGGGGACGTGAATCTTCTCTTCCACCTCCCCCCCCCCCCCCCCCCCCCCCCCCAATTGCGTCTCCTTAGCCTTGCTAGTCTCACGCAATTTTTTCAGTCATATTTTTTTTTTCCTTTTGATCCGCCGTTCTCATCCCGTTCAAATGGTAACCGTTTTGACTTCCCATCTAGCAAGTCAATTTTTATGGAGGGTGATGACCCGCGGTCAGGGCGATCATGTACTATCAGCAGCCTACGCATTTTGTTTTTATCCTTACATGTTATCTTTGGAGGTATTTTAACGTTGTATCTCTGTTAATTTTACGACAGTGTTATATATATATATATATATATATATATATATATATATATATATATATATATATATATATATATATATATACATATATATATATATATATATATATATATGTGTGTATGTGAACTCCGCCTAGGCCGGTCCCAAGCATGGCGGAATAAGGAGGAGGGCGGTTTGCTTGGAGGCCGTAAGGAGGCAACCCCTCCACCATGCGAAGGCACAACAGGCCAATCAGCTGTTTGCTTTAAATCCTGATTACGCGAACTAAAAGAGAGATAACCGGACTGGTTCTGAAGGCGACGAACTGCAACGGACTACGGACTACGACTAATAGAACTTGGAACACAAGAAGTATAAATGGGAAAGAAGAGGAGCTGGTGGAACAGATGAGGAAAGCAAAACTAGAAATCCTGGCTATAACGGAAACAAAGAAAAAGGGACAAGAAGTCATGGATCTCGATGGCAACACGCTGCTCTACAGTGGTGTACCCACATCTGAAAGAGCTAAAGGGGGCGTAGGTTGCATTGTGGCCAAAAACCAAAAAAGATCAAGGGATGGAACTTTGTCTCGGAGCGCATTATGGTTGTAAAACTAAAAGAAGGAGAAACCATAATCAACCTGGTCATAGTGTATGGGCCAAATGGGGATGAAAGAGTAGAGATCAAGGAGGAACCCTTCGAGCTGCTTCAAAGGACAGCGGATGACTGCCTAGATGAAATTATCATGCTCGGAGATTTCAATGCCAGAGTTGGAAATGACCATGCTAGATGGGGTTGATTTATCGGAAGATATGGAGAAGATACTCCTAATGACAATGGAAAGCGTCTCCTTAGATTCTGCAGTGAGCTGAATCTGACCATTACAAACACAAAGTTCCCCCATAAGTGCATACATTAGATGTGAACCAACAAAGAATGAGAAGTCAGTGATCGACTATGCCATTGTTAGGAGTAGCTCATTCAAATATTTCCGGGATGCTAGAGTCTGGAGGGGGCCAGAGATTGGAAGTAATCACTACCTGCTTACAATCAAAAGAACAACTGAAAGAGTTGCTCAGCCTAGGAACTGCCCAACATCACACAAGAAACCAAGTAAACGAACGGGAGAAATGAGCATTAAGACCTACAAGCTGAGAGAGCCAGAAATTAAGACCAGATATCAGGGGCTTATTGCTACAGCGGTGAGAAACACAGAAGAACAACCTGATGACTTGGAACCCCTCTGGCTTAAATTCAAGGACATCATAAAGACAGCTGCTGCAGAAGCATGTGGTGAAGTCCGACTTGGGAACAAGAGAAAGAGGACACCTTGGTGGACAGAGGAAGTCAAAGAGAAAATAAGAGAGAAGAAAATGGCATGGAAACAATACTTAGGAGCTAAAAACACAGCAGGACAAATAGAAAAATATAGAGATTATGTGATTCTCAGAACAGAAGAGAAGAACAAGGTGCTAGCAGCAAAACAGAAGTCCTGGTAAGAATTTGGAGAAAAGCTAGAAAAAGATGCGCAAGAAAACCAGAAATTGTTCTATAAGACCCTTAAGAACATTAGGAAGGAAAAACAATGCCCTCGCAAATTTATAAAGGACAAGCAAGGGAAATTGCTTACTGCCCCGAATGAAGTAATGGAAAGATGGAAAGAATATTTCTCAGAACTTCTTGATGGTGAGCAAGGTCAAGCATCAGAAACGATAACCACTAGCACAGAAGAGGAAACCAATGGTGATGAAAATGACATAGATATGGAAGAACTGAAGGCAGCACTGTAGAAAATCAAGATGGGCAAAGCAGCAGGGCATGATGGTATAACACCAGAAATGGTTACGTACATGGGAGCATCAGGCGACCTATTACTCTTAAGGGTCCTGCAGGCAGCGTGGTGCAACAATACCATACCAAAGGATTTTGAGATTGCCATCATAACACCAATTTTCAAAAAGGGTGACAATCGACAATGTGGAAACCATAGAGGCATATCCCTTCTCAGTGTCCCTGGTAACATCTACTCTAGAATCCTAGAGCAGAGACTACGACGCCTAGCTGAGCCACAATTGGATGAGGTCCAGTGCGGATTCCGAGCTAACCGAAGTACTCAAGACCCAATCTTCACACTCAGACAGCTGAGTGAAAAGGTCCTTAAGTATAAGAGTGAGATCCATCTTTGTTTCATAAATCCGGAAAAGGCATTTGACAGGGTCCCTTGGAGCGAGCTTTGGGACTGTTTGGCAAGGAAGAACATTCCAGCACCTCTGATTCATGCTATACAGAGCTTCTACAAGTCTTGCAGAAATTATGTGAGGACAGCAAACTATAAGTCAGAAGAGTTCAGGACCATCACTGGTGTAAGACAAGGTGATATTCTGTCACCTTATCTTTTCATACTCCTCATTGACGATGTCATCAAGGCATGTAAGGAGAGAAAAAGAAAGCATTCAGTGGGGTACTGGAAGATGGGACAGGTCTGTATTTCAGAGCTGGCATTTGCTGATGATGTTGCCCTGATTACTAAATCAGAGGTGCATCTTCAATCTAACCTGCAAGTCTGGAAGTAAGAGCTGGAGAAGAGAGGGATGGTCATAAGCAGCTCTAAAACAAAATCCATGGTGATATCACGAGAAGAAAGAAGACATCAGATTAAGCTGGGAGAACAGGTCCTGGCGCAGGTCGACCACACTTTAAATACCTCGGAGCTATTATAGACCGAAAGGGAGGCATCAAAGAAGAGTGGGCCACTCGAAAAGCAGCAGCTGGGAAACTTTTTCAGGCCATAAATCAAGGGTTCCTTAGCAAGAGAGAGGTTGGTAAGAGATGGTTGTATACCGCTCCACCTATGTTCCAGTCTTGAGATATGGATGCGAGTCATTGGCAATGACTACAACCCACAAAAGCCAGATCCAAACCTCAGAAATGAGGTATTTGAGGAAGGTGGTTGAAGTAAGAAGAAGAGACATGGTCCGCAACCAGACGATACGTCAAGGCCTAAAATCCCACCCCCTGCAGACCCAAGTAGAACAGTCACAACTAAGTTGGTTTGACCATGTCTACAGAATGGGAGAAGATCGGCTCCACGACAACCATGGGAAACAAAGAGCCAGGGATCCAGACCCCCAGGACGACCCAGAGTCCGCTGGGAGGACACCATTAGACAATCTTTGAAGGACCGAGGACTAGAATGGAACCAGGCCAGGAGGAAGACAGCCGATAGGATAGTCTGGCGCTCTCTCTTCCAAACCTCTACACCTCACGGTAGAAGTGGAACGACTAAGTAAGTAGTATATATCTATGCATCAGTTTTCTTGCAATCGTTGTTTCTGTGACAAATGTGTGTTTTTATACATTCCTGCTCACGAACTCAGGCAAAAAAGGACGTAACTCTCATGGAAAAGACAGGTGAAGATGGCATATAACCGAGAGAAAGAAAATAATAATAAAAGATTAAGAGATAACGTGAGATTGGCAGTAGAAAACAAAAGGAAGGAGAAGAAAAAGCGGGAGTAGGTATAAAAGCTTTATGTATGTAAGAGCAATGGACAGACAATATACTGTATTCTAAATTTGGGGAGTGAATGAGCGAAATGCAGAGAAGAAAGAAAAAGAGACAATTATAAGAATAACAGAAGAGAAACATCGGCAAAGGAGTATTAAAGACATAATTATGTTAAGGACAGGCTCCAAAAACATATTTGTACTTCATTATACCATATTAATATTTCTGATTCAACATGACATCCAGCAGCGCTTTTTCATCAACACTCGTTAGCAAAAATTTAACTCTAGTTATTACACATTTCTTTGGTGTGAATAACAGAGTCATTTGTATAGGGACTTTTTTTATTTTTTTTTATTTTTGGCACATGGTTCCTAATGAAGACCTTAAGGGCTATCGGAGCTGTTAGGGCCAGACTGCAATGATTGCTAGCCGTGACGAGGTTGTCCGAGGGCTGAAGTATCTAAGAAAAATTGATTTGAAGATGTCATTGTCAACAGCTCGTTACGTTCTTCACGACCCGAGGAGAAAGTTTGTTCCAGCCCTATGTCACATGAAATTAAGTTGGCGTTAACACAATGTCCCTTCTTGCGGAGAGTTTTGGCTAGATCCTGATTACATTGATGATGATAATCAAATATCGTCTGCTGGGGCTCGAGGACTGGTTGTAATGGATCGTATGTTGCTGCTTTTGTCCACTTTTGTTAAAGTGGTATATTCTGACAGTTTACATCCTACTTTTTTCGAATTAGGTGGTTATTGTCGTCTTCTTTGTCGCCAAACTGTCCTACATATGACTGACAATTTGAATTTTAAGATGGTTAGAATTTGTAACACTCAATTAGAAGCATAATTTATTTTATTAGCAAACAAACGTTTAGTGGTGTCAGTATGTTCCTCCAATGGAGTCGAAATTCTTGGAAGACATTTTCGTTTGTCTTCACCATATGGGTACGTGTCTGTCAGTCAGATTTTTGATGTGTTGAACAGACAATATTTTATTTGGTAAAATGGCATGGCTCTTGATACGGTGATAATATGTTGTCCCACGTTAATTTATTCCATTGTTTCTCCATCTAATTGTTATTGGTCCCCTGTCATTGTGTTGGGCTTCTACTTCCATGAAATGCTTTCAATACTTTTTGTATTTACATATTTAAGGCGTTTATTCTGTCTTCCAACTTCGTTCGGAGTGGCCGTGCTACCAAATAATTTTGTGCATACGATATAAGAAACGCTTTTATTGTTGCAACATTTACGGTAATTATTATTCATATTTAGACAATCTTTGAAGGACAGAGGACTAGAATGGAACCAGGCCAGGAGGAAGACAGCCGATAGAATAGTCTGGCGCTCTCTCTTCCAAACCTCTACACCTCACGGTAGAAGGGGAACGACTAAGTAAGTAAGTAAGTATTATTCACATTTTTTGTTCCTGCTTCCTCATTAAAAAAAAAAAAATTATTAGCGACGATCCTAGCATTTTCATATTTAATTTTATGTTTGGCTATTTACTTATATTAGGAGCCGCGGTAGCATAGTGGTTAGTGCACTGGCTTCCTAGCTCAGTGGTCTATGGTTCGATCCCCAGATGAGGTGGGATTTTTTAAATCCGTAAACGGCTCCTGGGACGACCCAGCACCAAATGGGTACCAGAGCAACTCTGGGAAGGTTAAGGCGGCCGGCGTGATGCTGACCACATCACCCCTAGTGTGCCGACGGTCAAGAAAATATGGGCCTAACACCATATTCCCAATATGCCTCAATGGGCGTGTAACGGGATCCTTTACCTTTTTTTTTTATTTACTTATATGCTTTACTTAGATCTGTTAAGACGAACCTTTATTCGCGTTCTTATGTCACAAAACGTCTTGTGCATTTACATTTGGCGCCCTTTTCTCTCTCCCCCATCGTCCTATTAGTTGACATATTTTACGCTCTGTGACGATACGGTTGTGCGATCTCACGTCCACTCCGGCAGTATCAGTATTTCTTCACTTTTCTCTTCCTCTCACTCATCGCTTTTATTTGACATACGTTTTGCCATTTCATTCATTATTTTACTCTCCATGCTGAATCTAGTAGGTTGAAGTCTCTAACACTCTACTCCTCTACGGAAGTATCTGCTTCACACGCAGAATTTGTTACGTTCTGAAAGGTACACGCGATAATACCAGGTAATTATACCGGTCGTACGCTTATCTATTCTCTCAGTCTGACCACATTATGAAACTTGTCGGTCCATCATTTGACCCCAGTGAAAAGCTGTTGACCATGTTGACACAAGCTTGTATTGTGCGTACGATGAAATAAGACAACATTGTCTGACCAGACATCTGTCTGGCGGAGGCACGCAGATAAAGGCGATAATTGAATAACGTGTCGGGGTAGACATCTTGGCGGAAGACATTACGCCAAGAAAACATGGTCACAATATTGTGGGAGGCATATAGGTGCAGCCGGAACTATATTACATCTTATTATAAAGAGGTCACGCGTGGAATTTTAAATTTAATATTAAAACAAGCGATGGGATATTGTTGCAGGGGCGGCCACCAGATTTACAGGCGGTTCGGTAAAATTAGCCCAACGGATTGTTGAGAGCTTGATAGTCAATCGTGTAATCTGGGTTTACAGTTCATCTTCTTTAGAGCTTCGTGCCTTTGATGTTAAGTACGCGAATGTGGGTTTAAATTACCTTGAGACCATGATAATGATGATTGAATTCCCAAATGTTCATAGACTGGATAAGTCATGGCTAGAGTCCAAACAAACAATTTATTATACATTCTGTAAACATCGTACGTTGATCATGAATTACATCACAAATATAAATTAGAATCCTATGTTGAATTAGCTATCTTGCATATCAGTCCTTTGTCTCGTAATCTGAATTACTGTAGGCAGAACGACATAACTATATGCACGCGTGGTTGGAAAATCCAACGACCGACAGTGAGATTATGCGTCTGGCACTAGTATAACTAAAACGGACTGTTAATTCATCTCGACAAGGTTTAGTCAATTACTAACCTGTAACTTCATCTTTCTTCATCATAACAGTGGACTGACCCATGTCCATGAGAAAATACAATATAACCGTGTGGCCTTCCATGCCCGACACTATAAGAATATAAAGACACGTCTTCTCCGTTTGACGGTCATTTGAAAAAGGGTCCCGTCTCTTGGTCACCGTGCGTGACTACCAACGCTGAAACGTCACAGCGTTCACTAGGCTAATAATACTTTTTACATTACATTAAACGTTGTAACCCCTAAAATCGCATGCTGCTAACCTCTAGCAGACAATGCCAATTAATCTACCGTAACAATTCCCTGTCCACCGGGGGAAAAAAAATCTATTAGATAGATTTTTTTTTCAAAAACCTATCTGAATGAATATCAAAAAATTTAACAATATCAAAAAATTTAACCAAAAATGCGGCATATGGCCTACGATGTTCTGTCTAGAACAGACGTCGTGGTCATGTCGACTAACTAACAGTCATCTAATATATTAATGATCATATTATACATAAATGTTATACATAAATTTTATATGAACTAAAAGAGAATGGCTAATGTTGATATCTAATTAAATAATTAATTAACTTAAAATATGTCGCAATGAAATGTCACGTCAGACTAATCTAAAGAGTTAAAATTAAACTAATTAATTATATTGAGTGTGGAATAAGAATAAAGTTGTTGAAAATCTAATGTAAGAAAAATGAAAGGATATGTTAAAGAGAGAAATAAATAAATAAAGAATAAAGTAGAGAAAAAAGTAATGTATAAATTTAACTTAGTTATGTGTGTTGTACATTAATTAAGTTTAGTATTAAGTTGTTAATACCTATCTAAATTAACCAATTTAAACAATAATGTAGTATGTGATGTATCCACATAATTATTAACTATATAATATAACAGTTACATACAATAACATTATCTAAGAATCATGTGAGTTCTTATTTTTTTTTCCTCTTTAATTTTTTTCCAAATTTCATTTTTTTTTCTCAATATTTATCTCACTTTCATTTTAATTTCCATTATTTTAACGACTTAATTAAAATTAATTAAAGTTGGATAAGATGATCCATACGTGGGCTTGATCCTTGTGAATTCCAATTAACAAACAAATGTTTAAGTGTTTCAGTTCATAAGTATCGACGTTATTGACAATAGTTCATGTCGCATACTGAGTTACTTTGATAGTGTTTTCTATTATGTTCACTTGATGCACGGAAATGTGTCCAATAGTTTTATCATTAAAGGATATCAAGCAAAGTCCTGGCGTAAATACGAACATAGAGTCAATTGATTTCATTCATTTCGTATATAAAGTCTTTAGTAAGCAGATACTTGTATTGTAGGCAATAGTTCATGTCTATATGGAACAGCCATTATAGTGCTATTTATTTTGAGTAAGTATCTGCGACGTTAATATAGTTCAGGACTCGACATCAGTAGGATTTCGAGATAGAGTATCTGCCAAGACGTTATCTGCTCCTGTGATGTACTCGATTGAGAAGTCGAAAGGTTGAAGGAGAATAGCGAATCTGGTGAGCTTTGGACTTTTATGATTCGCCCGTCGTAGTGATGCTACGGCTTTCTGGTCTGTCTGTACTACGAACGGGGCTCCCAGCAGGAACTTTTCCAACTTCGTTATTGCCCACACCATTGCTAAAAGTTCGCGGTCGACAGTGGAGTATTTGACTTCTGGTGGTTTCAGTTTCCGTGAGACGTACAAGTTTGGATGGAGGATGTCGTCATGATATTGGAGCAAACATGCGCCAATTCCGTAGTTACTCTCATCTATAAGGAGTATAAACTTTTTGGAAGCATCAGGTAGTCTCAAAATAGGTGGGTTTGAAAAAATGTCAATAATTCACCGAAATATTCTATTAAACTTACCAGTCCATGTCACCTTCTTTGGCATGTCTTATTTTAACCAAGATGACAAATGAACTTATGCTGCATTGGGCTGAGCATAGTTAAAACATTTAACCACCTTACTGTCTCTTGTAGGCATGGTAAAAACAAATAAGACAGAAAACGTGTACAAATTTAAAGATGTTAAGAATAAAAAATGTTTTTCGAGAAGAAAAAATCAATAAATCAATCTATATTAGGATAGATGATTAAGAAAGATAAGAAATGATGACTGACAATGCTGAGTCATCAAGAAAATAAAACACAAGTATGAAAGTAAACCATTATCTGCGTAACGCAGAATCAGGTACTAATTGTAACTTTAGATAACGGTGATGAAAATAAACACCATTATCACGCTCGATAACCCAACGAGCGTCTCGATTGTTACGAAATGTAACCATCGCCTGTCTATTCTGCCCATTGCATGATGGCAGAAGACGAACAAACTTAACGTTTGCTGTATAATCAAAAAAATTTCTAAGTGCCTGCCAGGTAGTATCCTGTGGCAGATTTCGCACTAACACTGTGCGAGAATACGCACTTTTCCCAATATATATAGTATCATTGTCATGAAATAGTGGACAATGATGATATGTATTCTTTGTCAAAGAATTAACCTTCCCTTTCAACATCGACACTGTCTTTTTATTAGATGATGTATCATCCTGACTGGACTGAGGATGACACCTATTATTACCAAAGGTATTAAGTTTCCTACATGTCGTAGACATGTCTTTGCTGGGCAAAGTAAAAACTTTTTCATCATAATTATTTGTGTTAACTTTATGTTTCCTTTTAAGTCCAGCATTATTCTTTAACCTATTATTCTTCCTCGTAATGTTTTTGTCAATGTTGACAACGTCAACAGTTTTATTAGGATCAGTTATATCCTTAGTATGTTGTCCAATAGATCTATAATCCTCATCAATTTCCAGGATAGTACTCAGAGTGAAGTTGGAAACTGCTGTGCCACATGTATTCATGTTGTTGGCACGAAGTGTAGCCATAGCAACAACAGCGTTAGCGTTGCTAAAAGAATGCAAATTTTTTTTCTCCCAATCATTAATTTCTTTAGGAGTGCAATCTTTACTCCCATGTATGCGTCCTAATGTAAGATCAGCTGATGGATTCTGTAACATGCACACCTTGACATTACCTGAAAAAAAATGGTGTATTAACATGTACTATGGCAGTGGGGTAGTACTCAATAGTACCCCCGAAGGTCATGCAACGGACATAGTCCCCTGTTGCACAGCTAGGATGTACCAGAGACTGCCGAACTCCAATGGTTGTTGATCCAAAGTCTTTTAACACTGAGACCACCGTACCATTGACTAATCCTCTATGGAACATCAGGGTGCCCTTGCCATCGTTCGCTGAAAGACCAACTGCTGTATGAAGGTGTCCACAATTCAGCACCGTTTCTTTGGCCTTCTGAAAAATAGTATTACAATCTTGGCAACTATTTGCCACATTAAAGTTAACAGCACAACATGCAGACGAAGATTGTGACTGATTATTATTATCAGAAACACTAGGGGTCGTACCATCCGTGAGTGCCGCCCCTGCATTGTGATCAAACTGTGATGGTCTTCGTGACTGAGACCGATGACGAGAATAATCATTTGAATTATCCCGTTGTCCTCTATTGTAACTGTTATCTCGATGTCTCGAGTTATAATTATCGCTGTTGTTCCAATTGTTACCATTATTATAATTATATGAACGATTATAACTTGAGTTACGTGGATTACTGTTGTATCTGGACTGAGGTGAATAATTTCTGTTTTGTGGTCTTCCTCTATTAAAGTTATTTTTAAAGCTATTACGTCCCTTATGAAAATTAATGTCATAGTTTCCCTTGAACCTACCTCTGTCCACACTGTGTGTTCTAGGTTTGTTATTACTATGATATGCCATATTGGAGGCTACAGGAAGAGGTTCTCTTATTAACGAGCCAGAAATGTTAGCATTCGGATGAGCGGTGCAGTAATTTAAAGAAATTTTTTCTAACTCATCAATAGTTTCTGGTTTCCGTTCTTGCAGATAAGCAAAGAACGGTGGGCTGACAGAAGATAACACTTTATCCCTCAATAACAAATCGACTAACTTGTCGTAAGATTTGTTGACACCTGCTAGTTCAACCCATCTGTTAAAAGTATTGCGTATGTTAGCAATAAAACCTGTAAAGTCTTTATTATTATCTGGCAACAAACTTTTGAAACGTAATCTACATGCCTCTTCGTTCAAATGGAACCGACGTAATAACAAAGTCTTAATGGCCTCATAGTCTGTGGCTAATGTCGGATCAATATTTTGTGCTGCACTTGCAGGTTCGCCATCCAGAAATTCCTTGAGTTTAAGTGCCCATGCTGTTTTGTCAAGGTTATTGACCTTACATATATCCTCAAAGCGCGCCAGCCATGATGACAAATCGTCCACGTGTAACTTGAACGGTGGTAGCTTAAAGTAATAATTGCCCTTAAGTCGGTTGGAAGAAGATCCCGATTGAGCATTATCATTTTGGCTTGCTGCAGCACCCTGCGAATTAAGTTTTGCTGTTTCCAATTTAAGCCGTTGCAATTCCATTTCTTGCTGCAGTATGATTTCCTGTCGTTTCAATTTATTCTCTTCTTCAATTCGTAGGATTTCATCTCTTGCCATCTTTCTTTCTTCTTCTTGTCTTAATTCTTCTTTCTCTGCCTTAGCAATAGCTTTCTTTTCAGCCTCTTTTCTTTCAAGTTCTTCCATCTCTCCCTTATATTTTGCAAGTTGTTGTTCCGCAAATTCCAGGAGTGCATCTCCCTTTTTGTTACAATCTTTTCCAATTTTAATGAAATGATCCAAGGTAAGCATTCTTGAAGTTGATTTATTTAAGTATTCAATTACTTATGTCTAGTAATCACAACTAGAATCTATGTCGATAATTCTAATTACTCAACGAATGAATAATCAATATAAGAAATTGCAATATTCCTGTACTGTTATTTATAAGTTCCACAAATTTATAATATTTTGTAAAAATATTATATATATATATATATCAACTAATATCTATCATAAATAGTTATGATAGTTAGTTATATAAGGTGCTGAAATTATATCATGCACTTAATATTAGTATTCAATAATTATGGGTATTATCCCTAAACAATTAGGTTATTTAATCTTAATAGTGATTAAGTTTACACTGTAGTAATGAGAAAATGTACTAATTAACATTTAATATGTCTTAATATGTTATAAAGTTATAATAATTAATCATGGTATATTATGCCATAATCATGAGCTATAAAGTGCATTGCCCATTTCTTGGATCACCACTGCAAATAGGTGCAAAGTCCCTAATTCCTCCTTAAAACTCATAAAAATTTAATCATATTCATCTACACTATTATTAATGAATAAATTATAGCATTAATATTAAATTATAAAAGGATGAAATGAAGACAAACAATACAATGTGTTAACCAAGGATTACAGAACAGTATTACCATACGACAAGACATTTTCACAATAAAAAAATGCATTTATAACTAAGTGGTATAAAACGGAAGTGAGAGATTAAGAATGAACTGAATAGAAAACTAACCTGCGTACACAAAAATTAGTGACGTATACATGGACTCATGTACGGTTGTACAAAAAATATAAACTGAATGATAGTAAGGTCAGAAAAAACACGATAGGTTACAAACATTGTTACAAAACTGAATAAAAATTAGAACTAAATACACTAGAATACCCCAGTTATAACATGACTAGACACCTAACATATAAGGTGAATTAATGCAAGTCCGAACGAAACAATCACCGGTAATGTCTTCGACGCGTTCTTCGCGAAATGCGATTAATTCACAGCCCTAAGAACAATTAAAAATCAGTTCGTGGCATCCAAGGAGCCATAGAATTGATTTCAATCCGCCGCCCATCCATACCCACGAATAAGGGACAACATCAACGGAAAAAACAGATATAACATAGATATATAATAAATAGAGAGGACATGCCTGCACAGCGAAATGGACTTAGTATTATGCTTTATGAAGGACAATCGTCCTAAGTCTAAACTTATCTTTAAAAGGCTCCGGCGATGTCAAGTTCATCAACGGACTAGATCAATGCCTAGTACTGTTTGCTCTTGATTGGTTGATAACCGTATTCAATCGTCTGGTCTTCTTGATCATGTAAATCTTCATCAAACTTGGAATGCGTTGACGGTTGTACTTTCAGAGCGCGGCATCTACGCATGATGTAGTGACGTCAGATTGGCATTTCGTAGTCATGCGTTGAACGTCGTTTTTATGCATCATGTGACTTTCTTGTAATGGTAAACAGTTTGTAAAAGTATGTAAACAAGAAAAACTTTCCTTTTTTCTTTCGTTCAGCGATGGCCAACTAATTCTTTCTTTCGTTCCCCACACTGGCCACCAGTTGTTGCAGGGGCGGCCACCAGTTTTTACAGGCGGTTCGGTAAAATTAGCCCAACGGATTGTTGAGAGCTTGATAGTCAATCGTGTAATCTGGGTTTACAGTTCATCTTCTTTAGAGCTTCGTGCCTTTGATATTAAATACGCGAATGTGGGTTTAAATTACCTTGAGACCATGATAATGATGATTGAATTCCCAAATGTTCATAGACTGGATAAGTCATGGCTAGAGTCCAAACAAACAATTTATTATACATTCTGTAGACATCGTACGTTGATCATGAATTACATCACAAATATAAATTAGAATCCTATGTTGAATTAGCTATCTTGCATATCAGTCCTTTGTCTCGTAATCTGAATTACTGTAGGCAGAACGACATAACTATATGCACGCGTGGTTGGAAAATCCAACGACCGACAGTGAGATTATGCGTCTGGCACTAGTATAACTAAAACGGACTGTTAATTCATCTCGACAAGGTTTAGTCAATTACTAACCTGTAACTTCATCTTTCTTCATCATAACAGTGGACTGACCCATGTCCATGAGAAAATACAATATAACCGTGTGGCCTTCCATGCCCGACACTATAAGAATATAAAGACACGTCTTCTCCGTTTGACGGTCATTTGAAAAAGGGTCCCGTCTCTTGGTCACCGTGCGTGACTACCAACGCTGAAACGTCACAGCGTTCACTAGGCTAATAATACTTTTTACATTACATTAAACGTTGAAAACCCTAAAATCGCATGCTGCTAACCTCTAGCAGACAATGCCAATTAATCTACCGTAACAGATATTTTGAATTAAAACTTCCTCACTCAAACAGTGCTAGAGAGATTTGATTGGTTTAAAGTGAGAGCCGGAATATACAATGAATTCTATTGGAACATTCGGCGGAAACACCACCTGTGATTTGAACTGAGAATCGAGATATAATCTAATGAACTCAGAAACACAGAACAGACGGCTTTGCAACTTCATACGAGCAACTCCCAACAGCCAGGAAGAGAGGGATCGGACCTAGAATTCCTATATAAAAACTGACAGATCGACAGTATTTGGGGAACTCTGAAACCCTAAGAGTAAACCCACATATTTAAATACACAGACTGTTAAAATTCAGGACCAGGACTTTATAAATACAAGACTTGAAACCTAGGAATTGGATCATCAGTCATAAGAGAAATAATATTCCAGACCAAGTGTATTGCAGAACACCTGTCGAAGAGTAATTACTAGTTTCACAGGACAAGTGTATCACAGAACACCGACAAAAGAGGAATTTCTCAGACGAAATTGATTCGAGAGCATATGCACCGAAATTGCTCGCGTCCATTTCAAAACCTGTGCAAGGAAGATTAAGTATTCCCAAAAATGTGGGATAAGTTGTGAACATTTCTATTAGAAACGTGAATTTTACATGTTTTCTTGCTAGTGGATATATATGAGGCTGGCAACCTCAACATATGAAAATAGTATATTCATGAACCACTACAGCAAGAACTGGTGATTGTTTCTGATTAGTCGTGCGGCAAACCCTACAGCAGAGTGACCCCAGACTCCGACTGGAGCAGCGATGAGTGACGACTACATCATATGTGCCTCCAGTGTAACATATTATCTTGTGAGATGTATGTACCTTTTTTAATTGTCATTCAGACAAATCATTATTCACGCACTCCAGACGCAATTTCATAGTTAACACCCAGAAGGATATGAGTGAATTTTCATCATATTTCCTGAGTACACTGTGTGCTCGAAAATTTAATTCTTCTGAGAGATTAACATTGGTGGGTGGCGCAAAACAATGGGCCTGTTAGTTTGTGGCGAACAAATGTACTTAGCAGGCATTTGTTTCTTTCTATTTGTCTAAAGTTTATGGTTACAAGCCATCAGACGATTTGTGGTACTAACGCCGCTAGTGTGAGATAAAAGCATCCACCATAACCGACTACAGTGGAAGAGAGTGTGGCGAAGTCTTTCGTCATCACAGAATTGATGAACCACAGCTGCAGGACTCACTCATACAAGCTAAGTGCTAACTAAAAGGCGCCAGCAAAAATAACATTTCAGTTAAACTTTAAGTATAAAGTTAAAATTCCACCTACGTCTCAATGACGAGAACTTTATATGTATCAAAATTCCACTAATCTTTCCATATTTATTTTAACATGTTAAAGACTATTTCACTATAAAATGTGTTATCTGTTGTTTTAAAACTAAACAATAACAGTTGTTTCAGTTATATGTATGAAAGCAAACGTATGAGCCAGAATATTTGATCTATATATAAATACTTAGACATGTATTTACACTAAAGAGAGCTCTAACTTATAAGACGGATTTCGTTGGATGACACCAACTGTTGGCTTGAACGGGCTAAACCATTGCTTAAAACCTTCAAAAGGTGACGGACCAAATATAATGCGTTAACAATAGTTCAGCACAATGCAACATTGTTCGTGACTTCTGGAAATATTTTGTGAAGGCTACCTTCATGTAGAAGTATTATTAACCTTCTATCTCCATCTCTGCCAAGAGTAATCTTGCGCGCTGGTAGATTACTTTGGACGCCAATATTAAATGCTCTTGAGTTTTGGTCACTGTTGGACCACTACCACAAAGCAGGAGAGGCAATCCGTGACATGCACTTACATTTTGTGCTCTGAGCCGCTCCCATGTGTATTTACGTTTCACCAGATGAGCTGCAGTATTATCGAGGCTAATTAGACAGGTGAGCGGATAATACGTTTATCACTTTAGTCGCCCAGCCACCATTGATAGAAACGATCTTAATTGACACAAGGTGGTAGCACACGATAGATGAAAAGAAAGCCATATTGTCTGTCTGAGACATCCGTCTGGCGGATGCACGAAAACACAGGTGATTATACATAATCGCTTCCGCTGGTCCATCTTTGTATCAATGTTACCGATAATCTGTCTGGGGAGACAATAATGATGGGAAAGCATCTAGACAGGAAATAAGTTCACATTTTGTTAGTGAGTTTGCATAAAGATGCAATCGGAAGTATTACCGCCTTATTAGAAAGAGGTCACGCGTTGGAATTTTAAAATTTGATATTTTAAAATACGCGGGGACAATTAAATTAAACTTCCCAACCATTTAATTCTAAAGAGCTTACCATTGGCTTAATTTGAGAGCCGGAATAGATTTTGACTTTCATTGGCCAATCCGTCGGAAATACAATCTGGGATTTGAACTGAGAAATGGAAATATAATCAAGCTAAATCGGAGTTACAGATCAGACTGCATCGCTATGTCAAATTAGATACTCCCGGGAGCCAGAGAGAGACATCGGACTAAGAATTCCAAAATTATAAGTAACAGATTGAAGTATTTGGGCAACTTTGAAAATTAAAAGTAAACCCGCATTTTAAAATACAAAGACTGGATATCTAAGGAATCCGATCACCCGTCATTACAGGAATACTAAAATTTCCCAAACCAAGTGATTCGAAAGCATCTAACCTAAGTTTCTGTGTCTATTCTACACTGTGCCAGGAGATTGTGTTCCCAAAAGTTACTTTGAGCTATCAGACTGTTCGTGGAACGAAGCTATCAGACTGTTCATGGTACGAAGCTGCAAGATTAAAGTTTCGACGCCACTAGTTGTGAGTTAAAAGCAGGGAATCAGCACTAACCACCTAAATTGGACAAGTTGTGTGAAGAAGTGCCATCATCACAAAAGAATTGACGAAACCACGGCTGCAGGACTCACTTATACCAGCTAAGTTTATTAAGGAAACAGCAAAAGGACAATAGTTTTTATCAATCCTCAACCCAAGTCTCAGTGAAGACAATTTTAATTACATCTAAAATTCACCTTCATTCTATCGCTATTTTACCCAGTTAAAACTAATTGATTATTAAATTTGTTACATGTTATTTTAAAACTAAACAATCATTGTTGATTCAGTTATTATAGGAATGAAAGCAAACGTATGAGCAAGAGTCATAATTATATATATATACATCACATATTTTTACAGCTATAGAGCAAATACTTATAAAAGAATTTCGCTGAATTTACACCAGCTTAGGGCTTGAACGGACTAAAACCATTGCTTAATTCTTCACAAAAGGCGACGGATCAGATATAAGTTAATAATGCTCTGCCCTATGCAGCATTGTTTTTGACTTCTGAAAACATCTTGTGAACTCTCCCTTGAGATAGAAGCGTCATTACCCTTCTATCAACAACTCTGCCAAGAGAAATCTTGTGCGAAGGTAGACACCTTTGAAGACCTATATTAGATACTCTTGAGTGTTGGCTACTGGTGGACCATTACTGCAGAGCTAAGGGGAGGCAATCCGTGACAACTAAACTGATGAATTTAGCTCTTTAATGCGTTAAGAAAAGCTTGAAGATCTAGACTTGGCTCTTCTGTCCCATAGCCGCAATCACATGCAAGACAAAATGAAGATACTCAATGAGAGGTCACATCAAGTGAGTCTGAAAATACACAGGGAAAAGACAAAGACAATGGGAATAAACACAAGAAATGATAACAAGGTTAAACTTGGAGAAAAACTCCACTACACGATGTACGAGTATTATCATACACATATCTTGGCTAAAATATAGACAGAAATGGAGGGACAGACAATGATAGCAAAATAACAATTGAAAAAGCAAGAGGAGCTTTCATTGCACTGGGAAACATATGGAGACAAAGTGTTATGACAATGTTACCAATGTGGAACTGATAACATAAATCAGACATGTACCAGTGGAACAAGAGATGAGATAAAGACGCTGTCAATGGATAGGACAAACACTGAGGATACATCATGATAACATTTCAATGCAATCCCAATTCTGGAATCCCCAGGGAAAAAAAGGCAGAGGTAGACCAAGAAACACAAAGTGAAGAGAGCTGGAGACAGAGGTGAAAATGACGAGGTAGGCGTGGAAAAAACCTTGAGCTAATGACACGTGACAGGAGGATTTGGGATGTATATGTTGAAGACATGTGCTCATTGGGGAGCTAAAGGATGGATTGATATTATCAATGGACAATTTGTTATGTAGGACTTTTACCAACTGTAGTCGTGTATTTTAACCCCGTCTTTGCCAGCCTCTCTTATTCTGGGGATTGCAGAACAAGGATTACTGTGCAATACAAATGAACAAGTTTCCTCTTTGTGGCCTATTTATTGTAAGCGTCTTCTTATCAAGTCCTACTCTATTTACGCTTCACTGGTTCTGGTCATCAATCCCTCTATTCTATGCATGCCCCCATTTGTGAAAGTCTGTAACTTTGTTAGTGGTGGCTTTGTTGTTCTCCATGTTTCAGGCCCATGCTATATGGCTGACTTGATTTTCATGTTTAAGATTCTCATTTTGTGCGTTGACCTTGATTTCTTTTTATTTCTATACATTTCCTGATGGACTGAAATATCGTCATGTGCTCATGTATTACAAGGACGCAAATGGGACAATAAAAAAAGGTAACACTATAACATACCAAGCATGTCGCGAAAAGCGGCTTGGGAGGTGTGACGGTATTGCCGCCCATGCTTTGCAGTAGTGATCCAACAGTGGCCAAAACTCAAGAGTATCTATTATAGGCTTCAATGGAGTCTATCTTTACACAAGATTACTCTTGGCAGAAATGTCGATAGAAGAGTAGTAAAGCTTCTATCACATGGGAGTCTTCATAAGATATTCAGATAAGCGAAAACATTGCTGGCTGTCGCTAAGTACATTAATTCTATAATTTGGCGACACTTTTATGAAGAATTTAGCAATGGTTTATTCTAGCTCGTTAAGCCCCCACCGCTGAGTTAATCAGTGGAATTTATTATTATAATGTATATATAGCTCTGTTTAGAGTGTGTGTTTAGCAACTTTGACTGAGACAAACATGTAGTACATTGAAAAGATTAAGTCGAAGTTAAATTTGTAACATTACAAATAACAAAATTTAATAATCACTTTATGTTTTAACAGTTGGAAAATAATTTGAATAGTTATGAATCAAGAAAAGTTACTCATCACGTTGGTGATGGTAGTGTGGGGTAATAAAAAGTTCAAGTGGCAGCCTATAGGTTAACTTAGCTGCCAATGATGATTCTAATCCTCCTGATGGGTAGGTTTTCTGTACACTGCTGTCACTCGTCTCTGGTCAAGGTTTGTAGGGTGAAGCTCGTTTCCCAGGAAAGTCTAGGAGAGGCTTCAAAGCTGGTCTGCCGTCTTAATGCGAAAACCGCTTGTCCCTGCTTGTGCCACAAATGGTCTTTTATGCTGGTACCACCAATAAGCCAATCCTGGCTACAGACTTGTCGCACAGATGAATAAAAGAGACGAATCTTTTTCTTACACGTGTCTGGGATTTCTTTTAATTTTACAATAGATTGCCCCTTCTGCGTTCGTGTTTCTTCAGTTTCCTAGTCCCGGTGTTCCTTATTAAAATGTAGAGATTTCATGTGCTTATGTAAGTCTTATCTCCTTCTCCAATAAAAGGTCCGGTTAACAAATAGGAATTATGAATCTAGTTCTTCACTCTGGCTAAGGTCTGATGTTGTCTTGGCAAGCGTGCAATCACAGAGAAATAAAACTGTGAAATTGTCAGCCTATATTCCCTCCAATGATGTTATGAATCTAATCAGAAAGATCCAATTATTTCAAACAGGTCGGGTGTGGCATTTTCCAAATATTTCCTTCACGGAAAATTTTCCAAAAGGTCACGTCTCCCATATATGGTAATATGATGTCTTGCATACACTCTCACCAACACATTTGTAGACTCATATTGTCTAAAATGTAATAAATCCATGATTACTCTTTAACAAGTGACCGGAAGCGATTATATCAATCTTGTCTGTCCACAGGTGTCACACAGTCGGTAATGTTGGTGTAGCAAGGATGACCCGGGAGCGCTTATGTCATAAGTTCCGCCTCGTGCATGGGTTATCATGTGTTTTGCCAGACAAACAAATCTGGTTCTATTCAACACTCCTTGTATAAACACGCCTCGTCGCTTGAAAAAGATGGTCAGACCGATATTGTGATAAAATACTGTCGCTGACCGTCTAATAACCTGGCGTATCTTAACACGTCTTCGTGAAGCGTGAATGCGACACAATACGATAAGAATTACTCCCGTGGCAAATACTGCCATAGGGGAGTGGCGTGTTAGAGACTTCACCATGCTATGTCCAGCATAGAGCAAAATAGTGAAACTAACGAATGAAAAGGCATGCTTTATGCCAAATAAAAGCGATGATTAAGAAAAATGAAGAAAAAGAAAGGATACTGCTGGAGGGCTGAAGGTGTGAGAGATCATACAAAAGAGCATGTTCAGACGTTTTGTCAGAGGAGGGTTGGGCTACCTCATCCTGTAGAACTTTAAGCCACAAAGGTTTAAAATATTACGAAGAATTCGCCCAAATCAAGCATTTCCATGGTCCTCGTTGACTTCTGTATATTCTAATGATCATAAAGTGAACATTGCACATTAGTTACGTCTTTTAATAAATTTTTCGGTGTTCGCAAAGATCAAATATTAAATATCTTTTATTTCTGCTTTATTTCACTTTGTTAAAATATCCTTAAATAAATATATTGAATTTCTAGTCAGAATGAAGCTTATATCTTGTATGGCGGCACAATGGGACAAAAACATCGCTTGACAAATCACAGATTGGCGTGTGGACGGTCGTTCGTTCTATTATCTCTTTCGGGATGACTCGGTGAATGGGTACATCTGCGATTTAGAGATCCGGAGAGATGTGGTGGCAAGTAAAGATATATACAGACCATATGGTGATATCGATAAAATTAAAGCACCAATGACAACAGACATTTTAGATTCTGGCACGAAAGCCGCAAATATTTGTTTTATTCAGGATCAAGCAAGACTGTCTTGTCTTAACTCTTTGACTCCGTATCAGCGCTCACAGTATTGGCCTATTTTTACGCCCGAGCCGAAACAACGTTGGATTCGTTGGTTTTGGCTTGTCAGCAATAAACCTCAGAAATCGGCTCTAGCGTGTATAATTTGGAGAGCAAACAACACGCATAGAGTATTTCCAGCTTTGAAATAAAGCTTCGGTTTTCATCCCTTGGCGTTTTACGATCGTTTTTTTCCCCATTTGGTAGTGTTTTCCAAACTTACAATAATCACGTAACCTTATCAAAATTTACTCTTACTGGCGCACCCCCGTCTCAGGAGAGGATGATTTGTGGGTAGTTTTGATATTACTATTGTATCTATAAAAGCGGGTATATAATATTTGCTATTGATGTGCTAATATATATAGTAAATAATAACAGTTATGCAATACACACCTATTGCAGTCTAAAGGATTGGCCACCCTGCATTTATAAAATGAGATACCTTGAATCTCCTTGATTATAACTGACGCAGGTCCGTATAGGCTCGTGATTATACAACCCTGAATGTAAACTGTTCAAGCCATGTTCATGAAGGATCTAAATCTCAGTCCTCCACTGACTCTTCTGCTCCATTCTTCTCCGTAAATAACACTCATTTACTCAAATAACAACTGAAATCATAAAGTAAAAATCGGCACATAAAAGTAGAATGTACATAATAAGAAATTAATGGCACCATCTCATCGTGTAAAAGGAATTGCCACAGAAACTACAACAACAACAAAACCATTGACTGATCTGTGTAGCCTTCCTGCTAGGTGACCAGCTGCAAAAGTGGCCCCATGCTCCGTAATGAACACTAAGGAAAGTAACGGTAATGATGACTCACACCAAAGTCCATATACATTCTTCTGCTAGTTTATCATTAGCTATAAACCCGCCCCGTTCCTCTATGTACAGTTGTAGTCATCCCCTCCTTCCCCTCTCCCCCCGGTTTCAACTACACGAGTAAAGTTGGAAAAATCCTACTTTAAAAAAATGTCCATCCCTATTATGCAAGACTGGGAAGGTTACTGAGGTGGAAGAATATGTAACGATCAGCGGCTGAAAAAGCGAAATAGGAAAGTGTATGACTACAAAAAAGTTGTAATGACACAGAGAATGGTACGGCTGGTTAACAGGGAATAAATAAGCACATTAATAGATGAAAAAGGATAGAAACTGCTGTTTCAATAATTTCTTACTTTCTGGGAAGGAAATGTCGTGTACAAACCAACCGAAAAAGAGTAACTCATTGATAAGGGTGGATTTGAGCTGAAGTGGTAACTTGCCACCCTTATCGACACCTGGTATTAAAGTGCAAGATGTAGAAGAGAGGAATTACCTTATTTCGGAAAAGCAACCATGAACATATGCCTCCAGGCAGGCTTGAATAATACGGGAAATAGTCTAGTTAGCTAACTAACTCACAAAGACACTGTATTTCCCTCAGAAAATCACAAGACGCAGTTGCGTCTGCTCGCTTCTTAAACCATTTCTCAACTGCCGAACTGGGCGGAACACACAGAACGAACTCCCAGCTTTTGACATGCGCAGAACGACAATCTCTGAGTTGCCGTTCACAATAAGACGATTCTAAGAACATTCGAGATAAAAGTCTTACACAGTCGCGCCTTTTATGGTCATGAAAAGAAGCGTTAAGAAAGGTTTCAGACATCTACCATAGTTGACTGGTACTACCAAATAAGGAGATGTGGTCACGCTTCGTTCAAGAAATTATAGACCGAACGTGTCTCTATACAAGAGAAGGCAAACTCCTAAAAAATTGTAGTTTCGATAACTCGGATTATGTCCCTTTGACCATAGAAAACATAATACACACTTCAGTCAAAAAAATGATCATACATATGAAAAAATGTTTATACAAACGAAAAATAATAATGATCCGTGCGTAACATTACCGCACCCTCCCGGAAAAAAAAAAATGAAACTTTTTTTTTTTTTTTTAAATCCTGGAGCCGGAAAAAATCTAGGCTCCTAACGCACGTATGATGCGTGGATATATACCTAACAAATTAGCTCAACGCATGGAGCGACACTGAGATCATATCTCAGATCCTTAGAGAAAAAATTTATCTAAGTATACGCTGATATATTCCAGGAAGGTGCCACCAACACACGCCACAATGATGGCAACAACATAATGACAATCAAATTATTCTCATACCAATATATGAAATTAAATATATTATGTGTTATCATACAATGTGTTGCAAATAGCGGTGTAATTTACTAATATACCGCACTATATTATTACATTATATAAAGTAACAGTAATTAATAAGTAATACATGTGTTGATCTTCGGTGACATAAAACATTCAATAGAAGAAGATGTGGACATCATCCGCTCCCAATGTAGGACAGGACTTGATATCCTCAAAGTTCCACAATGGACATAAACTCGCAGACTTCAATGATGTGCTGCGAAAATATCAATAACACAAATCTTAAAGACAACTGGTAAATTTCTTAATACAATCCTGAAAATAATTTATTTAAATGTGGCCGAGTGATCTTTTGGCCCGTATATCACTAACTAAGCCTTCTTAAATAATTACATGGTACAATGTTATAAATTTCCCTCAAAAAAAAGTGAGAAAAAATCTACTAACATGTCATTATAATATTGGATTGTATATCAGGAAATATATATATATGACAGAAGAATCATGTGGAATCGTGTGGACATCTGGACAGAATGTCTGCCATTACATTATCCGAACCACGGATAGCTCGAACCGAGAAATGAAATGGTTGAAGAGCTATGGCATAACGAGTGGACCTCGAGCTCTTCAAGTTTTTGCTCTGAATAGCAGTAAGCGCTTTCTGGTCGGTTTCCACAATGAAATGTGCGCCTAGAAGAAATCTTTGTAACTTCAGAATAGACCATACCATAGCCAATAACTCACGGTCTAAAACCGAGTAATTCTTTTCTGCAGCGTTTAATTTCCTAGAGATATACATCACCGGATGCAAAGTATCAGAATACTCCTGCATTAGTGCTGCCCCAATCCCTGTTGACGAGGCGTCACTTCGAAGAACAAAAGTCTTCTCAATAGTAGGTAACTTAAGAATAGGTGGAGATGAAAATAGGGCTTTAACCTGGTCCAATGAGGATTGACATTCTTTAGACCAGCGGATCAGATTAGGCGACCCTTTCTTCAATAAAGTAGAAAGCGGTGCCATAATGGAGGACAGATTCGGAATGAATCGTCCGTAGAATTGAATCAAACCTAATAGACTCCTTACTTGTTTCTTCGTCTTAGGGACCGAAATGTTAAGTATTTTTGAAACATTGTGGTCCTCTGTCTTTAAAAGACCATGACCAACCCGATGACCTAGGAAAGAAATCTCGCTAAATCCTATAAAGGCTTTAGAGGGTTTTGCAGTCAAGTTATACTCGCGAAGAGTAGACAGTAATTCGTATAAACCCAAATAATGATCTTCCCAAGAATCACTGAATAGACAGATATCATCTAGGTATGCTATGACATCTGTACGATATGCGAGAATTCGCCGCATCATGCGTACGAATGTAGCAGGGGCGTTCATAAGACCAAAAGGCATGAAATTCCATTGGAATAAACCCCTAGGTGTAGAAAAAGCTGTAAAAGGTTTGGCACGTTCAGTTAGCGGGACTTGCCAATAACCTTTAGACAAATCTAGTTTGGTAAAGAATCTAGAATTAGAAAGTTTATTGAGTAGCTCTTCTAATGAAGGCATAGGTTCAGCATCGAACTTCGTAACTTGGTTCAATTTGCGATAATCTACGCAAATGCGAATGTTATTATCCTTCTTTCGAACAATAACCATAGACGAAGAGTATGCTGAAGTGGATGGTTCAATGATTTCCAAACGTATCATTTCATCCAACTCTTTTTCGACTTGAGACTGGAAATGGATAGGTATTGGATATGGTCTGACTCTGATAGGATTGTGATCAGTTAGCACAATGTCATGTTCTATGACATGTGTGTGTCCCGGGATGTCTGTAAGAACATCCTGAAATGTTTGCAACATCGAAGAAACTTGTCGATGTTCCTCAGCGGAAAGATTTGGAGAAACGGTCACGTTTTTCCAGATTCCGTAGAATAAAGTGGGACCATAGAAAGAGGAAGATTGACATCAGAAAAAGTAGTTTCCTCATCCTGTATAACTGACAGAGATGAGTACTGACCATGAGTTGCTTGTGAATTGTCCGTAGCCTGGAAAATAGGCTGCAAATAGTCAGGTCTTTCATAAAATTCCGTGAGCATATTTATGTGGAAAGTTTTATGCTTTCCATCAATATCGACAACATAGTCACATCAGAAATTTTGGAGACTATTGCATATGGACCTTTCCATGCAATTAGAAGTCTGTTCTCCCTTGAAGGAAGTAGAACGAGAGCTTTGTCACCTGGACAAAGTTGTCGTAGACATCTATTCTTATTTGCAAACTGCCTTGCCTTTTCTTTAGCAAATTCTGAAGACGAAGTTGCTAGTTTGCATGCCTCGATGATCTTTTGCCTAAGAGCAATGACGTACTCATAAGAAGATTGAGTCTCATCGCTAATATTATCGGCAGTGATTAGATCGTGAAGTAAAGACATAGGGCCGCGCGGTTGCGCGCCAAAGACAAGTTCAAAAGGGGAAAACCCCGTATGTTCATTGGGGACCTCTCTATACGCAAAGAGAGCCGCGGGTAAGACCCTGTCCCAATCCTGAGGATGATCCTCAGTTATTTTACCAAGTAAAGTTTTCAGAGTCCTATTTAAACGTTCGACCAACCCATTAGACATTGGGTGATAGATACTGCTGAGAGACCTTTTAATGTGTAGCATAGACATTACCTGTGACATAGTGTCTGATATAAGTTGAGTGCCATGGTCTGACAATATTTCTCCGGGAAAACCCAAGCGAGAAAATATCAGCCAAAGAGCGTCTGCGATATCAGCAGTTGAGATGCTCTTGAGAGGTATTGCCTCTGGCCAACGTGTGCACATATCGACACATGTAAGGATAAATTGATGTCCTCTAGCCGACTTAATTCTAAAAGGACCGATAATATCTATTGCCATTTTTTGAAAAGGGCGAATAGGAATGTCAGCAGCCTGGATAGGCGCAGCATGTCGTGGTCCTTTAGATTTGACCTCCTGACATACTTTGCAAGAGCGACAGTACATTCGTATGTCCTTGCTCACAAATGGCCAAAAGAAAGCCGCAAGAACCCTCGACTTTGTACGGGAAAAACCCATATGTCCAGCACATTGCGAGTCATGAGCATGTTGCAATATTTGCAATCTCATGCTCTTAGGCACAAGAATTTGTGAATGAGTGGACGTAGTCGAGTCTTGTACCATACGTACAAGTACGCCGTTCTTCATAGAAATCCAAGATTTCCTATTAGTGTTCTGATTAGGATCACCTTTTTTTGCTAGAATGAAGAATTTTTGTAAAGAAGGATCTTCTTCTTGCAATTTGATAAATGAGTCACGTGTAATAGTCAAGTGACTATCTTGGTCATTTACTTCATCATTATTAGTTAATGAAGTTTGAGGTGGATCCAGAGCATGTGCTCTTGTGACCACCGCATTGGTAGCTTCAATGTTTTGCTCTTCCCAAACAGCAATCTGCTGTGGGGTACATTCCCTAACTCCGTGAATACGACCAATAATAAGGTCCGCAATAGGGTTTGGAAGTAGACACGCGTGGACCTCTCCCGTGAAGAAAGGAGTAGCAATGTGTATTATAGCAGTAGGATACTTTTCTAACGTGCCACCAAATGTGACACATTTGATGACTTTTCCTGTAGCACAGGATGGATCTACAAGAGATTGCCTAACGCCGACAGTAGTACATCCAGAATCAAACAACACTGAGACTGGATTACTATTTACTAGCCCCTTATGTAATATAAGAGAACCTCTCCCATCATGAGCAACATTAGCAGGAAGAGCGGGCAAAGGATGACCACAGCTTAGAGTACTAACGGTTTTCGGATCAAATAAAGTACTGCATTGGATACATTTATTTGCCCTACCAAAATCAAAAGATGAGCATCCGATAGCATTATGGTCTTTATCATTATTAACCTGTTTATCTGCTCCCTGAGATTCTTGTTGAACAGAGTTTGTCTGTTGATATCTTTTTCTCTTATGTTGCGATCTACCGCGACCATTATTGCCTCTGCAATTATCATTAAAGTCCCTACTGTAATTTTTATCCTGGTTTGAGTTCCAGTTTCCATAACTGTCATTACTATCTCTATGCTGTTGAGAACCTCTATTATCTTGGTATTGAGGTCTCTGCATAAAATATTTCCCTCTATACCGATTACCTTTGTGAAAATTTCTAAAGTTAACCGGAGTAGAATAACGTGTAGTATTAGGTTGTCTCCAGTTCTGGGAAGAAGAATCACCCTGGAATTGATCACTATGGTTCTGGGCATAATTACGATTACTCTTTTTATTGAAATTTTTTTGGCTACCCTGAAATTTACGCATAAAATTTGGGCCATAAGGTGCTGCCGAAGCAACTGGCAGACCTTCTTTCACCTTAGAGTTACTAATGGTTATGTGCGGATGCGCAGTAACATACTGGCTACAGTATTCTTCCATTTCTTTTATGTTTTTAGGCTTACGCTCATGAAGAAAAGATAGAAAAGCTTCATTAACAGAAGACATAACCTTATCTCTAAGTAGTAAATCCATAAGAGCTTCAAATGTATTTTCTGTCTTAGACAACTCAACCCATCGTAAAAAAGTAAGACGGATGCCTGAGATGAATTCAGAGAATTCAACTCCAGTTCTGGTAACATGGTTTTAAATTTAAGACGATATCCGTCCTCGTTAAGTTGGTACTTCTTTAACAATGCCGCCCTGACAACCTCATAGTTGTTTTTGTCAGGCACATCTACCATACTCAACAAAGTCAAAGCATCACCTCTAAGTATCTTGGACAGATGATACACATATAATGTTTTATCTATATTATGCACATTACATGCACTTTCAAATCTATCTAGATAAAATGTTATATCATCGATTGAGGGATTAAATGCTGGTAGATTAAGCTTGAAATCCTTAGCATTAGTCTTATTTGACACCTTATTTGCATCATTAGCATTACCAGTGTTCAATAACTTTAACTTCTCTAACTCTAAAGCTAAGACTTTTTCATCATGTTCCATTTTTGCTTTTCTCTCATCAGCCTCTCTTTGTAACCTTCTTTCTTCAGCCTCAGCCTGTAACTTTCTTTCTTCAGCCTGGGCCTGTAACTTTTTTTCTTCAGCCTCTATTTCAAGTCTCTTATTTTCAGCTTCTTTTTCAAGTCTCTTATTTTCAGCTTCTTTTTCAAGTCTCTTATTTTCAGCTTCTTTTTCAAGTCTCTTATTTTCAGCTTCTTTTTTTTTTTTTCCATTTCCATTTGAAATCTTTTTTCCTCCACCTGCATCTGCAGTTTCTTTTGTTCTATTTCAGCCTCTATTCTCTTTTGTTCAGTTTGTTCTTTCATTTTCTTTTCTTCCGACTTCAATGCCTTGGCATATTGAACAGTCGCAAATTCTTCTAATTTATCACCTGTCTTCCCAAGGGCTTTACCCTGCTCAATAAAGTACTCAAATGTAGACATGATGTCTAAAATGTGAGTACAGAACCTGAAATAATTAATTATCTTATTTCAATGTTAAATAGCAACAAGACTTAATAAAGTGCTTGTATAATCTCTATGTTGAACCCAATCTCTGTGGGAAACAGGAGTTGACACCAACTTGTATTATCAAATGTATAATAATATCACAAGTCACCTCTTAATTAACAGTGCACTACCCAAATCAGTGCATAACCATCAGTTATTTATCATAACTGCACTACAATAGTGCATAAGCAAAAAACACCAGTTTGTTATGATAAGTGCACTATAGACCAATAGTGCATGAGCATATATTAACAATAGTGAAAGCTAACTATGCAAGAACTATGTAAACAATAACAAGACAATGTAAACAATAACAAAGGTCACCAACAATGTAAACAATAACAAAGATCAAAGTCAATGTAAACAACAACAAAGATCAGAGTCAATGTAAACAACAACAAAGATCAGAGTCAATGTAAACAATAACAAAGATCAGAGTCAATGTAAACAATCAACAAAGATCAAAGTCAATGTAAACAACAACAAAGATCAAACAATACGAAAACATTCGCATAAGTCAAATACACAAACAGCAAAACTAACAAGAAATATGCGAAGATATGACTAACAAATGACGCTACAGTGTATACACAAAAATATACGTAAAGAACTGAATAATAGCAAAGGGGAGACCTACAAATACAAACAATCGAAATCGAAACTAAAAAACACAAAGAAAGAGAGAAAAGAAAAAAGAAAAAAATATATATATACAAGAAACAAAAATAAAGCACAACTCGTCACAACTAAACAGATATAGCAACGATTGTCGCTAGCAAATTTCACTGTAGGAAATTCGCACAGTCCCTAACGAAAACGCTAACAGTAGAACCTCTGTGACGTGGTATCTTCTACTGCAAGACACCGCCCAACCGAGAAAACCCGCTGAAATATAAACATATAAATATACAAATAACAAATAACATATAACATATAAACATGTATCATGAAAACAATAGGAGAAAGTGTGAAAGTACAGAAGGCTCAGTTAGAACATAAGGGCACAGTTCACAAACAAAACAGGCCACTTAACTTCTATAAATCCAGCGTCAGCACGGTGCAGAACAGGATGTAATCAGCATTCTGAGGATAATGATCCAACGTTGATTAACTTCTGCTCCCATAAACAGCCATGACGAAGGAAATGAGCTTCTAATACTGCAACAGTTGTTACGGCACTTGACCTTCTGAATCTTCTAAATTGATTTAACCGGCACTTGACCTTCTGAACCCGCAACAGTACCCCTGAGACCGGAACATTTGGTTTCGGCACTTGTCCTTCTTTTCACCAGATCAGGAAATCCATTCGCTCGGTACTTGTCCTTCTAATTTTACATAAACTTCAATATTGCCGAGCAGCGCCGGGTAGTTTCAAAATCAGCAACTGTCAGAAAATCCGGATACTTTCAATAAAATTTCTTGTAAGGTGGTAGTTGATGCTGTAGTTGTATCTAGTATGATGATGATGTCTGGGTTTGCTGACCCCCTTGATAGCTGGAATCAGAGTGAACCAACCTATGGCCACCAAAAATGATATGGTGCGCCAAAATATCAGATGATAGAACCAGCTCTGGCCACCAAAAATGATATGGTGCGCCAAAATATCAGATGATAGAACCAGCTCTGGCCACCAAAAATGATAAGGGTGGATTTGAGCTGAAGTGGTAACTTGCCACCCTTATCGACACCTGGTATTAAAGTGCAAGATGTAGGTGTCTTCTCTGATTTAGGATGTTGCTGTGTATGTGGTAGTGGAACAGTTCACAGGGTTATCACACAGGCAACATGACGTGTAGAGTCATAGAAAGGGTAACTTCGTTGTATAAGTTTCTTCCATTTATTGCACGCCACAAAACAGTCATGATACTTATGACATCAACATAGTTAACGAGTTCAGCAAGATGATATGGCACATTGAAAACAATCTCTGTAGTCAGCAATGACAGCTGTTGTATATATGCGTCATAAGACATCACAGTTCAATAGATTCAGAAATTCATAAATCATAGAGTTCTAGTTCGTGAAGCTGTATAAATAATAATAATTTCTATAACTTCTGCAACAGTGTCAGCTACAGATCTTCAATGTTCATAAACAATAATAAATGCTCCCATTCTGATGCTAGCAGATCAGTTGTATACAATAAGTCCGTTCACTGTCTGCACGTGAATAGCATACATGGGCTACAGGTCAGCTCGACCTTTATAATGTTCCTAAGTCTAACCATCTGACTTGGACGTGATCTCTGATATAACGAATCCTGGAACACAGACAATAGTCTTGTTGGCCTAGAGCGACCCATATATATTTAACTAGTTCAGGTATACAGATACCGGTGACTTAATCCTAGTCAAAGTACCTCTCCATTTTGCATCACGCAGGCGAGCAAATAGGCGACAAAATGACGAACCTCTAGATGATAGCATAAAGTTCGATACAAGAGGAATTACCTTATTTCGGAAAATCAACCATGAACATATGCCTCCAGGCAGGCTTGAATAATACGGGAAATAGTCTAGTTAGCTAACTAACTCACAAAGACACTGTATTTCCCTCAGAAAATCACAAGACGCAGTTGCGTCTGCTCGCTTCCTAAACCATTTCTCAACTGCCGAACTGGGCGGAACACACAGAACGAACTCCCAGCTTTTGACATGCGCAGAACGACAATCTCTGAGTTGCCGTTCACAATAAGACGATTCTAAGAACATTCGAGATAAAAGTCTTACACAGTCGCGCCTTTTATGGTCATGAAAAGAAGCGTTAAGAAAGGTTTCAGACATCTACCATAGTTGACTGGTACTACCAAATAAGGAGATGTGGTCACGCTTCGTTCAAGAAATTATAGACCGAACGTGTCTCTATACAAGAGAAGGCAACTCCTAAAAAATTGTAGTTTCGATAACTCGGATTATGTCCCTTTGACCATAGAAAACATAATACACACTTCAGTCAAAAAAATGATCATACATATGAAAAATGTTTATACAAACGAAAAATAATAATGATCCGTGCGTAACAACTAATTAGAGGATACAAAAGAAAGAACAAACAATAAAATCATTTGTACGACTAGTGTATCAAGAAGAGTACATAGACAATTTAACTGTGATCCAACAATAAATCTAAGTACCGTATTCCGCACGAGGCACAGACAAGATGGACATATGCTGGGTACATACAATGGGAAGATAATATATTCATTCAGTGAGAAAAAAAAAACATTGTTCGTGGATATTGAAATTGTCATTTAAATGTGGAAACATGTTTAAGTGAACAACTGATATATATATATATATATATTGATATAATCACCATCAGCTGTCATCTCCACAACGAAGGTCGGTTACAATAGATCTCCAAGGTCTTCTGTCTCTTGTCTTGAATGTGCACTCTGATAAACACTTTCCTGCCCATCTCTTGATGTAATCTTCTCACTTATGGCGCTGCCTTCCTCTTGCACGTTTGCCTTCAACTCTGCCTTCCATTATGGTCTTTAGAAAGGTGTTATTGACTTTTGCTTGGCCAGAATAGTTTAGTTGAAAAATATTGATCTCCATTATTTCTCTTTTAATTTTAGTTTTTCTATGACCTTTTTATTTGTTTTCTTCTCTTTGAATGAGATGCGGCTGAATCTTCTATTTATCCAAACCTCAAAGGCCCTCAATTCTTTCTTGTAAAAGCTTGTTCATTGTCCATGTTTCTACACCATACAGTAATGAAGAATATATTTAACAATTGATGATTCTCAATTTGTGAGTTAGTTGTTTAGATGTTAGTATCTGTCTTATGTTGTTGAGTGTAGCTTTGGGTAGTCCTATTTGTGACAGTATTGCCTCCGCTGCTTTGCAGGTCCAACAGTGACCAAACTCAAGAGTGTCTAATAGAGGCTTCAATGTATTTGTACACAAGATTACTCTTGGCAGAAATGTAGATAGAAGAGTAGTAAAGCTTCTATCACATGGGAGTTTTCACAAGAAATTCAGGTAAGCGAAAACGATGCTGGCTGTCGCTAAGCACGTTAATTCTGTAACCTGCCGACCACTGTTGTGAATAATTTAAGCACTATTTTATCAGCTCGTTAAGCCCCCACCCCTGATTTACTCAGTGGAATTCTCTTATTCAAGTAGAGCTCTGTTTAGAATGTGTCTAGTAGGTGACTGAGACAAACATGCAATAACTTTAAAATGATCAAAGGGAAGTTAAATGTGTAACATTACAAATAACGAAATTTAATTATCACTTTAGTTGTAACAGTTTGAAAATAATTTGAATAGTTATGGATAAAGAAAAGCTATCATCCTCGTATTTGGGGATTGCGAAAAAGGGTTAAGAAGTTCAGGTGGCAGTATATGTTTGAACTTAGCTGCCAATGACGGTTCTGTCTTTTCACACTGATCACTCGTCTCTGGTCAAGGTTGTCAGGTGTAGCTCGTCTCCCAGAAACTTCAATAATACGTTCTGCTGGTACCACCAATAACTGTGATAGAAAAATAGAAAAGAATGCTCTTCTAAGTATGGCGTTCTCCGACACAGTTATGTGTCCCCCCATCTTCTATTTCACCATCTCACTTAACTCAAAGTTTACCCTCGATGAGAATTAAATTTAATCCCTCGGAATAAAACTTCCTTTACATTTAAACTGAATAGCTTTAGCTTTACATTGCATTTAAATGAAAAAGGTTAAACGTACAGATATAACATGTTTTACATTTACATCTCCACTGTTTGAAAAGTGTTCACAATATAAATTCATTCTTGTTTCATTTACATTTACACTTGTGGAAGAGTTTGAAACTTCTATAAATTAAAATGAATATTTTCCCATGGACATTTACACTGGTTTAAAGCGTAAAACTTTACATTAATTTTAAAGTGAATATGTTTATAGGGACACTTACACTGCTTTGAAAATGTAAGTCTTATGCTTAAAATCGACATCATTTCTTTTCACTTTTTCCCTCTGTGCTCCATAGGGACC